>OZ018332.1:95308598-95621098 GCA_963969495.1 Ceratothoa steindachneri
CTGGGTTGGAACTCTTCTCGGGGGCATCCCGACCACTACACGTTTGCGTGTTTTCAGCCCACAGTCATCCACAGCACTCATGACAGTGTTGAGAATCTTTACTGTGAGCTCGTTGCCACTTACCATTAGGGCAACGACTGGGTTCTCAGAAATCTGAGATTTCTCCGCCTCTACTCTAATCTGCTGGTTTCCCCTTCCTAGTAGGCAACTTACCTTCACACTCGTGGGAAGGCGTGCTGCTAGCAGGGATTGCAGGGCCCGTGCTTGAGAGTCCCCAATAAGGTTGACCCTTGCACATTTGTCTGCACTCTTTTCTTTCGGGAGAGACTTATCTCTTTTCTCTTTCGTCTCCGCATTTACCTTCTTTTTTTCCCGTTTTTCGATCTTCATTTGTCTTTTCTTCTTTTTTTTTTTCTCTCCTTCTCTTTCCACTTTCTCTTGCCCACCTGTAACGCTTGAATCTTTTACACTGGGGTGAGCTACATTAAGGTCGTTGTTTTTTCTTATTTTTATTCTTTTTCTTTCTCTTCTTAATTTCTCCGCTTGGCTGAAGTGGCACTGCCAATACAGTTTCAGCTCCTTGAGTTGGAGTCTGATCGTCGGAACCACCCAAGTCAGTGGGAGTTTCATCTCAAGCTTGAGCTCCCAGTAAGGGGCGCGGCGATTTGCTATTCTGGCCGCCGTGCTGACGGGATCCAGCGCTCCGTCCGGCCCCAGCTTAGCCTCTCTTCCTTCCTTCAGATAGCCTATATTTCTCTCCTACTTCCTCACTTCCCCTACAACCTCTACCACAACTTTCTCTGATCAGCCTCTAATTTCACAGGGTAGATGCTGACCTTCTTCTCAGCCAACCATCCCGGATCAGGGCTGAGGTGGGAGGGGACAATGTTCCCTAACCCCTGAGCTCCGGTCTGAGGTGGTTGGTTTTTAACAAACTGTTCATCCCCACCCATACCTTCCTCACATCCCTTTTCCTTGCCTCTTCACAATATATATTTTTACGCAGTGTCTAAGGTGGAGCCGCCATGCCGATAGACTGCCAGGCCACACGGCGGAAGGGGTTGTCCTGAATGGCTGCAACTGGCTCTGCTACGCCTGTACGCACCATTTGCAGTGCGGGTTACTGCGAGGGGTGATGAGCTATTGCTTTCCGTAGAAAATTTGGGTCACCATGCCCAATGATGAGAAAACTCAAAATCTCCGCTTAATTTCTCCTTCTACATCGACGGAGCCGCCCTCAGGCAGCTCCAAAGAAAAATGGAGGTCGCCCCTCTGTGCTTGCGCAGGGACCCTCCATATTTCTCTAACCTGAGAGAAGGCTTACTCCTCTCCTTCGCATACGGGTGTAGGGGACTCCCCCTCACCCCCTTCTCTGGAGATGCTTTCGAGCACCTCCCTTTTTCCAGCGGCAGTCCCTCCTTTTCTTTCCAAGGGGAATGCCAAGAAAGCCAGCAGGCAGCTCATAGCCAACCGCTCCCCAGTCAAGCGGCTCGGTAGGGCAAACCCCCTTAGAGGGGAGATGGAAGCCAGGCCCCTTCGGTCGCTTCCCTCAAAAGACCTGCTGGCCAGAATACTCAACCTTGCCGGGGTCAAGGCCTGTGCCTCCCCACACATGACTGGTGACCCTGCCAATGGGACCTGAGATGTCCTGGGTGTGGATGGCCAACTGAAGGCCCCTCCTGTGATAGACATGGTCCTTGAGGCAACCCAGCCTCAGACGGTAGGGCCTTCCATGGGGAGGAATCCTGGCTCGGCGCCAAGCACCGAACCCGAATCCGTCCCTATGCAAGGTCCTCCTCAAACAGTTGATGTCTCCAAGGCAGTACAAGGAGGGGAGAGATCTCCTCCAACCGGTGCCTCTGCAACCACAAGGACCTCCTCCATTTTGGAAAAGGATCTGGCTGAGGCAAGGCCATCTGGCCTGGGGGCTACTGCCAGGGCAGGGGAGAAGCGAGTTCATTCCCCGCCCTCCTCTCCTATAAAAGAAAAGGAACAGAAAAAAGACTAAGGAGACTCTGGGCTCCTCTCCATCCGCGGAAGTTGCGGGGACGGATGGGTCCACTGCCAATTTGGTAAGCGACCAAGCCAAGTTTAGCATATCCGGCCCCTCTGCCGACCAATGTCCGGAGCACCCGAAAAAAAAATAAGACGAAAAGAGTGCAAGGCGGAGCCTCGATAACGTCGGTGCCCCTCATTCAGAGGCTAACTGGCGTTTTCGAGCCCGCTGGCTTCAAACGCTTCCTCTTTATTCGCTCCACTGATGGCACCATGTTGGCCAAGGGCAACATAATCCATCAGAGGAGAGCATTAGCTAGTGTAATTGGTAGAGAGCCGAAGGTGACCCGTTTCTCGGGCGGGAGCCTTCAGGCGAATGCGGCGAATCCCGCCGAGGCGGCCAAGATAAGTTCTCTTCGAACACTTGATAGCACCCCGGTGAGTGTGACCCCGCACTCTACCATGAACTTTGTAAAGGAGTAGTTTATGCGAGGAAACTCGTTGACTACTCCAAAGAAGACATCACCTTAGAGCTGGCCGACCATGGGGTGGTCAAGGTCAAACGTGTGATGAGAAAACAGGGAGGGGCCTCGAGACCCACCCCTACGTTCGACTGTGACAAGCTCCCTGAGTCGGTGCGTGCCGGTTGGTACCGGTACCGCGTAAAGGCATTTGTGCCACTGCCGCGGTGGTGCTATTACTGTCACCGCTTCGGCCATATAAATCATTCTTGTAGACTTGCAAAGTCTTGGTCACCCGAAGTCTGTGTAAATTGCCCCAAGGCCGCACACGTTTAGGCTAAATCGTGTGTGGCCAAGTGTATCAATTGCGGAGAGCCGCACCCCGCTTCTTCGAAGCAATGTGGTGCATATCTCCTTGAGAAAGAAATCCTGGCCATTCAGGCCCAGGATTGACTCTCATTCCGCGAGGCTAAGGACCTGGTCCTTGCGCGCTCGGCCCTGCCTGGAACGTCTTATGCCTCAATAGTTAGAAAGGAACACTCTGCTCCTGGCCCATCAAGGCCAACGAGCACGGTTGTTTCCGCGCGCATTCGGAGCCCTTCTGCGGGTTCTCCTCAACCCGGGCGCTTCCCTGGTAAAGCTGCCGGCAAAAAGGGTTCACAACCACCCCCGGCTAAATCCAGGGCTCCCCCCTCTTCCCCCAGCGTGACCGTTTACCGTTAGGCGAAACGGCATCGCGCCTCCACCGAGTCGTTAGACTCGCAGGAGGCATCACCTCTGAAGTTGGGGTCCAGGCCAACTTCCGGGGTTCCTAAAGCTGTCCCTAGAAAGGAGGACAGCAACAAAAGAGCTTCGGTTTCTTCGCCCATGCCCAGTGGTGTGCTGAGTGGCTCGGAGACAGTTGTTCCACGAAAAGAGGGCCCCCCTCCTCCGAAGCCGCAACGCTCGCCTAAGGTTTCGAGGCGGAGGAAGGAAAAAACTCGCATGGTGAACCCAACCTCTCCCAATAAGCACTCGAAGGCGACAGCGCCTTCAACGCTTTGTCCGGCCAACAAAGCCCGGGGTTCTGCCTCCGGGAAGCGTACGGCAAACCCGTGAGGGTTTGTTGTTCCAAAAGGGCCCCCGCCTCTCCACCGAGCTAAGCCTGGAGGGCATATTTATTCAATGGAATTGCCGTGGACTCCGGACAACTAGGAGGAGTTTCGGAGGCTCGTCTCATCCCGTTCCTCGTTAGCTATTTTTCTGCAGGATACCATGCTAGGCGCGTGCCACCTCCCGCCCTCCCGGAGTATAAGGTTCTTGCGACCCCACCACCGCGGGATGGCCGGGCTGGGGGATGCGCGGTTTACACCCGGCATGATGTCTCCGTTCTTCCTTTCTCTTTAGATACCTCCTTTCAGGCAGTGGCTGTGCAGCTTCACCTGGAGAGGAGGTATACTATCATTTCTGCGTACATTCCACCGTCAGCTGAATTCGACGCTGGGGACTTCCGCCACGTCGTGGCACGGTAGCCGAAGCCCTTTCTCTTGCTTAGAGATCTCACCGGCAGTCATCCTCTCTGGGGAGATTACTCCATAAATCACAGGGGACAAGTCCTTGCCGATCTGATCGAAAAGCTTGATATAGGTGTCCTAAATGTGGATGAGTTTATGCATCACTGCCCTAAAACCGCTTCATTTTCTTGCCTTGATCTATTTTTGTGCTCTTTGGATGCACAGCCTGATTTTGATTCAAAGGTGGTCGATGAGCTCCATGGTAGTGATCACTTTCCCATTCAAATATCATTTTCAGGGCAACTTCCGCCTGAGAGTCCACCTCGGTGGTGATTGGCGCGGGGGCGGTGGCCTGCACTACAGGAAATGACTGAATTCTCTATCTCAATCGAGGAGTTTAGGTCGGTAGATGAGGCCGTTGAGTTTTTTCCGGCAACATCATCGCCGTGGGCCTGACTACTATTTCCAGAACGTCTGGCCGTTTTGCCCGCCAACCACTACCATGGTGGTCGGCCGAGTGTGAGACGGCCCTCAAACAGAAGCGTTATGCCTACATGCCCTATAAGAGCCACCCAAACGATTTCACTCTCGGTGAATTTCCGGTATATTTCGAAGCACGCCCGCAGTTCTCGTAGGATCCCCCTCCCGTTCTCCAGGAGAATGGGACCGATCTCAGATCCCGCGTCCGTGGCGGAATCCTTCGCGACCGCTTTCTCCGTATTCTCTCCGGGATGCTGCTCCGTTAGTGTTAAATGCACGTCGTGATGTCGTGGAAGGCCGCCGGCTGGGCTTTACCTCCAGAGGCAGGGAACCCTTCAACGACAGGTTTACTTTGAGTGAGTTGCGCTCCGCTCTTACTTCGTGCGCGGACACGACCCATAGTCTGGACGATGTCCCGTACGCCATGCTTCGACACCTGGGTGAGCGAGGCATGGCCATTCTGTAAGATTTGTTCAACAGGATCTGGGTAGAGGGTCTCCTCCCAGATTCCTAGCAAATCTCTAATGTGCTCGCCTTTCGCAAACCGGGGAACGATCACTCTACTCCAGCTGGTTTCCGTTTAATTTCTCTAACCTCTTGCGTGTGCTAGTTGATGGAGAAATCGGTCTATGTTAGATTAGCCTTTTACCTGGACAGCGGAGGCCATCTGTCTTCGGCACAGTGTGGCTTCCGCAAGTTCTACTCCACGTCGGATGCTCTGCTTCGACTGGAAAATGTCGTCTGCGAGGCCTTCTTCCGTAGACAGCACTGCGCCACAGTGTTTTTCGATCTGGAAAAGGCCAATGATACCGCATGGCGATACGGTATCATGGAGACTCTCCCCACGATGAAAGCGAGGGGATGCCTCCCAAAGTTTATATCTGAATTTTCGCGAGATCGTCGATTCCGCGTACGGGTGGGGGACGCCTTTTCCGGCCCAAAGGAGCAGGAAGAGGGTGTCCCGCAGGGAAGTGTCCTCAGTGTCACACTCTTTGCCCTAAGCGCAAACGACATAACCTCGGTGCTGCTCTACTTGGACGACCTTTCGATCTCTTTTGGCGCGGCCCAGATGCCAACTCTGGAGCGTCGACTCCAACAGGCATTGAACCGCGTCTCTCGCTATGCCGAAGCGCACAGGTTTCGGTTTGCTTCAACCAAGACTAAGGTGGTGCACTTCTGCCACCATCCACGGCTCCACCCAGACCCAGACTTGTATTTTAATGGGGTAAGCCTGGAACTGGTTGAATTGCACCGTTTCCTTGGTCTTGTATTTGACCGACGCCTCACCTGGGAGGTTCATATTCGCAGCCTTAGGGTCTCATGTACCCGCGCCATGGATATTCTCCGTTCCGTGACGTTCAACGCTTGGTGTGCTTATACAATTACTGCCTTACTTTTTATCGAAGTTTGTTCGTTCAAAGCTCGAATACGGTTTCGAGTTTTATGCATCCACAGCCAAGCTTTTATTGCGGAAGTTGGACTCGATTTACCACACCAGCCTTCGCCTTGCGACCGGTGCCTTCCGCATTTCTACCATTGAGAGCCTGTTGGTCGATTTTAGGGAGATGCCACCTGCTCTACGCCGAGTACAGTGCATCAATCGCCTATACGCGCGAGCCCGGCGCCTTCCTCAGCTGCCAGACAGCTCTCACTGCATCCGCAGCTGATCTCGACGGTTCCTATGCCGCCGAGAGACGCCAGTCATACCCTGAGCCCTTCGGGTTTATGGCCAGGAAACTCCTTCGAGAGCTAGATATAGCTCTGGGCCGGTGGCGCTTCTGGTTCTGCCCAGGACGCCACCTTGTAGGGTACCCAATTTTGCTATTTGTCGCCACGCCTCTGTCCCAAAGCATGTACAGCGCCGCGAGTATTGCGTTTGACCTTTTTAGAGCACACCTCGTGTCACGCTAGTGTAGTGTATACGGATGGCTCCAAGTCCCAAGAGGGGGTCGGCTTCCACGCCGTATTACCTCTGTTTGAAGTTAGTGGGACTCTGCCAGGCGTTGGGTCTGTCTTCACGGCCGAACTGTCGGCAATACACCACTCGATAGGCGAGATTACGCGACGTGCCCGGTTCGGAGACCGGATTGTGATCTACAGCGACTCACAAAGCGCCCTGAGGGATCTCCGGGCATTGGAATCTCCGCATCCCCTGGTTCGCGATATCCGTGACGCCATGGTTATGGCGACCGGGCAGATGTCGAGATTATCTTCTGCTGGATTCCTGGACATGTAGGAATTGCGGGGAATAAGCGCGCCGATGAGGGCGCCAAAGAGTCCACGAGGACTCTGCGACTGGATCAGCGTTTCGCTCTTTCTCACCCTGACTACATGGCAGGAATACAGGCAGCTCTTCGGACTAATTGGCAAGGAAGATGGGAGACGGTCGTAGGAAACTCAAAGTTGCGTGCCATTGAGCAACGACTGTTCCCATGGACCTATCCCCCAATGCTGCGACAGTTTCAGGTCGCTTTCTGTCGTCTCCGAATCGCACATACTCGTGTGACGCTTTGCTATTTGATGAAGCGCTCGCCTGCGCCCTATTGTGACGACTACGTCGTCCCCCAGACTGTTCGGCACATTCTTGTTGAATGTCCCAGTCTGGTGATCTTCGCGCACGTTACCTGTCCTGGTACCGGGATGAGTGGGGTCGCTACCGCCTGTCCCTTGTACTCGGGACGAGTGCATGCACCTTGACTGGTGGACTGATAGACTTTTTATGGGAGGCCGGCCTTCTCCCTTTTATTTAACTAGGTTTTGTTGTTGTTGATTTTTGTTATTGTTTTCTTTCTAGGTCTCACGCTCCTACGCCGGGTGGAGGGGAATCTCCCCCTGATGCTGGATCTTGCTTTCTAATTGTAATCCCTTTTTATCGTTGTTTCTTTTCAAATTTTTATTTTAAATTAGCCTAGAACTAGGCTGTTTGTTTGCGGAGACTTATGCCCAAGTGGGCAGTCGCCAGATAGCTCTTTAAAAAAAGAAAAAAAATCAAGCTTGAACTGACTTGGCCTCTAGTTTAGAAGCTAGATCTTGGATTCGCTCCCCAAGACGCCGAATATGAAGTGCGTGCTCCGTTTCTAGGGTATGTAGTTTAGTTTTCAGTGCCCTAGATTTTTCCTCAGAGGTTGTGAAGAGATCTTTGAGTTCATTGCAGTATGCCACTGCTTCTCGGACCTCTCCTTTAAGGATGCAGTCGGTGTATATACTTCCCGGAAATCATTTCGAAAAACAGCCCTTCGGGAAGTCCATGCACCACTTGTCCTGGCATATCGCACATGTGTATTTGAGTGCACTTTCTCTCTCTCTCAAATCTTTGCGACCAATCAATAGTTAAAAAGGGGGTTGGTGAATTCTCCCGACGTGAGTCGCTCCCGCCTATAGATCGGAGACGTTTCGAAATCTTTCAGAAGTCTTAGAAGCCTGTCCATTCAGCACCACGCGTTGCCATCTGGCGCTTAGCCAGTTCTCTATCCAACTTGCTACCTTTCCGTCTTTGTCCAGCGCACGCACTTTCCGAAGGAGGCGGCGGTGTGGTACCTTATCGAAGGCTTTGTGAAAGTCTAAGTAGATAGCATCCACCGCCTTATCCCAATCATGCTCACTGAAAACGAAGTGGAAGAATTCCACCAGGTTCGTTAGGCATGACCGTTGCCTCCTGAAACTGTGCTGGGAACTCTTCAGTAGCAGGGTCGAGTCTAAATATGACGTCATTGTGTACACCATGATGCTTTCCATGAGTTTACCGACTATTAAGGTCAAGCTAATAGGTCGGTAGTTCAACGACTGTCTAAGGTCTCCTTTCTTGAAGATAGGAGTCACCTCCGCTTCACGCCAGTCTCTAGGAACGCATCCGGTCCGGATTGACATGTTAAAGATTATGCACAAATGTCGTGACACTTCATCGTGCACTTCTTTCAACACTTTAGGTAGAAACCTGTCCGGGCCAGGGGACTTATTCGTCTTTAGATCAGTGATTTTTTTTCTATTTCTCCTTCGGTGAAGTCCATTTCCTCCAGCTTTTCCCCCAAGTAAGAATCCGTGGGATGGGAGATGGGACCACATTCTTCAATAAACACTGAAGAGAAGTAGTTGTTGAGAGAGAGAGTGTTACAAGGAGTTACAAGGAATGTAAGTACTTCAAGAGATCATTCGGTCCATTTCAATGGAAGTACCTATAACTTTATCCTAAATTCTAACAAATACAATACTGCAGATAAGGAATAGGATAGTAAAGATGAAGTCTCTCCCCACCCACCTCTCCCACCCGTTTCCGGGTTTGGAAAAGTTAAAATCTATACCTGGCAGTGTTGAAAATAGACACATCCAAGAAATTTTAAAAGGAAAGCTGGAAATACTATGATATATAAAACAAATATCTGACTTATCGTATTAATCTTATTTTGTAACATGCTCTTTTTTATTTTTCTTTGTGTTAACATGCATTTATTTTTTGTTCCATTCCAATTTAAAAAAAAAAAACCTTTCTATTGTCTTATCGGACACTGCTAGTACCGCTTCAGATGCAAAGCTTTTTGTCAAATATTTTGAAAAATAATTATTCGTATATATATCCAAGATTATTTGTATTAGTAAAACATGACAGAAACGTATTTACATTTCATATAGATCCAAAATCCAATTAAAATCGTAATAGTTATTATTTCTTACTAATGTAAACTTAGAACATGTTTTTTTTTTCTTCGTTTTTATCAACATACAATGTCTTGTCCATTTTATCTAAAGTTTACCATTATTTTGTCCAGTCTAGTTTTAAAAGTGTCAACTGAACTGCTTAGCATATATTATATTCAATCAGACATTGATTAAGAATTTTATTTAAATTTTGAATATGTCCTTTTTTTCTTTAGTTTCCTTTATGAACAT
Organism: Ceratothoa steindachneri; assembly: GCA_963969495.1. Classification (NCBI taxonomy): domain Eukaryota; kingdom Metazoa; phylum Arthropoda; class Malacostraca; order Isopoda; family Cymothoidae; genus Ceratothoa; species Ceratothoa steindachneri. The sequence goes on from OZ018332.1 coordinate 95,317,912, forward strand.
CAAATTTAAAAGCATATAAAAAAAAAATTCATGTCAAAGAATAATTTATTAGAAATGTTAGACTTAAACATATTTACAATCGATTGTTAATTTATTTTAACAAATATTAATGAAGATATTATACTAATATTTAATGTGAGCATGAGTTTTATCTCTTCAACATATGTTGTCATGTCATTTGTTACCTAAAATATTTACAGCAGATTCTTATCTTATATAAACAAACAAATAATGATGAAAAGATTTTACTAATCTCTTATATGAGCATTCGTTTTATCTTTTCAACATACAATGTCATGTCACTTATTATCTAACATTTCTTCAAATTTTGTCCAGTCTAACCTTAAATGTTTCAACTGAACTACTGGAAACAACATCTTCAGGTAACTGATTCCAGATATTTACAATTTTGTATGCAAAGGAGTTTCCACATAAACTTGTTCGAAAATGATTCGACATTATTTTCATTCCGTTATTTCTTGTATTAGATGTGCTGAATTAGAACCAAGTATTATAGTGTACGATATCTATCAATTTCAGGATTCTGAACATTTCTATTAATTGGCCACTCAATCGTTTTGTTTCGAGGCTGGATAAGTTTAACCTTTCTAATCTTGTTGCATAATTAGGATTTCGTAGCTCTAGAATTAATTTTGTTGCTCTTGCTTGTAACTTCTCTAATCTTTCAATATCTTTTCTTAAGTATGGTGCCCAGACCTGAGAACAGTATTCTAATTGTGGTCTTACCAATGCATTGTACATATTCAAGATTGTAGTTTTATTTTTGTATGAGAATTTGCGTTTTATATATCCGAGAAACCTTAGTGCTTTCTTTCAACTTCAATGCACTGTCGAGTAAACTTAAGATCATTTGAGATATACACTCCAAGATCCTTTTCATTTTCAGTTACTGTAATCTTTCTATCGAAAAGTTTATATTCTGCTCTTGGATTTTTATAGCCGATATGCATTACTTTACACTTATTAAGATTTAAGGAAAGTTTCCATTCTGCCGAACATCGTGCTATCTTATCAATATCTTTTTGAAATTCGAAGACATCCTGTTCAGTTATTATTCCTTTTCCTAATCATGACCTTTTTCTCCTGAAGCCATGCTGGGAATCGTTTAATAATTTATTATTCTCTAAATACTTAACTATTTTATCAGCAATACAGGTTTCGAGGAGTTTTCCAACTACGGAGGTTAGGCTTATTGGGCGATAATTACTACCTGTCTCTTTACATCCATTTTTAAATATTGGTGTTACATTGGCCAACTTCCAAACTTGGGGAACGATTCCACTCTCTAACGATAAATTAAAAATCCACGTTAGATGTTTAGCTACTTGATCTTTGATTTCTTTTAGAACTCTTGGAGATATATTATCTGTTCACGGAGATTTGTATTTATTCATCTTCTCAATAAGTTCTCCTGTACTGTTGACGGTGCATCTAACCGATTCAAGTGGTTTAGTAAGGGTCTTCTTGATAGTTGCCATGTGATTATTAATAATGCTCTCTTTTGTAAAAACTAAAGCAAAATATTCATTTAAAGTATTAGCTACATCAATATAATTAAACTGCAACATATCATATTTATCTTTGATTGGGCCAATACTGTTTTTTTATCGGTTTTCTGCTATTTACTAAAGCAAAAAACTCCTTTGAAATTTTTTTATAATTTAGAGCTACTCTTATCTCTTCATTTCGTTTGGCTCTTTTGGATTCAGCTTTAACTTTTCTTCTCAATTTTATATAATGATATCTGTTTTCTGTGTTACTGTTAGATTTTAGCATTCTGTACGCTTTATCTCTATCTCTAATGAGTTTCTTAATTTCGGCAGACAACCATTTAGGTTCATTGACATTTTTAGCACTACAAACTTTCAATGGTATGAATTGAGATTGCTTATTTAGAAGATTGTTTTTTTAATTCACGCCATGCTTCATTGATTTCTTCGTTATTTACGGTATAATTGTTCAAGCTCTTTCTTAGACCAGCGGAATTAGCTCTTTTGAAATTTAGTTTAGTGATGTTGACATTTTTTCTAACATGTGGGATATTAATTTCAAATTTAATTATGTTATGATCACTATTTCCAATTCTGTCTCCTATATATAAATTTGAAATTAATTCGTCGTCTGATGTTAACACTAAATCCAGTATATTTTCACCTCTTGTTTGTACTTTCACCCACTATGTCAGGAAATTTTCATCAATGAATTAATTAATCTTTGTCCTTCTGGGTCAGCAGTTTTCATGGACCAGTTTACTTTAGCGCAATTGAAATCTCCAATGATCAATGATAGCTTGTCTTTACTGATGTTAGTCAAGAATTCATAAAATTTATTATCTACCTCCAGAATTTGATGAGGCTTCCTGTAAACCAAATTGAGCAAAATAATTTTGGGGGGAGGGTTAGTTTAATTCTTATTATTTCAAAAACAGAGTCAACGCTACATTCTATAGGATGCAAGTCTTTACGGGCATACAAAAGAACACCTCCTCCCTCTCTAATGATTATATCTTTATGAAATAACTTGTACTCCTGTAGTTGAAATTCCAAAATAAGATCTCTTCAGTGAGAGTGAATCCACGATTCTGTGATGCCGATAATGTCGTATTTCTTAATTGGTACTTGCGCTCGAAACTTTGCAAACTTGATTCTAATTGATCTCGCATTTAATAAAACGGCTTTTAGTGTATTTACCTTATTTCTTCTGTTGAGGGGGTTTGGTCGTTTCCCTGAACTACTAGAACCGGAGATTTATTATTCAGAAGGTTCCTTAAGTTTATTTGCAACAATTCTGCATATGTTTTCTTTCCTCTTCCGGAGAGGTGGAACCCGTAAGGGGCGCGGCGATTTGCCATCCTGGTGGCAGTGCTGACGGGACTCAGCACCCTGTCCGACCCCAGCTTAGCCTCTTCTCCTTCCTTCAAAACATTTGTATTTCCTCGCTTTTCATACAACCTCTCCCACAACTTTCTCTGGTTAGCGTCTAATTTCACAGGGTAGATGCTGACTTTCTCAGCCAACCGTCCCAGGTCGGGGCTGAGGGGGGAGTGGACAATGTTCCCTAACCCCTGATCTCAGGTCTGGGGTGGCTGGTTTGTAACAACCTGCTTCATCCCCACCCATACCTTCCTCACATCCCTTTTCCTTTCCTCTTCACACTCAGTTTTACGCCGTGTTCAAGGTTTAGCCGCCATGCCGATGCACTGTCAGGCCACCAGGCGGGAGGGGTGGTCCCAAATGGCGGCGCCTGGCTCTTCCAGGCCTGTAAGCACCTCTTGCAGTGCGGGCAACTGCGAGAGGTGATTAGCTATTGCATCCCGTGGCACAAATAGGGTCACCATGCTCCCTTAACTCCCCTTGTCCCTTTAACCCCTTTAACTCCCCTTGAAACAACGACGGAGCCGCCCTCAGCTGCAGCGAAAAAATGGAGGTCCCCCTCCTGTGCTTGCGCAGGGGACCCTCCCTTTTCTTTAACCGGAGAAGAGGCTTACTCCTCTCCTTCACCTACGGGTGCAGGGGACTTCGTCTCACCCTCTTCTCTGGAGGTGCTTTTGGGCACCTCCCTTTTTCCAGCGGCAGTCCCCTCTTTTCTTTCCAAGAAGACTGCCAAGAAAGCCAGCAGGCAGCCCTTAGCCAGCCGCTCCCCATCGAAGCGGCTCGGTAGGGCAAACCCCCTTAGGGGGGAGAGAGAAGCCAGGCCCCTTCGGTCGCTTCCCTCAAAAGCCTTGCTGGCAAGAATCTTAAACCTTGCCGGGGTCAAGGCCTGTGCCTCCCAACAAAAGACTGGTGACGCTGCCAAGGGGACCTGCGATGTCCTGGGAGGAGATGGCCAACTGGAGGCCCCTCCTGTGATAGACATGGTCCTTGAGGAAAACCAGCCTCAGACGGTAGGGCCTTTCATGGGGGGAATCCGGGCTCGGCGCCAAACACCGAACCCGAATCTGCCCCAATGCAAGGTCCTCCTCAAACGGCTGGGGCCTCCGAGGCAGTACAAGTAGGGAAGGGATCTCCTTTGACTGGTGCCCCTGCGACCACCAGGACCTTTTCTATTTCGGAGAAGGACCTGGCTGAGGCCGGTCCATCTGGCCTAAGGGCTTCTGTCGGTGGGAGGTGAGAAGCGGATTCATTCCCCGCCGTCCTCTCCTAAAAAGAAGAAAAAGACAAGAAAGACTAAAAAGACTCGGGGCTCCTCTTCATCCGCGGGGGCTACGGAGACGAATGGGTCTGCTGCCACTTTGGCAAGCGACCAAGCCAAGATCGGCACATCCTCCCCCTCTGCCCCCCCGGGTGCGGAGCCACTGACTATGACAAAGATGAAAAGTGCACAGGGTGGAGCCTCGATGACATCATAGGCCCCTCATTCAGAGGTTAACTGGCGTTTTCGAGCCCGCTGGCTTCAAACGCTTCCTCGTTATTCGCTCCACTGATGGCACCATGTTGTCCAAGGGCAACATGATCCATCAGAGGAGAGGATTAGCTAGTGCAATTGGTAGAGAGCCGAAGGTGACCCGTTTCTCGGACGGGAAATTTCTGGCGAATGCTGCGAATCCCGCCAGGGTGGCCAGGATAAGTGCTCTTCGGACACTTCATGGCACCCTGGTGAGCGTGACGCCGCACTCTACCATCAACTTTGTGAAAGGAGTAGTTTATGCGAGGGAACTCGTTGACTACTTCATTGAGGACATCACCCTAGAGCTGGCCGACTATGGGGCGGTCAAGGTCGAACGTGTGATGAGAAAACAGGGAGGGGCCTCAAGACCCACCTCTACCCTCTTCACCACATTCGACTGTGACAAGCTCCCTGATTCGGTGCGTGCCAGTTGGTACCACTTCCGCATGAAGGCATTCGTGCCACTACCACGGCGGGGCTATTACTGTCACCGCCTTGGCTATACGAATCGTTCTGGTAGACTTGCAAAGTCAGGGTCACCCGAAGTTTGTGAAAATTGCTCCAAGGCCGCACACGATAAGTCCAAATCGTGTGTGGACAAGTGCGTCAATTTCGGAGAGCGGCGCCCCGCTTCTTCGAAGCAATGTGGTGCATATTTCCTTGAGAAAGAAATCCTGGCCGTTCAGGCCCAGGATCGACTCTAATTCCGCGAGGCTGAAGACTTGGTCTTGGAGCGCCTGGCTCAGCCTAGGAGGTCATATGCCTCAATAGTTAAAAAGTCACCCTCTACTCCTGGCCCATCCAGGCCAACGAGCACGTTGTTTTCCCGCCCATTCCTAGCCCTTCTGCGGGCTCTACTCAACCCGGGCGCTCCCCTGGTAAAGCTGGCAGGCAAAAGGGTTCACACCCAGCCCCGGCTAAAACCAGGGCTCCCCCCTTTTACCCCAGCGTGACCGTTTCCCCACGCCCTGAGGTGGAGCAAGTGGCTCTAGGACGGTGGTTCCTCGAAAAAAGGGCCCCCTGCCTCCGAAGCCGCAACGCCCGCCTAAGGTTTCGAGGCGGAGGGAGGAAAAGACTCGCATGGTGAGCCCAACCTCCCCAGATAAGTCCTCGAAGGCGACAGCGCCGTTAGCGCTTTTTCCGGCTAACAGCGCCCGGGGTTCTGCCCCCGGGAAGTGTACGGCCATTCCCGTGAGGGTCTTCAGTTCGAGGAGGGCCCCTGTGTCTCCTCCGAGCTAGGCCTGGTGGGCATATTCCTTTAAAGGAATTGCCGTGGACTCCGGGCCAACTGGGAGGAGCTGCGGAGGCTCGCATTGTCCCGTTCCCCGTTAGCTATCTTTTTGCAGGAGACCATGCTAGACGCGTGCCCCCTGCCTTCCCTCCCGGGGTATAAGGGTCTTGCGACGCCACCACCGCGCGATAACCGAGCTGGGGGATGCGTGGTTTACACCCGGCATGATGTCTCCGTTCTTCCTTTCTCTTTAGATACCTCCTTTCAGGCAGTGGCTGTGCAGCTGCACCTGGATAGAAGGTATACTATCATTTATGCGTACATTCCACCGTCAGCTGACTTCGACGCTGGGGACTTCCGCCGCATCGTGGCACGGTTGCCGAGGCCCTATCTCTTGCTTGAAGATCTGAAGGGCAGGCATCCTCTCTGGGGAGATTACTCCATAAATCCCAGGGGACAAGTCCTTGCCAATCTAATCGAAGAGCGTGAGATGGGTGTCCTAAACTTGGATGAGTTTACGCATCACTTTCCGAGAACCGCTTCATTTTCTTGCCTTGACCCATCTTTGTGCTCTTCAGATGCACAGCCTGATTTTGATTGGGGAGGTGGTCGATGAGCTCCATGGTAGTGATCACTTTCCCATTTAAATATCATTTTCAGGGCAACTGCCGCCTGAGACCCCACCTCGGTGCTGCTTTGCACGGGCGCGGTGGCCTGCATTTCAGGAAATGACTGAATTTTCTATCTCAGTCGAGGAGTTTAGGTCGATAGATGAGGCCGTTGAGATGTTTTCCGGCAACATCATCGCCGTGGGCCTGACTACTATTCCTAGGACGTCTGGCCGTTTTGCACGCCAACTACTTCCATGGTGGTCGGCCGAGTGTGAGACGGCCTTCAAACAGAAGCGTTATGCCTACATGTGCTATAAGCGCCGCCCGAACGATTTCACTGTCGCTGAATTTTGTAGGGCTAGGGCTAGGTTCCGGTATATTTCGAAGCACGCCCGCCGCTCTTCTTGGCGGGCATACGTGTCTTCACTTAACGGAAAGACCCCTTTAGCTGAGGTGGGGAAGCGAGTCAAAAGGATTAGGAGCAAGTTCTCGCAGGACCCGCCTCCCGTTCTCCAGGAGAATGGGACCGCGATCTCGGAACCCGCGTCCGTGGCGGAATCCTTTGCGACCGCTTTTTCTAGCCGGGATGCTGCTCCGCCAGCATTCAATGCACGCCGTGATGTCGCAGAAGGCCGCCGGCTGGACTTTACCTCCAGAGGCGGAGAACCCTTCAACGACAAGTTTACTGAGAGTGAGTTGCTCTCCGCTCTCGCTTCGTGCGCAGACACCGCCCATGGTCCGGACGATGTCCCGTACGCCATGCTTCGACACCTGGGTGAGCGAGGCATGGCATCTCTGTTAGATTTGTTCAACAGGATCTGGGTGGAGGGTGTTCTCCCAGACTCCTGGCCAATCGCTACTGTGCTCGCCTTTTGCAAACCTGGGAGAGATCACTCTACTCCGACCGGTTTCCGCCCAATCTCTCTAACCTCCTGCGTGTGCAAGTTGATGGAGAAATCGGTAAATGTTAGATTAGCCATTTTCCTGGAGAGCGGAGGCCATCTGTCTTCTGCAGAGTGCGGCTTTCGCAAGTTGCACTCCTCGTCGGATGCTCTGCTCTGACTGGAAAATGCGTCTGCGAGGCTTTTCTTCGTAGACAGCACTACACCACGGTGTTTTTCGATCTGGAGAAGGCCTATGATACCGCATGGCGATACGGTATCATGGAGACTCTAAACACCATGGAGGCGAGGGGACGCCTCTGCATGTTTATATCTGAATTTTTGCCAAATCGTCGATTCCGCGTGCGGGTGGGGGGAGCCTTCTCCGGCCCAAAGGAGCAGGAAGAGGGTGTCTTGCTGGGAAGTGTCCTCAGTGTCACACTCTTTGCTCTGAGCATCAACGGCATCACCTCGGTGCTGCCGGAAGATGTTCTTGCTACGCTCTACGTGGACGACCTTTCGATCTCTTTTGGCGCGGCCCAGATGCCAACTCTGGAGCGTCGACTCCAACAGGCATTGAACTGCGTCTCTCACTATGCTAAAGCGCACAGGTTTCGGTTTTCTTTAGCCAAGACTAAGGTGGTGCACTTCTGCCTCCATCCACGGCTTTACCTCGACCCAGATTTGTTTCTTAATGGGGTGCGCGTTTGGATGTGGTGGTATCGCACCGTTTCCTCGGTCTTGTATTCGACCGACGCCTCACCTGGGAGGCTCATATTCGCAGCCTTAGGGTCTCATGTACCCGCGCCATGGACATTCTCCGTTCCGTGACGTTTAGCGCTTAGGGCGCTGATAGGGCTACTGCCTTACTTTTTTATCGATCCTTTGTTCGTTCGAAGCTCGACTACGGATGCGAGTTTTACGCATCCGCAGCCGAGCGTTTATTGCGGAAGGTGGATTCGATCCACCACACCGGCCTTTGACTTGCGACCGGTGCCTTCTGCACTTCCCCCATTGAGAGCCTGTTGGTCGATGCTGGGAATATGCCACTCGCTCTGCACCGCGTGCAGTGCATCACTCGCCTGTACGCGCGAGCCCGGCGCCTCCCTCAGTCGCCAACAGCTCTCATTGCATCCGCAGCTGATCTCGATGGTGCCTATGCCGCCTAGAGACGCTAGTCATACTCTAAGCCCTTTGGGTTTATGGCCAGAAAACTCCTTCGAGAGCTAGATATAGCTCTCGGGCCGGTGGCGCTTCTGGTTCTGCCCAGGACGCCACCCTGGAGGGTACCCAATTTTGCTATTTGTCGCCACACCTCTGTTCCCAAAGCTTGTACAGCGCCGGGAGCATTGTGTTTGACCTTTCTGGAGCAAACCTCGTGTCACGTTGAAACCGTGCCAGTGTATACGGATGGCCCTAAGTCCCAAGAGGGGGTCGGCTTCCCCGCCTTTTCCCCTCTGTTTGAAGTTAGCGGGGCTCTACCAGGCGCTGCGTCTGTCTTCAAGCCCGAGCTCGTGGCAATACACCACTTGGAACGAGAGATTACGCGACGTGCCCGGTTCGGAGACCGGATTGTGATCTATAGCGACTCACAAAGCGCCCTGAGTGCTCTCCGGGTATTGGAATCTCCGCATCCCCTGGTTCGCGATATCCGTGACGCCACGGTTATGGCGATCGGGCAGATGTCGATATTATCTTCTGCTCGGTTTCTGGAAATTTAGGAATTGCGGGGAATGAGCGCGCCGATGAGGGCGACAAAGAGTCCGCGAAGACTCTGCGACCGGATCAGTGTTTCGCTCTTCCTCACACCGACTACATGGCAGGAATACGGGCAGCTCTTCGGACTGCTTGGCAAACAAGATGGGAGACTTTTGAAGGGAACTTAAATTTGCGTGCCATTGGGCCACGACTGTTCCCATGGACCTATCCCCCAATGTCGCGACGGCTTGAGGTCGCTTTCTATCGTCTCCGAATCGGACACACTCGTGTGACCCATCGCTATTTGATGGAGCGCTCGCCTGTGCCCTATTGCGACGACTGCGTCGTCCCCCAGACTGTTCGGCACATTCTTGTCGAATGTCCCAGTCTTGGTGATCTTCGCGCATGTTACCTGTCCCGGTACCGGGATGGGCGGAGTCGGTACCGCCTGTCCCATGTACTCGGTTCGAGTGCGTGCACCATGACTGGTGGACTGATAGACTTTTGGGGGGAGGCCGGCCTTCTCCCTTGTATTTAACTTGTTTTTTTATTGTTGTTTGTTTTGTTTTTTTTGTAGGTCGGAGCTTGCTCCCTGAATGTTATCCCATTTTAGTGTTGTTTCTGTTAAAAATTTTATATTTTAAAGTAGCCTAGAACTGGACTGTTTGTTTGCGGCGACTTATGCCCAAGTGGGCAGTCGCCAGATAGCCCCTTTAAAAAAAGAAAAAAAAGAAGACGGAGAGGCGAATCCCATCTTGAGAATAGGTGACATGGTTGTGAATGAATAAAAGACAGAAGTCAATAAATTTAACGTTTTCCTTTTGGCAAAGATCTTTCAAGCGTTGGTTAATCCAAATAGCTCGACTTAGATTTCCATAGTTCTCATATATTCTGAGAAGTACTTCAACAATAATTCCAGTTTTCGTTTTAGATTTAATCTTTTTTATCATTTCCGGGTAGTCTTTCATTATGCTTTCTGCACCTTGGTAGTTGATTCCGTTGAAAACGTCGTTGCTCCCAACATTCACTATAATTGGACATTTTTTGCTCTTTATCTCGTAGTTACTTATTTCTTCTGTTACGCGGTTGATCTGGACCCCTGGATAGCAGCGAAATTTGCGTTTTTTGCTGTTACAACTTCCGAAGTGATCAATTTGATTTCGAATTATTGAATCACCAACTAAATAAGTTTCTTCTTCTTCTTCTTCCTTGACAGTATTTCAAATTTATTTGGGGTTGAGACTACTGGTTCTTCTCGTATGAGAGGTTTAGATGCACGTTTATTTCTAACTGGAATAAATTGCTCCTTTCTCCTATGTTTGTTTTGTCAATTTTGTTGTGGGTCGTGCTACTTCTTGTTCTAATTTCACATTTTTTGTATCTAGTCTAGCTATTCTAGTTTCGTCTTCTGTTTGACATTTGCACTTTTTTTAATCGAGGGCGTTGATATGGTTGTCCATTTGACTTACTACAGACATCTACTTTGCTTTTTACTTTTCATGTTTTTCTTGCATCTTACAAAATTCACCCACACTTTTTGAAGTAATATTTTCAAAAGATTGTTCATCTCGTATCCATCTCGTACTTTTGCATTTAAAGCAACAGTGCTTTGACTTCTGAGCTCCTGGCATCTTCGTTAATTCGTAAAGATATTCACTTATCTTCAACTTCACTATATTACACTTACGTTTGAGAGCACTTATTTACACTTTATAAAACAGTCGATTTCCAAAACTATATCTTACACTAATAAAATTTAATATACTATACTGTGACAAATTAATCAATTGATCAAAAACACGAGTTAATTAGGTAAAATGTTAGAATTAAAATATGTTTATTGGAATGCAGACGATCCGGCGCCTCCCAGATTAATTCTCACTTGCTGATTGGTTAAGAGCCTCAGAACTACGATAAGAGTCAAGAGAGTGGTCGCACGTGTGCACAGGCAAGAGGCAAAACCAAACGAAATCAAACAAAACCCCAAATAATATTATGCGCAAAGTCCTGCAAACTCAGAAAAACCTCAGCAAATTACATATACGAGTACTTTAATACATTAAATGAAAATGGGAGTCAGGAAGATATAATTAAACCAAAGCACTAATTGGGCGAAAGCAAGATTTAGCTGTTAATTATTTTCAATAAAGATCGGAAATTCTTGCGATTAATGATAAATCTTCAAAAATTAAATACCCATTGAGGGAGAAAAGTAAAAACAAAAAAAAGAGAGAAATATAAAAGAAATACTCACTGTTTTCGTTTGAAGGGAATTAATATTTCCAGGAAAATGTGGAGACAAGTGGATAACCAAAGACCGCGAAAGTCTAGGTATCCACGGTAAACAAGTGTATAAAATTCGCGAAGGCACTTAATATAAGTGTTAAATTCACCGACGCGTACAAAAAAAGTATTTGAATAAAGCAAAAATGAAAAATGGATTGACAAAACACAAATAACAATGTAAAAATAATAAATTGTAAACACCACTGTATGTATAGCGGGAGTAAAACTGCGCGCACCTTCACATAGAGAGAGAGTCACAAGGAGTCACAAAGAAAACAAGCACCTTAAAAGACCTCTCGATCTATGCTGAGAAGGTACTTGTATAAGTTCCCTATCCCTTATATATACATAAAGAAAAAAGTAACTAGGAGTTGGAGACAAATGGACAGTAAAGTTGAAGGCTCTCCCCACCCTCCTCTCCCACCCGCCACGCGGGTATGGAAACTGAAATGATACCTGGTTCAGTTGATATATAGTGCTCAACCGAGAATTTTTCTAGTAAAGGTTTTGAAACCTACCTAGTTTGAAAATCACGATATGAAAATTATCATCAGATACTTCAACAAAATTAGAATCCAAATAATCATTGTTTACTTTTTTGAAATAATTGTTTTATTTTCTGATAGTTGAAATCTCGTCATTTAATTATATCTATATTTCGATCCTGAGAATCTTTTATTTTCTGATAGTTGAAATCACGTACATTTAACATGTATAAACCTACATTTAAGTTATATACACCTACATTTAACTTATATACACCTACAGAATATTGATTTCCTTTTTGACTTCATTTGAATATCTGCACTCGGGTTCTGAGAATCTTGTCATTATACTTATTTCTATTTTATATACACATTTATCGATCCCATTTTATTCACGAATTAATAACCGAGTGTGTGTATGATTTTGTCTAGTTCTTTCTTAAAAGTATCAACAGTTTTAGTAGATATTACTTCTCGTGGTAGCTTATTCCATATGTTGACAATTTTGTATGAAAAAAGTTTCCAGTTTGATTTTTTTTATACCGCAATGGTACCAGTTTCATTCCGTTGTTCCTTGTCCCACAGTTATTTAACTTAAACCATATCTCAGCTTCTACATTTTCTATCTTATTTAATGTATATACAGCTTGTAGATTTCTGCTTCCAATATGCATTACATTACTCTTGTCTAGGTTTATTGGAAGTTTCCATTCTCTTGACCATTCTTCTATACAATCAATATCTCTCTGAAGTTCTTCTGCGTCTTCTTTATTACATAACCCTTTTCCAATTTTGGCTTCATCTGCAAATTTAACAATTTTTGACATGTGACCTATGTCCAAATCATTGATATAAATTATGAATAGTAGGGGGCCCAACACAGAACCCTGAGGTACCCACTTGACACTTTTGTCCATTCAGAGGCAGATCCATTGATTACTACTCTGTGATATCTATTTGTAAGCCAATCTTAAATCCAGTCTCCGACCTTTCCTTTGATTTCAAGTGCCCTAAGTTTTGCCATCAGTAGTTTGTGGGGGACTTTGTCGAACGCTTTCTGAAAATCTAAGTATATAATATCGATCGACTTCTCATCATCATATTGATCGAGAGAGAGAGAGAGAGTTACATAGAGTTACATAGATGAATAGGCCACAATAGACCTTTCGGTCCAAACTAGGTTTCCAGAGATAAAAGATAATTAGGAAGATAGTAACTACCTTAAGAGACCGTTCTGTCCATTATAATGAAAGTACTTTTATTTTTATCCTAAATTCTAACTATACACAATACTTCGTGTAAGGCATAGGATAGCAGAGATGAAGTCTCTCCCCACCCACCTCTCCCACCCGTTTCCGGGCTTGGAATAGTGAAAATATATACCTGGTAGTGTTAGATAATAGACGCAACCAGGAAATTTTAACAGGAGAGCAGGAACACATTAATATACACAAAAAAAAAACGAAAATATGACTTATCTTAATAATATTATATTAGAACATGCTCTTTTTTTTCTTCTTTTTAAACATGCAATTTTTTATATTTTTGACGCTTATTATCTATTAAATCCATTTACTACTTCTGTTCTTATTTTCAAACTTTTTGACTTATTGGACACTGCTAGTACCGTTTGGAGAAGTAAATTTTCTGTAGGATATTTTCAAATGTATTTATTCATGTACATATCTAGGATTTATGTGTTCTTAAAAAGATGACAGAAACATATTTACATTTTATATAGATGTAGAATTAAATTATCTTACTCATCTAGGCTTAGAACATGCTCTTTCTTTTTCAAAAAACAACACAGTGTCTTGTCAGAGTGAAACATGGGAGATCCCGAAGGGAAATTTATTTAGGGGAAATTGGGTTAACCTGAGACTTGAATGCTCGGGAGTTAGTTAATCACTATAAAAACGCTGTTAGTCGGGGATTTGATTCAAAGTATTTATTTATACGGCGTTTGAAAGTATCTACGGTGTTGCAGTCTATTACTTTACGAGGAAGTCCATTCCATAAGTTGACGATTCGGTTAAAAATGAAATTCTTAGATTCGTGCGAGTTAAAATGATTACCTGTAATTTTACAACCGTTTCCTCTCGTGTAATTTGACTGATCGATAGTGAAATATTTATTGCTGTCCATATTTTCTATGCCTTTGATAATTTTAAAGACCTGAATAAGTCCCCTCTTAATCTATGGTGATTTAACGGAAAGAGATTCAGTTCTCTAAGTCGCTCTTCGTAGGTTTCGTTCCTTAGACTTGGTATCATTTTAGTGAGCCTTCTTTGGACTCGTTATAATTTCACTATATCTCTCTGATAGTACAGGCACCAGGCTTGTACGCAGTATTCCATAATGGGACACACCAAGGAATTATAAAGAGTAAATTTGTATTTTTGAACTTGGACTCGAACGCTCTACCAATGAATCCAATTATTTTATTCACTATTTTTAATGACGTCTGAGCATTGTTGAGTGGGCTTTAGATCGCTCGATATTGCTCCTAGGTCTGTCTCTCTGTCTACGCTTAAGAGTTGAGTACCATTTAGGGAGTAATTTGCTTTGACATTTCGGTATCCGATATGGAGCACTTTGAATTTGTCGGTGTTAAGAGGCATTTGCCCTGTTTGCGCCCAGTTCGACAATTTATTGAGGTTGTTCTGCATTTCATAAATCTGTGCGTTAGTGAGTACTGAATTCGCGATTTTGGTGTCTTCTACAAACTTCGATATTATGCCTGAAATGCCTTCGTCTAAGTCGTTAATGCATACTAAGAAAAGAACTGGTCCTAGAACAGACCCTTGAGGTACCCCGCTAGTGACGTCTGTCCAGCTAGATGATTTTCCATTTATGATAACGCGTTGCCTACGATTACTTAGCCTGTTTTCTATCTACCTTGCTATCGCCCCTTGAATTCCGTGCGCTTTTAATTTAGTTAGTAAACGTTTGTGTGGAACTTTATCGAATGCCTTTTGAAAGTCTAAGTAAATTATGTCGACTGCTTTAATTTCGTCGTATTCATTAAAAATGTCATTGAAGAAGTCTAATAGATTCGTTAGACAAGAACGTTTACTTCGAAAGCCGTGTTGGGTGTCTCTCAGTAGCTTCTTTTCTTCCAAGTGGTTAACGAGTTCGTTGCGTTTAAGTGTCTCTAATATTTTGCAAACGACCGAGGTTAAACTAATTGGGTGATAATTACTAGGTAGAGATCTACTGCCTTTTTTAAATACTGGTGTTACGTTAGCGAGCTTCCTCGCATCGGGTATAGTCCCGGTCTCTAGCGAATAATTAAATAATAACGACAGTGGTTTGGCTAGTTCACTTTTGGCTTCTTTTAATATTAGAGGGAAGACCATATCCGGGCCAGGTGACTTATTTATCTTAAGCTTTTCACTGCATCTCAGTACGTCTCTTTCTGTAACGGTGATACTACTTAACGCCTCGTTGTAACCTATTTGAAAAGCTGTCGGTGTTGGGATTTCGCTTAGATCTTCTGTAGTAAAGACTGATGTAAAAAATGTGTAAAATACAGCTCATTTGTTCATCGTTCGTGGTAAAGTTTCCGCTCTCATCAGTTAGCGGTCCGATAGATTTAGACGTTTCTCTCTTTCGTCGTATGTAACTATAGAACTCTTTCGGATTGGTGTTACTTTGATCTGTCACATGAGATTCCAAGGACTTTTTACTCTGTTTAATTAACCTTTTGGATTTAAGTCGTAAGTCTGAATATTTGGCGCGTTCTGTCTCGTCGTTAGAAGTTTTTGATCTAATATGAGCATTCCTCTTGTCTCGTAGACAGTTAGCTATCTCGCTACTCCACCATTTAGGTTTATTTTATGTGTGGTGAACGACGATTTTTTAAAGGAATACATTCTTTCACCGCCTCGAAGTACGAGCTAGTAAAAAATGTTCATTTATCGTTTATATTGTTAATGTCACGCAAGTTGCTCCAATCTTTTTGCTTAAGTTTTGTTCTGAGCTTAGTAAAATTGGCTTTTCTAAAGTCTGGGACTTTTTCGTTGCTACTAATTATATAGTGAAGATTAAAATTTATACTAAATGTGATTGCACGGTGGTCGCTATTACTAAATTCCTCTCCAACATTAATATTCTCTATCAAATCTTCTTCTGTTGCAAAAATTAGTTCGAGTATATTATTTCCGTTAGTAGGGCATAGTACAAACTGAGTTAGTGAACTTTCTTGTAAGTTAGTATAGAGTTCGTTACCATAATGACCGGATATCGGTTCGCGCCATTTTGGTACTGGTAAATTAAAATCGCCCAAAATTACAATATCGTGTGAGTTACTTATTTCGCTGATTTGCTCAAAGAAATCGTTGTCGTTTTGCGTTGGCTGAGCTGGCGGTCTGTAAATTAGAGCCAGCACTATTTTTGTCCCGTGGTTATTTTTAAGAAGTATGTACGATGTGTCTATGTTTGTGATTTGTGGCTTTGTTAATTGGATCGGGTTGAGATTTTCTTTGATATAGAATAGGACACCGCCTCCTTTTTTGTTAATTCGACATTTTTCAAAAAAAAATTATCTAGATAGATTATATTCTGTTAGGAAATCTCTGTTTTCAATATTTAACCATGATTCTGTAATGCCGATTATATCATAATTATCTGTTCACGCAATTTTCTCTAAATCTGAATAGTTGTTACGAATGCTACGAGCTTTGACATAGAAAATCTTCAGGTTATGACGGATGGGTGTACTTGTCCCTGTGGAACGTAAGCAACCCCGTTTTTTTCTTTGTAGTCCTTTACTGCGTCGTTGAGTAGCATACCAAGGCGGGCAGCGCCTATTTGATTTAGGTGGACACCGTCTTCTGAAAACAAGAGTTTGTCATAGTAAAAACTGTTCCAGGTGTCGACAAAACCGATATTCTCTTCAATACAGATGTTGCCTAGTCGGCGGTTGACACTAGTGGCGATGTTATAGAATCTGTCGTCACCCTGTCTACGGGGAATGATACCTGAAAGAATAATTTTGTTAGATTTTTCTTTAAACCGTCTTATCATTCGACGGTACTGTAGGGGTGCGAAGATGTATCAGAGAAAAATTCCTTCCAAGTTGATAATATAAATAGCCCATTAAATTACCAAATCAAGACGAACTCGCCGTAGCGTGATGGCTAGAGTGCTGGCATTTGGATTCAAAGACCCGCGATCGAAACTCTCAAAATCCACAATTTTTACGAAGAAAATTCACGAAGAAAACGGAGATCAAGGAAAACGCTTTAAGGACTAACTAATCAAGAAGGACCAAGAAATCGACTCAAGAGACAACGGAAGTCAAGGAAAACGGAAAGAAAACGACATCAAGGGCTAACTCCTCTCAACTCATCAAGAATCAAGAAGAAATCATCACGTCAAGTTAATAGGAAGATGCATCAAGAAAAAAAATTGAAGATCAAGAATTAATTTAGCCAAAATTAAAGAAGAAGGAATCTCCTCCAACAAGAATACCAAGAGTCAGATAAATGGAAGACAAATGTTTCAAGGGGCAACTTCAGTCGAGAAGAAATAAATAGATTCGAATATAGAAATCTCAAGATGAAGAATGATATTGATATATAAGAAAAGTTATAAAAGAGCCCCCCATCCCATAACTGGTGACCCTAAAAGGCTGAACAATCTTCTGATCTTCGTTACAACTGCACCTGCTCTCCTACTAGAGATCAAGAAAAGGTGCTGCTGGGAAACTTCAGAAGATCCGGGAAGGAGATGCTATTATTACTCATTTGATTAAAAGACAAGGCTTCGTTCGCTCTCCTCAATCCCACCCAATTAACTCCACTCATCCCGCAGACTCGGAGGTCGGAGAGGGAGAGCTACTACTCCTCGGTTAAGAAATCCAAGACTAGTCTCTCCCCAATCCTCAAATTCGCTGCGCGTTCTAGAAAGGGACCTGTGTAAGGGTGCGAAGATGTATAAGAGAAAACTTCCTTCCAAAGCGAGAATATAAATAGCCCATTAAATTACCAACTCAAAGACGGACTCGCCGTAGCGTGACGGCAGAGTAATGGCATTTGGATTCAAAGACCAGTGATCGATACTCCTCAGTCCACATTTTTTACGAAGAAAATTCACGAAGAATTCACGAATTCACGAAAACGCTTTACGGACACCTCAAGAAGATTCAAGATAAAATGGATCGTCTCAAGAAAGAAAAACGGAAAAAAACGACTTCAAGGGCTAACTCATCAAATCAACAAGAAATCATCACATCATCTAGAATCAAGAAGAAATCATTACGTGATCAAGAATTTGGAAGGAATCATCACATCAAAATAAATGAAAGTTAATATGAAGATACATCCAGAAAAGAATATCAAAGATCAAGAATTAACCCAGCCAATAAGAATTCAAGAGTCAGATAAATGGAAGACCAATGTTTCAAGTGGCAACTTCAGTCAAGAAGAAATTAATATATTCGAATATAGAATCCCAAGATGAATGATATTAAATAACCCCGTAAGGGGCGCGGCGATTTGCCATCCTGGCCGCCGTGCTGACGGGATCCAGCGCTCCGTCCGGCCCCAGCTTAGCCTCTCTTCCTTCCTTCAGATAGTCCGATTTCTCCCCTACCTCGTCGCTTTTCATACAACCTCTCCCACAACTTTCTCTGGTCAGCCTCTAATTTCACAGGGTAGAATGCTGACCTTCTTCTCAAGCCAACCACCCCGGATGGGGGCTGAGGGGGGAGGGGACATTGTTCCCTAACCCCTCAGCTCCGGTTCGGGATGGGGGTTTTTTAACAACCTGCTTCATCCTCACCCATACCTTCCTCACATCCCTTTTCCTCTCCTCTTCACATTCTATCTGTTTTACGCCGTGTCTAAGGTGGAGCCGCCATGCCGAAGGACTGCCAGGCCACCAGGCGGGAGGGGTGGTCCCAAATGGCGGCGCCTGGCTCTGCCGGGCCTGTAAGCACCTCTTGCAGTGCGGGCTACTGCAAGAGGTGGTGAGCGATTGCGTCCCGTAAAACAAAGAGGGTCACCATGCCCAATGATGAAGATCAAACAAAAAAAAACCAACCCCCAACTTCCCCAAGAACAACGGAGCCGCCCTCGGGCAGCTCAAGCAAAAAAATGGAGGTCCCCCCCCCCCTGTGCTTGCACAGGGGACCCTCCATATTTCTCTAACCGGAGAGGAGGCTTACTCCTCTCCTTCGCCTACGGGTGCAGGGGACTCCCCCTCACCCCCTTCTCTGGAGGTGCTTTCGGGCACCTCCCTATCTCCAGCGGCAGTCCCTCCTTTGCTTTCTAAGGGGACTGCCAAGAAAGCCAGCAGGCAGCCCATTGCCGACCGCCCCTCGTACAAGCGGCTCGGTAGGGCAAACCCCCTTAGGGGGGAGAGGGAAGCCAGGCCCCTTCGGTCGCTTCCGTCAAAAGACCTGCTGGCAAAAATTTTAAGCCTTGCCGGGGTCAAGGCCTGTGCCTCCCCACTGAAGACTTATGACGCTGCCAAGGGGACCTGCGATGTCCTGGGGGTGGATGGCCAACTGGAGGCCGCTCCTTTGATAGACATGGTCCTTGAGGAAAACCAGCCTCAGAAGGTAGGGCCTTCTATGGGGAGAAATCCGGGCTCGGTGCCAAGCACCGAACCCGAATCCGCCCCTATGCAAGGTCCTCATCAAACGGCTGTAGATTCTCAGGCAGTACAAGGAGGGGAGGGATCTCCTCCGTATGATGCCCCTGCGACCACCAGGACCTTCTCCATTTCGGAGAAGGACCTGGCTGAGGCCGGTCCATCTGGCCTGGGGGCTTCTACCGGCGGGGGTGAGAAGCGGGTTCATTCCCCGCCCTCCTCTCCAAAAAAGAAAAGGACCAAAAAGACGAAGAAGACTCGGGGCTCCTCTCAATCCGCGGGGGCTAAGGGGACGGATGGGTCTGCTGCCACTTTGGCAAGCGACCAAGCCAAGATCGGCACATCCGGGCCCTCTGCTTCCCCGGGTACGGAGCTCCTGACGATGACAAAGACCAAAAGTGCACAGGGTGGAGCCTCGATGACATCGGGGCCCCTGTTTCAGAGGTTACCTGGCGTTTTCGAGCCCGCTGGCTTCAAACGCTTCCTCGTTATTCGCTCCACTGATGGCAGCATGTTGTCCAAGGGCAACATGATCCATCAGAGGAGAGGATTAGCTAGTGCAATTGGTAGAAAGCCGAAGGTAACCCGTTTCTTGGACGGGAGCCTTCTGGCGAATCCCGCCGAGGCGGCCAAGATAAGTGCTCTTCGGACACTTCATGGCACCCCGGTGAGTGTGACGCCGCATTCTACCATGAACTTTGTAAAAGGAGTAGTTTATGCGAGGGAACTCGTTGACTACTCCATAGAAGACATCACCCTAGAGCTGGCCGACCATGGGGCGGTCAAGGTCGAACGTGTGATGAGAAAACAGTGGGGCCTCGAGACCCACCCCTACACTCTTCGTCACGTTCGACTGTGAGAAGCTCCCTGAGTCGGTGCGTGCCGGTTGGTACGGCTACCGCGTGAAGGCATTCGTGCCACTGCCGCGGCGGTGCTATTACTGTCACCGCTTCGGCCATACGAATCGATCATGTAGACGTGCAAAATCGGGGTCACCCGAAGTCTGTGTAAATTGCTCCAAGGTCGCACACGATAAGTCCAAATCGTGTGTGGCCAAGTGTGTCAATTGCGGAGAGCCGCACCCTGCTTCTTCGAAGCAATGTGGTGCATATCTCCTTGAGAAAGAAATCCTGGCCGTTCAGGCCTAGGATCGACTCTCATTCCGCGAGGCTAAGGACTTGGTCCTGGCGCGCCCGGCTCTGCCTGGGACGTCATATGCCTCAATAGTTAGAAAAGCACCCTCTGCTCCTGGACCATCCAGGCCAACGAGCACGGTTGTTTCCGCGCCCATTTGGAGCCCTTCTGCGGGCTCTACTACACCCGGGCGCTCCCCTGGTAGAGCTGGCGGCAAAAAGGGTTCACACCCAGCCCCGGCTAAAACCAGGGCTCCCCCCTCTTCCCCCAGCGTGACCGTTTCCCGTAAGGCGAAACGGCCACGCGCCTCCACAGAGTCGTTAGACTCACAGGAGGCAACACCCCTGAAGATGGTCGCTAGGCCATCTTCAGGGGTTCCTAAAGCTGTTCCCCGAAAGGAGGACAGCAACAAAGGAGCTTCGGCCCCTTTGCCCACGCCCCGAGGTGGAGCGAGTGGCTCGGAGACGGTGGTTCCTCGAAAAGAGGGGCCCCCGCCTCCCAAGCCGCAACGCCCGCCTAAGGTTTCGAGGCGGAGGGAGGAAAAGACTCGCATGGCGAGCCCAACCTCCCCCAATAAGTCCTCGAAGGCGACAGCGCCTTCATCGCTTTGTCCGGCCAACAGCGCCCGGGGTTCTGCCCCCGGGAAGCGTACGGCCATTCCCGTGAGGGTCTTCAATTCGAGGAGGGCCCCCGCGTCTCCTCCGAGCTAGGCCTGGAGGGCATATTCCTTCAATGGAATTGCCGTGGACTCCTGGCCAACTGGGAGGAGCTGCGGAGGCTCGTCTCGTCCCGTTCCCCGTTAGCTATTTTTTTGCAGGAGACCATGCTAGGCACGTGCCCGCTGCCTGCCCTCCCGGGGTATAAGGGTCTTGCGACCCCACTTCCGCGGGATGGCCGGGCTGGGGGATGCGCGGTTTACACCCGGCATGATGTCTCCGTTCTTCCTTTCTCTTTAGATACCTCCTTTCAGGCAGTGGCTGTGCAGCTGCACCTGGATAGAAGGTATACTATCATTTCTGCGTACATTCCACCGTCAGCTGACTTCGACGCGGGGGACTTCCGCCGCGTCGTGGCACGGTTGCCGAGGCCCTATCTCTTGCTTGGAGATCTGAACGGCAGGCATCCTCTCTAGGAAGATTACTCCATAAATCCCAGGGGACAAGTCCTTGCCGATCTAATCGAAGAGC
Organism: Ceratothoa steindachneri; assembly: GCA_963969495.1. Classification (NCBI taxonomy): domain Eukaryota; kingdom Metazoa; phylum Arthropoda; class Malacostraca; order Isopoda; family Cymothoidae; genus Ceratothoa; species Ceratothoa steindachneri. The sequence goes on from OZ018332.1 coordinate 95,339,431, forward strand.
TTGAGATGGGTGTCCTAAACGTGGATGAGTTTACGCATCACTGTCCGAGAACCGCTTCATTTTCTTGCCTTGACCTATCTTTGTGCTCTTCGGATGCACAGCCTGATTTTGATTGGGGGGTGGTCGATGACCAGCATGGTAGTGATCACTTTCCCATTTAAATATCCTTTTCAGGGCAACTGCCGCCTGAGAGACCACCTCGGAGGTGCTTGGCGCGGGAGCGGTGGCCTGCATTTCAGGAAATGACTGAATTCTCTATCTCAGTCGAGGAGTTGAGGTCGGTAGATGAGGCCGTTGAGTTCTTCTCCGGCAACCTCATCACCGTAGGCCTGACTACTATTCCTAGGACGTCTGGCCGTTTTGCACACCGACCACTCCCATGGTGGTCGGCCGAGTGTGAGACGGCCCTCAAACAGAAGCGTTATGCCTACATGCGCTATAAGCGCCGCCCGAACGATTTCACTGTCGCTGAATTTCGTCGGGCTAGGGCTAGGTTCCGGTATGTTTCAAAGCACGCCCGCCGCTCTTCTTGGCGGGCATACGTGTCTTCACTTAACGGAAAGACCCCTTTAGCTGAGGTGGGGAAGCGAGTCAAAAGGATTCGGGGCAAGTTCTCGCAGGACCCCCCTCCTGTTCTCCAGGAAAATGGGACCGCAATCTCGGACCCCGCGTCCGTGGCGGAATCCTTAGCGACCGCTTTTTCCGCATTCTCTAGCCGGGATGCTGCTCCGCCAGCATTCAATGCACGTCGTGATGTCGCGGAAGGCCACCGGCTGGACTTTACCTCCAGAGGCGGAGAACCCTTCAACGACAAGTTTACTGTGAGTGAGTTGCGTTCCGCTCTCGCTTCGTGCGCGGACACCGCCCATGGTCCGGACGATGTCCCGTACGCCATGCTTCGACACCTGGGTGAGCGAGGCATGGCCTTTCTGTTAGATTTGTTCAACAGGATCTGGGTGGAGGGTCTTCTCCCAGACTCCTGGCGAATCGCTACTGTGCTCGCCTTTTGCAAGCCGGGGAGAGATCACTCTACTCCGACCGGTTTCCGTCCAATCTCTCTAACCTCTTGCGTGTGCAAGTTGATGGAGAAATTGGTAAATGTTAGATTAGCCTATTTCCTGGACAGCGGAGGCCATATGTCTTCTGCACAGTGTGGCTTCCGTAAGTTCCACTCCACGTCGGATGCTCTGCTCCGACTGGAAAATGCCGTCTGCGAGGCTTTCCTTCGTAGACAGCACTACGCCACGGTGTTTTTTGATCTGGAGAAGGCCTATGATACCGCATGGCGATACGGTATCATGGAGACTCTCCACACGATGGGGGCGAGAGGACGCCTCCCAATGTTTATATCTGAATTTTTGCGAGATCGTCGATTCCGCGTACGGGTGGGGGGAGCCCTCTCTGCCCCAAAGGAGCAGGAAGAGGGTGTCCCGCAGGGAAGTGTCCTCAGTGTCACACTCTTTGCCCTGAGCATCAACGGCATCACCTCGGTTCTGCCAGAAGATGTTCTCGCTACGCTCTACGTGGACGACCTTTCGATCTCTTTTGGCGCGGCCCAGATGCCAACTCTGGAGCGTCGACTCCAACAGGCATTGAACCGCGTCTCTCGCTATGCCGAAGCGCACAGGTTTTGGTTTTCTTCGGCCAAGACTAAGGTGGTGCACTTCTGCCGCCATCCACGGCTTCACCCCGACCCAGATTTGTTTCTTAATGGGGTGCGCCTGGATGTGGTGGAGTCGCACCGTTTCCTTGGTCTTGTATTCGACCGACGCCTCACCTGGGAGGCTCATATTCGCAGCCTTAGGGTCTCATGTACCCGCGCCATGGACATTCTCCGTTCCGTGACGTTCAGCGCTTGGGGCGCTGATAGGCCTACCGCCTTACTTTTTTATCGATCCTTTGTTCGCTCGAAGCTCGACTACGGATGCGAGTTTTATGCATCCGCAGCCGAGCGTTTATTGCGGAAGGTGGATTCAATCCACCACACCGGCCTTCGCCTTGCGACCGGTGCCTTCCGCACTTCCCCCATTGAGAGCCTGTTAGTCGATGCTGGGGAGATGCCACTCGCTCTGCGCCGCGTGCAGTGCATCACTCGCCTGTACGCGCGAGCCCGGCGCCTCCCTCAGTCGCCAACAGCTCTCACTGCATCCGCACCTGATCTCGATGGTGCCTATGCCGCCGAGAGACGCCAGTCATACCCTAAGCCCCTTGGGTTTAGGGCCAGGAAACTCCTTCGAGAGGTAGATATAGCTCTCGGGCCGGTGGCGCCCCTGGTTCTGCCCAGGACGCCACCCTGGAGGGTACCACATTTGGCTATTTGTCGCCACGCCTCTGCTCCCAAAGCTTGTACTGCGCCGGGAGTATTGCGTTCGAACTTTTTAGAGGCACACCTCGTGTCACGCTGGAACCGTGCCAGTGTATACGGATAGCTTCAAGTTCCAAGAGGGGGTCGGCTTCCACGCCGTATCCCCTCTGTTTGAAGTCAGCGGGGCTCTGCCAGGAACTGCGTCTGTATTCACGGCCGAGCTGGTGGCAATACATCACTCGGTACGGGAGATTACGCGACGTGCCCGGTTCGGAGACCGGATTGTGATCTATAGCGACTCACAAAGCACCCTGAGTGCTCTCGGGGCATTGGAATCTCCGCATCCCCTGGTTCGCGATATCCGTGACGCCACGGTTTTGGCGAGCCGGGCAGATGTCGAGATTATCTTCTGCTGGGTTCCTGGACATGTAGGAATTGCGGGGAATGAGCGTGCCGATGAGGGCGCCAAAGAGTCCGCGAGGACTCTGCGACCAGACTAGCGTTTCGCTCTTCCTCACACCGACTACATGGCAGGAATACGGGCAGCTCTTCGGACTGCTTGGCAAAGAAGATGGGAGACGGTCAAAGGGAACTTAAAGTTGCGTGCCATTGCGCCGCGACTGTTCCCATGGACCTATCCCCCAATGCCGCGGCGGCTTCAGGTTGCTTTCTGTCGTCTCCGAATCGGACACACTCGTGTGACGCATCGCTATCTGATGGAGCGCTCGCCTGCGCCCTATTGCAACGACTGCGTCGTCCCCCAGACTGTTCGGCACATTCTTGTCGAATGTCCCAGTCTGGGTGATCTTCGCGCACGACACCTGTCCCGGTACCGGGATGGGCGGGGTCGCTACCGCCTGTCCCTTGTGCTCGGGACGAGTGCGTGTACTTTGACTGGTGGACTTATTGACTTTTTGGGGGAGGCCGGCCTTCTCCCTTTTATTTAACCTCATTTAATTGTTGTTGTTGTTTTTGTAATTGTTTTGTTATTGCTTTGCTATTGTTATTGTTATTTCTTTTTATTGTTTTCTTTTTAATTTTTTAAAGTAGCCTAAAACTAGGCTGTTTGTTTACGGCAACTTATGCCTTAGTCGGCAGTCGCCAGATAGCCCCTTAAAAAAAATGATATTAAATAACCAAAGAAAAGAATAAAGGAGAAACCCCACCCTCTAATAACTGGTGCCCCTCAAAAGGCTGAACAATCTTCTGATCTTCGTTACAACTGCACCTGCTCTCCTACTAGAGATTAAGAAAAGGTGCTGCTGGGAACTTCAGGAGATCCGGGAAGGAGATGCTATTATTACTCATTGATTAAGAGACAAGGCTTCGTTCGCTCTCCTCAATCCCAGTGAATTAACTCCACTCATCCCGCAGACTCGGAGGTCTGCGGAGGGAGAGCTACTAGTAATCATCGATTAAGAAATCCAAAACTAGTCTCTCCTCAATCCTCAAATTCACTCTGCTTTCTAGAAAGGGACCTGTCTAGGGGTGCAAAGATGTATCAGAAAAAAATTCCTTCCAAGTCGATAATATAAATAGCCCACTGATTACCAAATCAGGACAGACTCGCCGTAGCGTGATGGCTAGAGTGCTGGCATTTGGATTCAAAGACCCGCGATCGAAACTCACAATGTCCACAATATTTACGAAGAAAACGGAAATCAAAGAAAACGCTTCAAGGACTAACTAATCAAGAAGGACCAAGAAATTGACTCAAGAGGAAACGGAAGTCAAGGAAAACGGAAAGAAAACGACATCAAGGGCTAACTCATCTCAACTCATCAATAATCAAGAAGAAATCACCCCGTCAAGTTAATAGGAAGATGCATCAAGAAAGGAAGGATACGAAGATCAAAAATTAACCCAGCCAACTTAAAGAAGAAGGAATCCCCACCAACAAGAGTACCAAGAGTCAGATAAATGGAAGACAATGTTTGAAGGAGCAACTTCAATCAAGAAGAGATAAATAGATTCGAATATAGAAAATCTCAAGATGAATGATATAGATAATCAACTATAATAAATGCCCCCCCCCCCATAGTACTTCGCCAGGAGGTCCTCCGATCTGGTTCTATGTATATCGTTAGTTCCTACGTGTATGATGTAGGTCGTGTTGGTGGAGACCAGGCTTGCTACTTTGTCTACAGTGGCAATCACGTGGTCCAGGCCGCCACCAGGAATACAGAAACGTTTCCTAGTCCTGGATGCTCTACCACAGAACTCCGTGAGTTACCCTTTCACGATGGAGTCACCCACAAGCCTGATCTCATCGTCGTATACCTCTTTATTTTTATGTGAAAGAATCTGGAAACGGTTATGACAAGTTAATAGGAAGATGCACTGGCCCTGGGACACACGTTATTCCTAACTACCTGAAAATTCTCCTGTGGGGGAAGAAGGTTAGTGAAAGGTTCGGGGATAGCCGTGACAGGTAGTATGATGGCAGGTGAAGCAGGAGGGGTCTGCGTCGCGGCGATATTCAGAGTAACGAATTCCTGCAACGATTTCAGCTTCTCTGTCAAAGCATCAATCTTGCGTACTGCTGTTTTAGCTCATCCATCAACACTCTGCTTGTTTGGCAGAATCTGCAAATGAGAACGTCTCTATTAGCGAAGATCGTCGGGCCGAACGTTCCAGAACAGCATGTACACGTCAGCTGTGGTGCTATGGGGATGGTTGACCTGTAGTTACGGGAAAGGGAAGTAAGAGTATTAAATCGCCTGTAAATAAAGAAAATTTTGGTCCCCTAAAAGGTCAGAATATTAATTTTATGGAAAAAAGTTATTTATGGACAGACGAACAATATTTATATATTGTCTGTAAGAAAACGAAAAAATATTACACCTGAAAGATGTCAGAATATTAATTTACTGGAACAAAGAATTATTGATTATTTATTGGAAGGGAAATGAAAGTAAAAAATCACATGTTAGAAATTAAAAACAAGGAAAAAACAACACAAAATAAGCCTGGTCCCCACTTACATATATAGTCTAGGAGGGAAATAAAGGTATTTAAATCGCCTGTAAGAAAACAAAAATTTTAATATGCCTGAAAGGGGTAAAAATATTAATTTAGTGCAATGGAGAAATATTAATTATTTATTGGAAGGGAAATATAGGTATTAATTAGCTTGTTAGAAATCAGAAACGAAATCAGAAACAAAAAAAAACAATGCAAAACAAGAAAGCTCCCGCACGTACACAGAGAGACAAAAAGAAATAAATTATTATGGGCTAAATCTTGTAAACAAGACAAACCTTGTCAGATCAAATAGTAATTGTGACACTCAAAGAAATAGCAAAAAAATGTAAATGAAACTAAGAGAAATTCGAAAATATTACTTACAGTTCTGTCTTTTGGGCAAAAATGGCGGTGGGAAGATTAGTCAAAATGACCACGTGGAAGGGTAAGTTTAATCGGTCAACGTCAACTATTATATATATATATTAAAATTAAAGGAAATCACTTGTTTCACAAGTAGAATAATTAAATGAGAGAAAATAAAGAAGTATAACTTATTAATATACAAATGGCAAAGTAATAAACAGTTTAGGCAAGAAATTGTTGAAGAACCACAAAAAGCACCTTATCATAAGCACGGCTCGGACGCAACTAGAGAGAGAGTGAGAGAGAGAGAGAGAGAGAGAGATCAACAAGGAGCTAAAGGAAAAGAAGTACCCTAGGAGACCTTACGTACCATTCAAAGAGGGTATCTTTGGGCTAACAGTTAAGAAGGCACAGTTCTGCACAACGACTTAAGTGCCCAAACGGGCACTTTCCATGATTTGTCCAGTCTTGACATGAACTGATCAACAGAATTGCTTTTGACAACTTCCGCTGGAAGTGCGTTCCAGCTACCGCAGATGCTGTATGTGAAAAATTTAAAACACAGATCACGGTTGTAAAGCTTCAGTTCAAGTTTGTAGCCGTGATTTCTCGTTCTGCGCTCACTAAGTTGGAAAATATCGGTGTAGTCTACATTATCGAAGCCTCGAAGTATTTTAAACACTTCGATAAACTGAGCACGCAGTCTCCGGGTTTCCAACGAGAACAGATCTAATCCCCTTAATTTATCCTCGTAACTTTTGTGTCTTATAGAGGGAATTAGTTTGGTTGCCTTGGCTTGCACACGTTCCAATCTTGCAATATCCTTTCAAAGGAAGGACTCCTAAATTGTACGGCATACTTCAGGTGCGGTCGGACAAGTGAGTTGTACAAACACAGTACTATCTCCTTGTTCCAATATCCAAACTGGCGCTTCATGTAGCCAAGCATCCTTTGGGCCTTTTTCTCTGCTTCAATGCACTGTTTCGAGAACTAGAGGTCACTAGTGATTGTTACACCCAAGTTGTTCTCAGTGTCGGTGGATTTAATAGGAGTGGCCTTAAGGATATAGTGAGATTGGGGGTTTCGGTGACCGATATGCATCACTTTGCATTTGTTTACTTTAAATGGCCTTTGCCACGTGTCCGACCACTCCCCAATCTTTCAAAGATCATCCTGGAGGCGGGCAGTATTTCCTTCCTTTGCGATGTTCATACCAAGCTTGGTATCATCGGCAAATTTAGAAATCTTCGCAACCATGTCACCGTCAATGTCGTTGACGTAGATGATAAATAGTAGTGGTCCGAGGAGAGAACCTTGAGGAACACCGCTAGTAACGGGCACCCACTCAGAAGCCTGTCCATTCAACACTACCCGTTGCCGTCTGCCGTTTAGCCAGTTTTCTATCCAATTTGCTACATTTCCGTCTACGCCAAACGCACGCACTTTCAGAAGGAAGCGGCGGTGTGGTACCTTATCGAAAGCTTTTTGAAAGTCTAAGTAGATAACATCCACCGCCTATCCCGGTCGTGCTCACTAAAAACGAAGTGGAAGAATTCCACAAGATTCGTTAGGCATGACCGGTGCCTTCGGAACCCATGCTGGGAACTCCTCAGTCGCAAGTTAGACTCTAAATATGACGTCATATATATATATATATATATATATATATATATATATATATATATATATATATATATATATATATATTGTGCTTGTGTTTACCGAAGTTCATTGAAAACTAAGATTTCTTTTCGTTAGAAAGGTATCAGAAAACTAAGTGAGTTTCAATTCAAGTCGTATGATCTTCTAAGATAAAGACAAAATATATCCCAAAAAAAAATATATATCTTACACTAATAGATGGTTATAAACGTACTAACAAACAGGGCGTGGAAGAGAGATGTTCATATTATAATAGTGTTACTGTAAACAACCATCCCAACTGGGATGTTGAGAGATAGTTGGGGGGTAACTTCGTAGCCACTTCGACCTTAATCTTAAGGAGAATAAATTAAGTGCTCCGTGCACTTGTACTTTAAAGTATTGCTGCGAATTAAATTGTATGATCAAATTTTGTTTTTTTTCTACATAGATTTGATCATATAATTTAATTCGTACGCAATACTTTAAATTACAAGACCACGAAACACTTAATAAAGGATATAAGGGGCACTAGAGCCTATTAATTTACTCCCAGTCAGAGCATCCAAAAACACTTAAAACTATCACCATGGATTAATCTTTATCCTTTGAATTGGCTATTAGCCATCAACCAGTAGGTTCATCATATTGAGTTCATTATATATGACCCAAAGCATATAAGTGAAAATAATATACATATAATCCTGCAGAATCATGCTTTTCACGTGACCCCCTCCCCCATATACTTGTCTACCTTTGCTTTTAATGAGGTCGAACTAAAGCGGTTTACAGCATGCTCAGGCAATGCATTCCAAGAATCCCCGACTCTATTAATGAAATTATATTTTACTCGTAAGGGGCACGGCGATTTACTTTTCAGGCCGCCGTGCTGACTGGACTCAACGCCCCGTCCGTCCCCACTTTAGCCTTTTTTCCCTCTTTGTGAGACTCTGTCTTCTCACCCTGCTTCCTCACTTTCCATACAACTTCTCCTACAACTTTCTCTGGCCAATCTCTAGTTTCACAGGGTAGACGCCAACCAGCTTTCTATCAGCCAACTATCCTGGATCGGGGCTGAGGGGGGAGGGGACAACTCCTCCTCACCCCTGAGCTCCGGTTTGGGATGGTGGGGTTTTTAACAACCTGCTTCATCCCCACCTTCACCTTCTTCACATCCCATTTCTTTATTTCCGCACACTATTAATTTTACGCCGAGCCCAAGGTCAAGCAGCCATGCTCATGGGCTGCCTGGCCACTGGGCGGGAGGTGTGGCCTTAAAAGGCGGCAGCTGACTTTGCCGCCCTCCTATTCACCCCTCGCAGAGTGGACTACTGCGTGGGGTGATTTGCGTTTGAAGCCCACGATAATAACAAGGTCCCCATGCCCATCGATGAAAACTTTAAAAATCTCTTGATCACCCGACCCTTACTTCCCCACTGGATATGATCACGGACTTCTCTTCGGACCAGGCGAGTTCAAGGCCTACGCGACAGCCTCTATCTCGCTCTCAAATCGAAGTCGTCGCAGCAACCACTTCGAAGTCGCCCCCTCACAATACTAACCAACCTTCTAGTGCTCAACAGCACCTTAACCTTCGCAGAAAACCAACGACAAACCTACATAGTATTCTAGCTCTCTCTTCTTGGTCTCGCTAAATATCTTTACGCGTTCCAGAAGAACAAACGGTCTGTGGTTTACACACGTACCACGCCATAAAAGAAATTTTCCCTAAATCCGCTCCTGACTTCTCAATTGCTGGCTCACGCGGGGAGATAATATTCCGGGTTACCACTAAGTCATTCTTACAACGCATGTTTGGCCTGCACTCTGTCGGCTCTCTAAAAATTTCGGCGATTGATAAGAACACATTTAATGTCAGGACCTGCACGGTCTTAGTGGATAACTTTTTCCCAGGACCTGACGCCACAAACGAATTCATCGCTTTCGTCATCAAAGAAGTCTTCACCGACGAACAACATAATGTTGAGTCAGTCAGTATTTTAAAAGCCATCTTCTCGTTCTTCCATTCCATTTAGGGTTGCTAAGATAACTCTAACACAACAAACGCTGCCAATGTTTATAAAATTTGCTGGAACACGTATACGGGTTCAAGAAGAACTCCCCATCCCACTCCAGTGCCGTATTTGAAGCAGATTCGCCCACTCCGCAAAATTTTGTAAGAGCACTGGAAATCCTTGCTTTCGATGTGGACAATAGGGACCCAATACCCCCAGAATGCACAGATGAGACGCACTGCTTCAACTGTGGTGGCCCACATCATGCCTGGCACAAGAAGTGCCCTCACTACCTCTATCACCAGGAGATCCACGTTCGGTGCCTACGATCTGGTATCTCTAGACGCCAAGCAAAACTAGACATGCGTGAAGAATGCATTACACTGTCAACACCCATTTTTTCCGCTTTGACGAGTGGTGCTCCTAACATTCACGGCACTCTACCCACGCCTAGCAAATCGACGCTCAGAACTGACCACTCGACACCAGACTCTCTATTTTCAACGGTCGCCCCTCCCTTGAAAAAAAACACCAAGGAACCTTTGCGAACACACCCAGCTACGCTTTCGCAACAGAATAAAGCAATAGAAGAAGCAATATCACCTCTCAATCTTAATGCAACACAACACATCTCTTCCCATCGAAAAGTGCCACTCTCGCCCGAAGTACATGTTGTTCACCTATCTTCAAGATCCAAGTCACCCCCTAATCGCGGTGTCGTAGAATTGCTCATAGTCTGGTCCAATAATTATTCTATTCCTTGATCTTTACACACCGCTTTTGTATATATATATATATATATATATATATATATATATATATATATATATATATATATATATATATATATATATAGGCTTCAATTCCTACTGAACGTGCGGGTTGTGTCGTAGCCAGGATTCTCACTATAAAAGTCCCACTTGTTACTGGGGAGAGGTTTGTGATTGTTGAATTCTAAGCGTGCATAATACAGGTTGAATAAACTAGCCAAAGGGATTCTTAATTAAAGTCTTGCCAAGGGTTCGTCAAAAGGAAGGAGCCACAAATAAGCACACGTACAAAAAATAAACTTTACTTTACACAAATATAATAATTAGCAATAGTTAAACGGGCAAAATTAAGGATTAAATATTAAACACTGACGTTAAGCGTCTAGATTTATAATGACTCAATGGGAGTGTCAATCACTGTTAATTAAATAGGTAATTTAAGAATTTATGGACACTGGGTTTACAGATTACCATTAATTGTGATGGATTGGAGAGACGACTACTCAGGTCCAGACGGAGTGGTTTGGGTGGCGTTGACACGAGTTTTCGGGGAGAGGGGGGGTAAGACGACGGGTTCGGGGCTGCTGGCTGCAGTTCCGGTTAGTTCACTCCTAACTGGATGTGACACTAACAAATAGTAACTTCCAGTAACTATTTGGATGTTCCTTTTCTTTCTCAAGTTACGTTGAGCAACAGAGCGTATTCTTCTAGTCACAGACTCTGCGGGGTGGGATTTACTTCAGGAACACTTTGAGACAGCAACCAAGTTGTCTCGGCGCGCGTTGGCAGTCAATACGTTACGGCAACGACTCTCGTTCAACGTGAGAGTTACGCGTTACGCGAGTTGGTTTGGGACACTGCTGTAGAGGGATGAACAGCGATGTTATTTATACCGCGGATTGTGGGAAATCGAGAAAGAGATTCCATTCACGACAATTCGCTTATCGCAGCGCCTTCTGGACAATCTCCATGGTATCATAAAGAAGGCAAATAGAATTTAGGCTTCTCTGTGAGATAGGCCTTCTTTCGTCAGACTTCCTGTCGCCAGTTGGGGGAAGGGTGGGGGGGGAGAGGAGACGAAGGTCAACTCAAACGACAAATTTCTTTCGTTCCCACGATTGTCTGGCGGCATGCGAGTATGTACGCTCCATACCCTCACACGCCTACATATTTCGAGGAACATTATTCCGCCATGAAATGAGGAATAATGTGAAAATTAACTTCACCGGGGGAATTTGTAATTATCTTCCTCGACTCGAACAATTGAGTCAGGAATTTTATCAAAACCGTTAGGAATTTACCTTAGTATCTAATGGCTACAAAATACTACTGCTACGTCAGTTTCTCTAATTTACATATACAAAACAAAACAAAACACATACGGAGTACAGGCAAGAAACAATTATTAATACAAAGAGATACACACACACACACAAAAATGACTATTAATCGCCAGCTGAAATTGGGTTTCTCGAAAGGCTATCTGCGAGTACATTGTCAGACCCTTTTAGATACCTGATTTCATAACGGTAATCCGCTAGCAACAATGACCAGCCCATTAGCCTGACTTTTCGGTTTTTACACGTTTTTAAGTAGGCTAACGGTTTATGATCAGTCTCTATGAGGAATGGACGACCTACCAGATACATTCTAAATTTTGTAATCCCAAAAACAATCGCTAGAGCTTCCAGTTCTACCGTAGCGTATGCCCTTTCGCGAGCCGTCAGTCGGCGACTCGCATAGCTTATAGGAGCGGGTTCTTGGTCCTCGTCATATTGGAGTAATACGCAGCCAATACCTAGTCGGAAGGCATCTGCCATTACGCCAAATTTCTTTTGAGGGTTCGGCAGTTTTAAGATTGGGGCGGAGACTAGCTTCTCTTTGAGCTCTTCAAAGTGCGCTTCGGCGTCGGGGTTCCACTGGAGGGGGTCCGGGAGTTTCTTTTTTAGCAGATCGTTTAGGCGAGCTGCTACAGAAGTAAATTGGGGTACGAAGCGGCGGTAAAATCTAGTAGCACCGAGGAAAGACCGTAATTGCTTCTTGGTGCGCGGTAGGGGGCATATTTACAATAGCCTTTAACTTCTCTTTCTGTGGGTCCAGATGACTTTCGCCTATTTTAAATCCAAGGTATTCTATGGATTTAAAAGAAAAATGGCATTTTGAGGGTTTAATCGTTAAGCCATGATGCTTTAAGCGTTCTAAAAGCGGGCGGAGGGACAAGATATGGTCGTTCCATGAACGTGTAGCCACATACACGTTATCAAAATAAAAAGAAATGTTTTTTAAACCGTCTATTACACGGCGCATTATGCGGTTGTCGCTTCTGCAGGCAGTGACTAGGCCAAAAGGAAGACGAGTGAATTCCATTAAACCTTTGTCTGTAGGAAAGGCTGTTAATTTCCTCGCTGGTGCCTTTAGGGGGATCTGATAATAGGCCTTACATAGGTCTATCTCAGTGATGTAGTCGGCTCCTTCGAAGAGATGTAAATTTTGGTCAATTAGGGGGAGAGGCTTGGCGTCGAACACGGTGACGGTGTTTAACTTCCGAAAATCGACGCACATCCTAAAGGACTGGTCTGGCTTGCGGACCATGACTATTGGGGAACAGTAGTCGGACGAAGATGGCTCGATAATCCCTAATTGCAAAAGATTGTCGACTTCCTCATTGAAAGCGTCTCTTAGGTGCACCGGTACGGGCTAGGACTTACATCGCACAGGTTCGAGCGTAGTGAGGGCAATATCATGTTCGAACTGAGTCGAGCATCCTGGTGACTCGGAAATGACGTCACTAAATTCTTCCAAAAGCGCCATCATTTGGCTCCTTTGGGCAGGGGTGAGGTCGGAGTTTACATCCAACTCGGGGAAAGGTTCTTTTATGGGGGGCAGCTTGGACGGGAGGACGGGGAGGGGACAATCTTCGCTTGACTCTACGCAAATCGAATTAACAATATTTATGGGGTTGTTTGGGTGGACGGCGTCAATTACCCTTTCTTCGTCGAAGGCGACTATATTGTTTATACAGGCCCGTCTATGATACTTTTTTAGCATGTTTATGTGATATAACTTATCACCTGCGGGTGTCTGTATAACTTAATCGACCGATCCGTGGGTTTTCTGAACGGGGTAGGGGCCTTTCCATTGGGAGAGAAGTTTATGGGAGTCCGAGGGAAGTAAGAGTAGAACTTCATCTCCGGGCTTCATTTTTCTGTGTTTGGCCTTTAGATCAAAGTATGTCCGATACTTTTCCATATTAATTTCGGAATTTCTGACTGCTATGTCAGAAGACTTTTTTAATCTTTCCCTTAGTTCGAGGACGAAGGAATAAGTGTTCCTTAATTCTGGACACAAACGGGAATTTGTCCATAACTCCTTCAAAATACTGAGGGGCCCCCGCACGTTTCTCCCGTGCAGGAGCTCAAATGGGAAAAATCCGATGGTCCTATGGGAAATTTTCCGGCATGCGAATAACGCAACTTGCAATTATCGGTGCCATTTTGGGGGTTGTTTCATGCAAAGCTTCTTGAGGACGCTTTTCAAGGTCACATTGAACTTTTCGCACATGCCGTTTGCGCTCGGATGGAAGGGGGTGGTAAAAATAGGTTTGATTTGGAGCAGGGTGTTCACGGGTTCCATGAGATCAGAGGTAAACTGGCGGCCTCTATCTGACAAGATTTCTTTGGGCAATCCTACTCTAGAAAAAATTGAAATAAGGGCTTCAGAGCAAGAGATACTATCGATCCTTTTTAGAGCGACAGCGTCTGGGAATCGGGTAGCGCAGTCTATCAATGTTAGTACATGCGTATGACCTTCGGCAGAAGGGGGGTGAATTGGTCTGATGAGGTCGATGGCGACTCTCAAGAAGGGCTCCCAAATGACTGGGGTTCTTTGCAGGGGAGCTGGGGCTATTCGACCTTTTGCAGTGGTTTTCTGGCACAAATCGCACGTTTTGCAGAATTCTGCAATATCTTTTGCTGCACCCGGCCAAAAAAAAAAGTATTTAAATACTTGCTGAGAAGTCTTGTTATGACCGAAATGACCGGCCATGGAACTTTCATGTGCTACTCGCAGGATTTGGTCTACATGTGTGCGCGGAATACACATGACCTTGGAAGGTGGGTCCGACTCATCTCGCGAGGTGCGAAACAGAAGGGAGTCGTTAATGACGTACCTTATGGGACGGTTCCCTCGAACGAGCACCTCTTCGTTCTTTCGGGCCTTTTTCCAAAGGGATTGAAGTAAAGGGCAGCTCTGCTGAGCTCTGAGAAATTGTGCATTACTCGTTGGGACCTCTAAAGGAGCCTCTGGGGTGAAAAGGCGTGTTGGGGGAGAGGCCTCGCGGCTAGCTTGCGCTCGAGTGACGACAGCTTGAGTCACTTCACTCGGGAAGAGTAGTGCGCTCTGACCAATGAGTACCGAGCAAAATTTGATGGGGGCTGCTACTACGTCGGCCCAACCAGTGAAATATTTACACTCTACGTGGCAGCGGATTACCGGTAATCTATTTTCTCGACCCAAGAAGTCGTGTACAATTGCGTACTTCTTATGTTGGGGGTCGACAGGGCGACGAAGCAATTTGTCCGACACCACAATGCATGCGCACCCTGTGTCTCTGATGAGGGTGGACACTTTACAGCCATTGATCGAGCCAGTTTCGAAATTTAGTCCTCCGGGGAAACTCTTGTTGAACAGGAAGTTCCCTTGAAATTCCTGTGGGGATGGAGACGAGGGGAATGACGTAAGCGTGGCCGGCTGTTCCGGGGGAAGGGTAGCAGTTACTTGGTGGGCTTGTTGGCTCTGGGTGGGACGTAGGCTGGAATTATGTACACATTGGGACTTACAATGGCCGGAAGAACCGCAGGAGTAGCATATAACCTGCTTATTCTGGTGCTTGTTATTGTAGGGGGTATTAAAGACTGGGGGTTTTCTGTCTTCGTGGGCTACAAAAGGCTTATTCTTTGGCCTGAACGGGGCTGTGGTCTTTATCAATGGAGGGAGTTTCCTTTGTTGGGACTTCCATTGACTAAATTTATTCTTCGGGGACGGGGGACTATTCTTCCGGGTATCCTGTGGGTATAGGCGATGATTTGTCGCATGGAGATCAGCTTCCTCGAGGCATTCTTGAAAGGTAGACGCTCGGCGGTCTTGCACGAATGCTCGGATCTCCTGGGGGAGGGTGTACAATAGCTGGTCTTTTAACATAAAGTCAATCAGGGCCTCATACTCCGATTCGACTTTGGAGGATTCTAGCCAGAACTGGAGGTTTCGCTTCAGGATATATCCAAAATGTCGGTAAGTTTGACCGGGCTGGATTTTAGCCGATTTAAACTTAGCGCGGTAGAACTGAGGGTTCAAGTTGAAGGTGGATAGCAATTCGGCCTTCAAGGTGCTATAGTCTATTGTAGCTTCATGTAGTAACGAGATGAAAATTTCTCTTAAACGCGGACTGAGCAATGGGAGCAATCTACTCACTCCTTCGGATTCTAGGGCCCATCGGTTTAATTCGAAGATCTTTTAAAATGTGTTAAGTATGAACACAAATCTTCTTCGTCTTTATATTGGGGAAGTTTCATAGCGGGGGCCCGGGGTTGATGATCACCGGATCCAACAGAACTGACTTAAACTTGGTCTCTGCTTAATTCCCTTTCATGTTTTCGAATCCTTTCTCTTTCTTCAAATTCTAACGCTTCTTTTCTTACTTCCATTTCTAACACGCCTTCTCTTCTCCTTTCTTCCAATTCTTCTTTTCTTCTCCTTTCTTCCAATTCTTCTTTTCTTTCTTCCATTTCACGTTCTCTTTCCTCTCGCTGTTCGCTTTGGACGAATTCCTTTAGTTCCTGTCCTGTGAGACCGAGAGCTTGTCCCTGCTTGACGAAAACTTCGAACGGTTGTAAAGCCATTGCTGCTCTTGCTGACGCAACTGGTGACTCACGAAAGAACTTACGCACCTGGTCAGAGAATTAGAAGCTGCGATTGTTCCTAACCGAAACAATCTAATAATTAACCCCCAAAATAACGAATATTTTTCTAGCTTTGTTTTTGCTATCTGGAAAGGATTATTAATGGTTATTATATATATTTCTTCGGGGAATAGACTATAATTATTAAAATTAACGTTAGTTTATTTGGGCTTCCTTGGACGTTGGCAGGTTTTAGGCTATATGAGTTCGCTTCCTCAAAAATTTAAACCCTTAAAGCTGACACCACTTTTATATATGTCGTAGAATTGCTCATAGTCTGGTCCAATAATTATTCTAGTCCTTGATCCGGACACACCGCTTTTGTCTAAGTCGGTGGTATTGACCCTATGACTCAATCTACGATCATATATATATATATATATATATATATATATATATATATATATATATATAGGTAGGCTTTAATTCCTACTGAACGTGCGATAGCTGGTTAGAGGCGGGTTGTGCCGTAGCCAGGATTCTCACTATAAAAGTCCCACTTGTTACTGGGGAGAGGTTTGTGATTGTTGAATTCTAAGCGTGCATAATACAGGTTGAATAAATTAGCCGAAGGGATTCTTAATTAAAGTCTTGCCAAGGGTTCGTCAAAAGGAAGTAGCCACAAATAAACACACGTACAAAAAATAAACTTTACTTTACACAAATATAATAATTAGCAATAGTTGAACGGGCAAAATTAAGGATTAAATATTAAACACTGACGTTAAGCGTCTAGATTTATAATGACTCAATGGGAGTATCAATCACTGTTAATTAAATAGCTAATTTTAGAATTTATGGACACTGGGTTTACATATTACCATTAATTGTGATGGATTGGAGAGACGACTACTCAGGTCCAGATGGGGTGTTTCGGGTGGCGTTAACACGAGTTGTCGGGGAGAGGGGGGATGATACGACGGGTTCGGGGCTGTTGGCTGCAGTTTCGGTTAGTTCACTCCTAACTGGATGTGACACTAACAAATAGTACCTTTCAGTAACTATTTGGATGTTCCTTTTTCTTTCTCAAGTTACGTTGAGCAACAGAGCGTATTCTTCTAGTCACAGACTCTGCGGGGCGAGATTTACTTCAGGAACACTTTGAAACGGCGACCAAGTTGTCTCGGTGGCGCGTTGGCAGTCGATACGTTACGGCAACGACTCTCGTTTAACGTGAGAGTTACGCGTTACGCGAGTTGGTTTGGGACACTGCTGTAGAGGGATGAACAGCGATGTTATTTATACCGCGGATTGTGGGAAATCGAGAGAGAGATTCCATTCACGACAATTCGCTTATCGCAGCGCCTTCTGGACAATCTCCATGGTATCATAAAGAAGGCAAATATAATTTAGGCTTCTCTGTGAGATAGGCCTTCTTTCGTCAGACTTCCTGTCGCCAGTTGGGGGAAGGGTGGGTGTGGAGAGGATTCGAAGGTCAACTCAAACGACAAATTTCTTTTGTTCCCACGATTGTCTGGCAGAGATCGAACTCACCTACCCCTCTTTCCCTTATATGTATCACCTACAACAAAATCATCAACGATCCCGCCCGATGATCAACTTATCGATCAGCCACCTACCCAGGTGCTTGCCTCTACTAAGGGCCAGATGGGTGTAGAAGCTGTTCTTGCCCCGAGTGAGCCGCTGTCCGGTCACTTTTACCGCAGGTTATCACTAACCAATATCACCCCCGAAAATGAATCCCTTACTGCCCCGTGGGCCAATCGTGAGGGGGCAGAGGTCGTAAGCGCTCCCTACCTTCTCACTCTCATTCCTCCTTGAGCCTCTGCAACAAAAAAAGCACCTGACTCGAGGATAACGCCCCACCCTCTCCTTGAGCTATGAGCTCTTCAGAAGAAACGTGGCTTTACGACATGAAATCAGGTACCTCGTATAGACCCTCGCGAAGCAGATTATCCGAGAAAATACCTTCACCCGACGAGAGAGATCTTGTAGACCTCTCGTTCGGTACACTAAATCTCCCTCACTGCACCGATAACGACAACACTCGGATATCACCATGCTTAAATAAAACCACCGAGACCGCCCTAACTACTGACCTTTGTCAGTCATGTAATCACCTGGCGACTCATTACCTTGCCTTATGCCCCTCGTACCACCTAACCGCACCTCCCTGATTACAGATTATTATCTTCCTCCTGGTTGTACAGCTGCCAATATAGCATCCTACAACCTGACACCCTCCTCTCCAGATTTTTCCCTACCACCAAGAAAACTACCCACAATCGCCACCAAACCCTTTAACCCATGCTCCTGATGTACCCACGGATAAATATATTGCCCCTTCTCTTAGCACACCATGACAAAAACGTATGAATCATACTCTCCTTCCTTTGCCTAACTCAACCTTTAACGTTCCAACGTCTTCAACCTTCTTTCTGACATGGAATATCGGCGGACTCCGGGCCAATTATGGCTCGCTGCAGGTTCTCTTAAAACAGTTTTTTCCTGAAGTGATTTTTCTCAGTGAAACAAAACTCATAGACCTCTCCTAGTTTTTTCCTGTCAGCTACACCCAGGTCAACCTTCTACAACCCCAATTTTATGGTAACCTCCTCCTAGTTCGCACGGATATACCATTTACCACCATCCCCCTTCGCAAAACCTTAACGCCCTCGCTGTTCACCTTCACCATTCTACGCTCTTAACTGTGTGTTCAATATACCTCCCACCTTCCAAGCCAATCATCTTGGCCTCCTTGAATGAATGTGTCTCCCAACTCCCGAAACCAATCCTTTTGACTGGAGACTTTAATGCTCGTAATCAGTATTGGTACAATGCCATAAACAACAGCAAAAGACATGTTGTACTAGATGTCATCTTACAACAAGACGTAAAAGTCCTCAACGACGAAGCCCCTACCCATTATCATCGCCAGATAGACTCCTTTACTCATATAGATCTATGTCTCAACTGACTTCCCGCCCGATCACTTCTTCAGAGTATTTGATGATATGTGTGGAAATGATAATTTCCCCTGCTCCTAGATCTACTCCCCCTTTCCTCCATCTCCCCAAGACCATATTGGGCCTACCAGAAAGCTGACTAGTAAGCTTTTTTAACGTCGTCCTCTTCCATAACTTTGTCTGATTAAACAACCAACCGTATATTCTGCTTAAAAAGTTTGTGGAACTTTTTCAGCAATGGCCCACAAACATGTTCCACTTCGTAACGCTCGACTCAAACCATCGGTCGCCTGGTGGAACAAAAAGTGTAGCACCGCTAAGCGCGAACGAAATAGGCACTTTTCGAGTTAATTCCCACACGTCTTCTTACATTAATTATAAAATACACTATGCCCTCGCCCGCCGGACCTTCCACGAGGCAAACCGTCACTCCTGGATTTAATATACATTCTCCATCTCAACCCGCACCCCTCTATCCAAGGTGTGGCGAAGAATACATAAAATCCGCTGCTCCTCAAGACACAGCCACCTACTCATTTTTCGTCATAATAGTAACCTAGTCAGGGTTCCCCAAGACGTTGCACAGCTAATTGCAAACACGCTCAGCTCAATCTCCCATGGATCCCTCCTCCCAGAATTCAAACGACATAAAGCACTAATAGAATCGCAACCAGTAATGTTTGAAACGTCCAGACAACTGTGCTACAACGAACCCTTCTCGATGAAAGAACTCCAGGAGGCACTGTCATCATGTAAGAACTCCCCCTCCCTTCAAATGATTTAATATCATACAAACTCATCCAACAAGCCCATATAGATGCCCTTCAGTGCCTCTTGACAATTTTTAATGATATTTTCCTCTCGAGAACTTTTCCCCAAAAATGGCGGCACAGCACTATTCTCCATTTCTCAAACCAAGAAAAAACTCTTCCAATCCCTCAAATTACCGGCCAATTTCCCTTACCTCGTGCCTATGCAAGTTGCTCGAGCGAATGGTGAACGCCCGCCTAATGTGGTATCCTGAAGAACAGGAGCTTCTCTCTCTGTCCCAATTTGGGTTTCACCCAAATTGCTCCATATTGAACCCTCTTACTCTACTTGACCATGATATTGGCCTTGCTTTCACTAGAAGAACCTTCGTCGCTGCAATCTTCTTCGACCTAGAAAAGCATATGATACCGTCTGGTGGCGCTTAATCCTACAACAGCTATGCACATGACATGAAAGTTCGTGGACTCTTGGCATTGTTTATACGTAACTTCTTAAAAGACCACTCTTTCTGTGTTGACCTTCGAGGCGACCGCTTTTCGAAGCTCGTACAATATTATGGTGTCCCCCAAAGAAGCGTACTTAGCACTACTCTTTTTATAATTGCGATCAATTCTTTCTCAAAACATATATTAGCACCCGTGCACTGCTCCCTTTATGTAGACGATATTGCCAGCTGGGTGACGAGCCCGTCCGCAGCGATGGCCACCACCCTGCTCCAGCGAGCCGCTGACTCAATAGTGGCTCATGCCTCTTCGACCGGATTCACCATCTCCCTCTCTAAAACAACGGCCGTTAATTTTACGAGACGCAAATTGATTCCTAGGATAAGCATTAATATTTCTAGATCGCCGATCAAATTTGCCACCCATGCTAAATAACTAGGTCTTATATTCGACCAGCATATGATATGGCGATATCATATTGAAGACTTTATGAGAAGATGTCCCCCCGTACTTGCCCTTATGGCCTTTTTATCAAATCTACACTGGGGAGCTGACTGCCGCACTCTCATTGAGATCCACAGATCACTTCTCCTGTCAAAGCTTGACCCCGTAAGGGGCCCGGCGATTTTCATTCCTGGCTGCCGTGCTGACGGGACTCAGCGCCCCATCGAGCCCCAGCTTCAGCCTCTTCTCTTTCTTTCAGGCATCCTGCGTTTCTACCCTACTTCCTCACTTTCCCTACAACTTCTCCTTCAACTTTCTCTGGTCAGTCTCTAATCTTACAGGGTAGATGCCGACCAGCTTCCTCTCACACAACTATCCAGGATCGGGGCTGAGAGGAGAGAGAACAACAAACTCTCACATCTGAGCTCCGGTAAGGGGGAGGTTAACAACCTGCTTCATCTCCCATCCATACCTTCCTCACTTCCCCTTACTTTCTCCTTTCAATCTCTATCCATTTTACGCTGAACCCAAGGTGGAGCCGCGATGTCGAAGGGCTGCCAGGCCACTAGGCGGGAGGAGTGACCTCAAATGGCGGCAGTTAGTTCTGCCGGCCCCGTATTCACCCATTGCAGAGCCAGTTACAGCGTGGGGTGATTAGCGTATGCATCCCGTATATCCCATAGAATAAATAGGGTCACCAAGCCCAATGATGAAGACCAAAAACTAATCTCCCTCTACTTTCTCCTGTAAAATCAACGGATCCGCCCACGGGCAGCTCCACCAAAAGAATGGAGATCCTCCTCCCTTGTGCTTTCTCATGAGACCCTTCAAAACTCTTCAACCGGAGAGGAGGCTTACTCCTCTCCTTTGCGTACGGGTGTAGGGAACTCCCTTTCATCCCCTTCTCTGGAGTCGCCCTTTGGCGACTCCTTTTCACCAGCGGCAGTCTCCCCTTTACTTTCTAAGGGGACTGCCAATAAAGGCAGGCGGCGCATAAAAGACGGCCCCCGGTGGGAGCGGCACGATAGGGCCAACCTTCTTATGGGAAGGGGAGGGAAATAGGCACGTCTCGGCCCCTTCTCTCTAAAGACGTGCGTGCTCGCATACCTTTGATTAGAGGCAGTCACCGTACGTGCCCCCCTCTCTTCCCCGACCAAAGACACTATAAGCAATGGGAGCTGTGATGTCCATGGGGATAGCTATATGGAGCCCCCTCCCATAAGATGGACATGGTCCCTGAGGCAACCCAGCACCAGATGGCACGACATTTCATTGGAGCGGACCTGGGCTCGGTGCCAAGCACCGAACACGAGTCTATTCCTGTGCGAGGTCCTCCTCAGACGGCTCGGGTCTTCAAGGCTTTACAAGGAGAGGAGGGATCTCCCCCTTCAGCTGGTGCCCCTGTGGTAGCCAGGACCTACTCCATCTTGGAGAAGGATCTTGCTGAGGCCAGTCCATCTGTCCTGGGGTCTTCTACTGGCGGAGGAGAGGAGCGGGTTCATTCCCCGCCATCCTCCCCTAAAGAGAAAAATATATAAAAACGACAAAAAAGACACGGGGCTCCTCTCCATCCGCGGAGGCTGCGGGGACGGATGGGTCTGCTGCCGTTTCGGTGAGCGACGAGGCCAAGATTGGCACGTCTGGCCCCGTTGCTCTACCTGGTGGGGAGTCACAGGCGAAGACCAAAACTGCGAAGAGCGGAGCCTCGATTACGTCGGCGCTCCTCATTCAGACGCTACCCTGCGTTTTCGAGCCCGCTGGCTTCAAACAATTCCTCGTAATAAGCTCCACTGATGGCAACATGTTGTCTAAGGGCAACATGATACATCAGAGGAGTGCTTTAGCTAGCGTGATTGGTAGAGAGCCGAAGGTGATCAGTTTCTCGGACGGGAGCCTTCTGACTAATACGTCGAACTATTCCAAGGCGGCCATGATTAATGCCCTTTGGACACTTGGTTGCACGCCGGTGAGTGTGACGCCGCATTCTACCATGAACTTCGTGAAAAAAGTAGTTATTTCGAGGGAACTCGTGGACTACTCCGTAGAAGATATCATCTTAGAGCTGGCCGACCATGGGGCGGTCAAGATCAAGCATGTGATGAGAAAACAGGAAGGGACCTCGTGACCCACCCCTACACTCTTCGTCACGTTCGGCTGTTATGAGCTCCCTGAGTCGGTGCGTTCCGGTTCGTATTGGTACCGCGTGAAAGCATTCGTGCCACTGCCACGGAGGTGGTGTTACTGTCACCACTTCGGCCATACTAATTGCTCTTGTAGGCGCGCAAAGTCGGGGTTACCCGAAGCCTGTGTAAGGTGCTCCAAGGCTGCACCCGATAAGTACAAGTCGTGTGTGACCAATTGTATCAATCGCGGAGAGCCGCACCCCGCTTTCTTGAAGCATTGTGGTGCGTATCTCGTTGAGAAGGAAATCCTGGTCGTTCCGACCCAGGATTGTCTCTAATTTCGAGAGGATACAATATTCAACGGGTGATCTAACATACGAGTTATATAGCTTAAAAATAACTTCCTTACTTTTATAACTAACATTTTTATTTATAAAGCCGATAACCTAATTAACTTATTTTTAGCCTCTAATCACTCCTTAGAGAACTCCAATAACCGATCTATTACTACTCCTAAATCCTCTTAAATCGTTAGCCGAGTCCAAACCATCCATTTCATAACTAGATTGCCTATTATGTTTGCTCATGTGAGCCACTTTGCATTTTTGCAGGGTGAATGTAATCTGCCACTTGTATACCTTCTCAACTAATGTATTAAAAACACCGAATCGTGAAATTTACTTGTATTTCCGCCATACTGGCTTCTAACTTTGTATCATTAGCAAACATTGATATTTTGCCTTTAACACCTACCTCTAGGTCCTGTATGTAAACCAAGAATAATAATGGGCCTAAGAGATCCTTGATGTACCACACCAATAACATCCCTCCATTCCGAGTTCTCTACATTCAGTACTACATTCTGCTCTCAATTATTCACCAATCTGCCAATAAATTTAAAGCATTACCAGAAACTCTAATACATTCTCCATTAATGCACTCATCTCCACTGTAGTACCTTATCAAAAGCCTTACTAAACTCTAAGTTAACTACATTTATGTCATTTATTTTATCCACTAGTCCTCTGGCATAATGTATAAATTCTAGCAGATTTAACAAACCTGAATCAATGCTGAGTATCACTCAAAAAGCTACAAATTTTTAAAAAGTTTACTATCCATTTTTTAACTACCTTTTCAAGTAATTAACATACTATTGGAATTAGACTTACTAGCCTATAATTATTGAAACCATCCTTTCTTTCCTTTTTGAAGATTGTAACTACATTAGCTCATTTGGTATCTCCCTAAATCTAAAAGATCTAACAAATATCTTATCAAGAGCAAATGAAACACTCCTAAGAATCTTAGAATGAATATTATCATGGCACATAGCTTTGTTAACATCGAATCCTTTTATTAGTGCCTTAATACTTTCCTTATTAACATTTATACTCTCTTAGACATTTTCTTTTCATATCATTATTAGGATTAAAACTGATCTGATCTTCTCTAATAACCATTCATTAATGTAATATATAAACTGTTAGGGGAAAGGCTTCCTCGAAAGAATCCATTTAGTATAAAAACAGCCAAATTTAAACATACAATTTATCTACACTGAATACTAAGTGGCACCTGGAGCTTATCGTCTCCCCCCATCTCAGTCTGATATAGCGTCGATGAATCTCCCCAT
The DNA here is from genome assembly GCA_963969495.1 of Ceratothoa steindachneri. Lineage (NCBI taxonomy): Eukaryota > Metazoa > Arthropoda > Malacostraca > Isopoda > Cymothoidae > Ceratothoa > Ceratothoa steindachneri. The sequence continues at coordinate 95,363,793 of OZ018332.1, forward strand.
CCCCATTTTTTTACCTGTTGTTTCCCGCTTAGAGTTTTGTTAGTGCGTATATAACATTTTAATATAATATGCATAGACCTCTTTTCCTGCTTTGTTTGTATGTTTTTAAGCATTCATTAATTTACTATATAAACTTGGGGGGGGGATATCTTTACTTTGTCTCTGAAGATGATGAAAGTTGTATCGAAACGCGTCAGTTAAAAAAAAATATTGTAAGAAAGTGCGTCTTCCCATTCATTTCTAAAAGAAAATTAAGTTATCGATGAATTTTCCTAAATTTATTTGCGGATTGAATCCAGACATAAAGGCGATCATACGACAAATCGATGAACTCGAAAGAAATTTACCAGTACGAAATTAGCCATTGCCTTTAACAAAACTTGCTATGGTAAATATATATTGCCTAAATTCTCTCTCTCTCTCTCTCTCTCTCTCTCTCTCTCTCTCTCTCTCTCTCTCTCTCTCTCTCTCTCTCTCTCTCTCTCTCTCTCTCTCTCTCTCTCTCTCTCTCTCTCTCTCTCTCTCTCTCTCTCTCTCTCTCTCTCTCTCTCTCTCTCTCTCTCTCTGCCCCACACACACACATATATACGTACACACACACATAGATACAGGGTGAGGACGGTATTCGTTCACACTTTTCAACTGTTAATTTTACATATACTTGTTTTTACCTTCGTTGTCGCTCCTTTCCTTCTTAAAGCAATATCCATTTTTGCTTTATTTCTTTGCAGAAAAATTAAATATGGAAAATTTTGAATCCCAAAATTTGGGGAAGAGTCATAGTGTCATCTTTGGAATCCGTGCCAGAAGCACAAACAAGGAGATTTCAGACTTCCTTAATGACACCAGAAAGATGGCGGGAAAGGTCAGAATGAGCTAGAGGATTAAGGATTCGACTACCACGAGACAGCTAAGATGTAAGCCCATGGTCCACCATCTGACGCAACCAGAACCATGTAATTTTCCGCTGGAATCTGGGAGATCCTCTCCAATGATCCCAAAAAGTCAATGCGTGCCATAACAAGCGAGAAAGGTCTGAATGATAAGTTCATCGGGCTGATTGTTCATAAGGACAATTCTTGTTCAAAACAATGTAAGAAAAACGACTCAAGCACTAAGAGTCTGATCAACAAGTTTAAACACCCTTCGTAGCCAGACATGATGTATTTTTTGTTCTCCTCAGGATGAACACTGACGGCTACAGCCGTGTTATGAGCGAGTTGGTGAAGCCCTGGATCGACCGAACAGTTGCAGGGAAGCCTTAAAGTGTAATAGCAAAACTGAGCTTCACCACACAAGCCGGAAGACCCAGGCCTAGCTGTCGGAGAATTTATTCGATCTCGCAATACCTGAGATTTTGCCTCCCAACTTGGCTGACGGCAACTCCCTCGACTTCTTTGTGTGGGACGCGGTGAAACGAGAGCCCAACAAATCCAGCTGCCACACGACGGACAAACTGAGACACAAGATTACCAGGGCCATCAGAGGCCTAAAACGGGAGATAGTGAGGAAGGCCTGTGGCCGGTTTCAGGAATCGTCACAATATCGTGGAAGTCCCTTTAAGGGACACGACAATGCTTTCCTTGCCGCTGTGCTGACAGGACTCAGCGTCCCATCCGGCCCCAGCTTAGCCTCTCCTCCTTCTTTCGCTAAGATCAACTTTCTGCCTTTCTGTAGCTCATCTTCTAATATCCTTCAGCACAGGGTGGAGGGGACCTTGTGCACATTGTTACTCTTGATTCTCCCCTCTTGAGTCTAATTCGGTAAGCCTCGTCCTTGAGTTGACAAGAGCTCTGTGACGGGGCCGTGACAAGTTGTAGTACTTCCACTTTGTTCCCTTTCAGCATTTCTTTCTCCCCAAGACTATCCCCTCAACCCTTAGTCTAGTTCTAAGGACCTGACCAGCTACCTCATTCCGTGAGGTAGCTGGAAGTCAGTGACCGATTAATAGGAAGATCGGTTTTCGTCCCAATATCCACTTCCTTGCGTGTAACTGGGCCGACCCCTTCCCTGCGGGCGTTGTAAAAATAAAAAAGGGCGATAATGCATGTGGTGGGAGGACTCTTGTGGGTTGTTGGCTGCAAGGCATACTGAAAGTGCAGGATCCCACCTATGGGTCTGCCACAGCAGATCTTAAGTTCCTGACGTCCTGTCGACAATTTTTACATTCCATTAAGGATATCCGCTCTGTTATCCTGCCCCTATGCCTGCTAAGTTAGGACCCACAACATTTGGTGAACACCGGCAACTGGACGGAGTCTAGTCGGTGTAAGTTGCTGTACAAGTAGTGAACTCCAACATTATAGCATCCAGGATGGATGACTGAAAAGTCCAAAAACTCAAGACAGGATAGGTGGGAGCAATCTAACGTGGAATAAAGCTGACAAAACCCTTCATTTTCTTCTTAGTGGTCACAAATTTATGTCTCCCGTGTGTAAGACTCTTTGTAAGTTGTTTTTTTCAAAAATTGCAGACTACGTCCCCCTTTATAAATCCTCGTCCAACCTTGGTGTTGGAGCGGAAGAAGAGTCTAACGCCAGCACCACTCTGAGAAGTGGAGGGGCTCCCCTCCTATCTTCTGAATGCGGCATAGAGGTTTCCCCTTTACCATCAACGGAACTGCTCTCTTTTATCTCACTCTCTGTCACGGAGGTGCCCCCTCCCCTAATGCTTTTTCAGACCCCCTCCAAGACTCTTGTAGCGGGAAGGGCGTTCCTCTCTTTCCATTGCTGACAGGTTTGGGGGCTTCTCCCTTACCTCCTTTTGTAGAGTTCTCTCCGGGAAATTCTCCACTTGCGTTGGGTCATCCTTTGCTTTCCAGATGCATTTCAAGAACACTGGGATTCAAAAGACGCGCTCATCGGTCTTTTCCCCTTCCATGAGGTAAAGTGACACACTACAACCTCCTTAGAGGAAGGACAGTTGCAATTGTACACTGGGCCTTACAAAACCACCTCGTGCCCCGAGGTTTTTCATATTGATGGGAGCCGGCATGCCCACTACCCCTTCCTTCCTAATGCGAGTCTACATGACGCTCCTAGTGAAGTTGGTGACGGGCCACAGGCCCTATAATACCCCGATTGGGATACCCAATTCCTTGGGAGTGGCCAGTTGGATGCTCCGTCTGAGGTGAAAATGATCCAGGATGTGTCTCCGTGGTTTTAGTGCCACAGTTTCTGTGTGTGGCACCGAACATGAGTCCGCCCCAGTGAAAGCTCTTCCTCAGGCGGCACTGGCTCCTGAGAGCGCAAAAGGAGAAGAGGGCGCCTTTCCTTCTCCTGGTGCCCCTTTGAGGGCCAAGATCTTCTCCATCTCGGAGAAAGATCTGGCCTAGGGGACTCTTCCGGGAGGAAGAGAAGTGGGTTCCCTCCCCACCCTCCTCTCTAATAAAGGAGAAATCTAAGAGGAAAAAAGGCTTCGTTCGCTCAGGGGGGCTTCCATAGAGGGGTGTGTCCGCTGCCGTTTCGAGAGCAGGAATCGTTCATGTAGAGGTGCAAAGTTGTGTTTACACTAAGTTGCCTCAAGCCCTTATCGTATATGGCCAAGTATGTCAATTGTCAAGAGCCGCACCCTGCTTACTAATAAATATGGCTCGTATTTCCTGGAGGAAATCCTGGCCTTTCTGACTGCGGATCGTCACACTTTTCTCCGAGGCCAAAGATTTGTTGAGGCCCAGATAAGCGCTACCTGGGACGTCTTATATCGCTTCTGCTCACACTTGAAACCTTAATGCGGGTTCTACCCAATTCGGGATCTCTCCTGGTAGAGCTGCTGGCACAAGTGGTTCGCACCCAGCCTCGGCTAAAACAAGGATTCCACTCCTCTCCTAGGGTGACTATTTTTCGTAAGGTTAAATGGCCGTGCGCCTCCACTAAATCGTTAGACTCATAGAAGGCAAAACACCGAGGGGAAGGATGAAGGAGGCTGTCTTCCGGGAATGCTATAGCTAGCCACCGAAAAGGAAACATCACCAAAGGAGCTTCTGCTCATACAATCCCACCTAAGACGTGGGACCCTCCATAAAAGAAGAAAGAGGAAAAGACTTGCATAGTGAGCCGAATCTCCACATATACTTCATCGAAGGCAAGAGCGCACGGTGTTCTGCCTCCGGGAAGCTTATGGTCATTTCCGTGAAAGTATTCTCTTCGATGAAGGCCCCGGCATTTGCTCCGAACTTGGTCTGGAGGGCATATTCCTTCAATGGAATTGTCGTGGGCTTCGGGTCAACTAGAAGGAGCTGCGGATAATTGTCTCTTCCCATCCCCGCTAGCTATCTTTTTTTGTAGGAGTCCATGCTGGGCGCGTGCCCCCTTTCAACCCTCCCTGGTATAAGGGTTTGTTTTTGCAATCCCACCACCAAGGGACGGGGACGGGCAAGAGAATGCACAATTTACACCAAACATGATGTCTATGTTCTTTTATTTGATAAATACCTCCTTCCAGGCCAGAGCAGTGCAGCTACACCTGCATAAGACGTATATTGTTATTTCTGTCTACATTCTACCGTCAACCGACTTCGACGCGGTGGATTTCCGCCGCAGTGTGGCAGGGTTCCGAGATTTGTACGGTAGACACTCCCTCTGGAGGGACTACATGATCAATCTAAGGGATCAGGTCCTTGTCGACCTGATCGACAAGCTGGAGATATGTGTCCCAAATGTTGATATGTATAGGCATCACTGCCCGAGAACCGCTTCATTTCATTCGCAAGATCTGTGCTTGTGCTTTCCAGATGAACAACCCGATTTGGGATTAGGTGGTCGATGATTTTCATGATAATGACCACTTTCCCATTTTACTATTATTTTCTCCGCCACTCCCGCCTGCAAAACTGCCTCGGTAGTACTTGGAACGAGCGCGGTGGTCCGCAATTCAGAAAATAACTGATTTCTCTCTCCTTTTCGAAAATATTTTCATGAATATCACATTTTAATAATCAATTTCCGAACAGAAGTGTCTTTGCCAACAGCGCTCTTTTTACTTACCTCTTCTGGAAGTCCTTTTCTTAGTTTTCTTGAATTAGGAGAGTGAGCGGCGTTTTGTCCTTTGATTATGGAAGTTCTGCTCTAAAGGTCTCACTTTTTCGTGTTTGTTTAGGGCTGGCGTTCTCCCTAGGTTTTGTTTTTAATATGTTCGGATTGTTTCCCGATAAGATATCATTGTGACCTTTTTATGTTTGAAGTTTTCAGTCGTAGACGGCGGCTTTAGTTAAGAGGACACATCTCCTTTTGAGTAATTTTACTAAATTGAAGCCTTCCGCTGATAATTTATATTTTGAACTAATTAAATTGTTTTATATTCATATTGGTATGGAAAGATTCCCTAAGGTTTGGTTCATAGCTATGGTTTTGTTTGTTTTTTTTGCTTTCATTGATGATCATTGCAATCCTGTGAATATCTCAAGAACGTAGTTGAAACGAGTAAGCCTAGAACATTGCATCCCACTTATATAAAAGTACGTTCTCCTTTGACATTGAGTCCATGGCACTTGTGTTCTGTGAATCAGCTCATTCAATGGTAATTTAGAAAAACTATCTCGAGTAGAATCTGATGAGCATTAATCCTACCTTGCTTCAGTTTGATATTTAAATTTCACCTAACGATTTCAGTCTTTGGATATCAGATTTGAACGAGATGTTGTTTTACCATTTTTCTTTAAGTTGTTCATACTAAACAAAGATGGACAGGAGGAATTGTTTAGATTTAGATGAAGTTCCCCCCTTTGTTTTCATCAAATATCCGCTTTTAGTTCTCTTTCGGACCATTACGATTATTCATTTTATTGATGGTTCTTTAATTAGTTGTTTATTGGTAAATATTCATAGTTATTTGATATACGAGTACAATCATTTGATTGATTCTTAAATGAATAATTTTCTCTAATGAAAGTCGATCATCACTCCAAGGTAAGATCTTCGCCTGGCGACCGGTGTCTTCCACACGTCCCCCATTGAGAGCTTACTTGTCGATGCTGAGAAGATGCCACGAGCTCTTCGCCGTGCACACCGCATTATTCGCCTGTAAGCCCGAGCCCGGCGCCTCCCTCAGTCGCCAACAGCTATTACTGAATCCGTAACTGATCTCGACGGTGCTTATGCAGCCGAGAGGCGCCAGAGGTGGATTTAGGGCTAGTAAACTCTTTCAAGAGCTCGCTATGTCTCTCAAGCCGGTGGCACTTCTGGTTCTACCCAGGACGACACCCTGGAGGGTAATACCTTTGACTATTTTTAGCCACGCCTCTGCTCTCAAAGTTTCTACAGCGCCAGGAGTATTGCGTTCGGCCTTTTTGGAGCACATTCCGTAGCACGCTGGAACTGTGCCAGTATATACGGGTGGCTCTAAGTCCCAAGAGGTGGTCGGTTTCTAAGCCGTATCCCTTCTGTTTGAAGTCAGCAGGGCTCTGCCGGGTGCTGTGTCTGCCTTCACGGCCAAGCTAGTTGCAATACAACACTCGGTCCGGGAGATAACGCCACGTGCTTGGTTCGGAGACCAGATTGTGATTTATAGCGACTCACAAAGCACCCTGAGTGCTCTTGGAGCATGGGAATCTTCGCATCCCCTGGTTCGCGATATCCGTGACGCCACGGTCTTGGCGAACCAGGCGGATGTCGGGATTATCTTCAGTTGGGTTCCTGAACATGTGGAAATTGTGGAGAATGAGCGCGCCGATTAGGACCCCAAATAGTCCGCGAGGACTAGGCGACCAGACCAGCCTTTCGCTTTTCCCCACACCAATTACATGGCAGGAATACAGGTATCCCTCCGGGTTGCTTGACAAAGAAGATGGGAGGCGGCCGAGAAGAACTCAAATTCAGTGCTATTCGACCTCCCCCCAAATGCCGTGACGAATTCAGGTTGCTTTCTGTCGTCTCCGAATTGGACACACTCGCGGGACGTACCGTCATTTAATTGAGCGATCGCCTGCACTTTATCTTGACGACTGTGTTGTCCCCCAGACTGTTTGTCACATTCTTTGTTGAATGTCTCAGTCTGGGTGATCTTCGCGCACGTTACCTCTCCCCGTACCTGAACGAGTGGGGTCGCTACCACTTTTTTCTTGTATTTAGGACTGGTTCGTGCAGACAGAATTGCGGACTATTTGACTAGCAAGACCGCGAAGAGAGAAGACGCGCCAGGAAGAGCCGGCTGTAAACGATGGGGAGGTAGGTAGCATGCAAGTTAACTCCCTATCTATTTCGGTCTTTTGGATCATATGTGTAAACCGGTGTGACTTATTACAAGGTACAAGCGATGTGATGACAAACTTTCAAAGGTGACATCCTCCAGAGTGACTTCTTGGGCAGAATCATTAGTGCCACCAGTCCGAGAGTTTGACCGAACACTCCTTGGCATAAGCAGCGAATAGAAGATTTGCGGACGAAAATGAGATGATGAGAACGCTAGTGCAAGCGCATTGTGTAGTCTTCTCTGCGTAAAGTGATTATATTCTGTCCTTCGTTTATAAGAAGGATCTCTATATGAAATTGCCGAAGGGACGAGTCGCCACTTGGTGACTCGCTACTGTAGGTTTCTTCGTCTGAATAAAAAAAAGATCTGTAAGTTTTTTTCTTTGTAGTCTCGGCACTTTTAGAATGGCCCAGCTCAAGAGTGGATCAGACTTATGTGTCAGTCACGTCACGCTGTGTTCGATGTGTACCAATTTCCCTCATGATTATTTTAGTTTCCCACTAAACGACCTTCATATCGACTCTACATATCAGTATGTCGGTCGGTCCCCGTTTTGCTTTTTTTTGTTTTTTGTAATGACATTGTAACTATTGGGCCAATTCTAACGAAATTTGAAACCTTTATGTTGTTTTACTTTCTCTTTAAAATCATCAGCTACACAACCTACACCACTACCACATACACCACCTACACCACCAGCATCTATACCAAAACACTATAACCAACTACACCACCACTATCACTTCACCACCTACGCCACCTACATCACCAGCCCCTACACTGCCAATACCACAACCACTTATATAACCTACACCACCTACACCACCACCAATAGCACCTACACCATCACCACCAAAAACACTTACATTACAACATACACCATCACCGCATACACCATCACCACCTACAGCACCATAACCTACACCACCACCGCCTACAACACAATCACCTACAACGTCACCTACACCAATACCACCTACACCACTAACACCTACATCACCACCGCCTACACCACCACTTACTTTCCTTGTTTCCTTGTTACCACCACAACCTACATCTACACCATCTCCATCATAACCACATACATCACCACCACCTACACCACCGTCACCTACACCACTGTCACCTACACCACTATCACCTACACCACCACCACCTACATCGTCGCCACCTACACAGCCACTATCACCTACAATTACACTATTTACACCACTTAGGCCACCTCAACTACCACTTACACCCGCATCAGCTGCACCCGCTACTCCACCACCAGCTATACTACCTACACCACAACTACCTATAACAACAACACCTATAATTACACCATTTACACACCTAGGCCACCTCAACTACCCCCTACACTAGCATCAGCTGCACCTGCTACTCCCCCACCAGCTACACCACCTACACCACCATCACATAAACCACCACCGCTTACACTACCACGACCTAAACCACAACCCCATACAAAACCAACACCACCTACAACACCTACACTTACACCACCACCACCACCTACACCAGCATCACCTGCACCCACTAGACCACCACCACCTACACCAACATCACCTTCACCCCCTAGAAAACCACCAGCTACACCACCTATACCACCACAACCTATAGCACCACCACCTCCTACAACATCTACGCCAGCACCTATACTACCTACAACACTACCACTTACATGACCATCCAAAACCAGCACCACTTATACCACCACCACCTATGTCACTGCCACCTATACCACTACCACCTACATTACCATCCAACATTATCACTACCACCACCTCCACTACTACCACCTACACCACTACCAGCTACACCCTCACCACCTACTCCACTACCACCTTCATCACCACCACCTACTCCGCCACCACCTAAACCACTGCCACCTACGCCACCTACGCCAGAACCACCTACACCACGGCCACCTACACCACCAAATTTGAAATCCTTATGCTGTTTAACATTCTCTTTCGAATGCTATAATTGCCAAGGTCTTCCCAAGGTTATTCCATGAATTATTGAAAGTTTCGAAGGTCATAAATCAGTACAACTGTGAGCACGCGACTTTTGGTAAGTAGACCTTGTTCTTTTCTGAACCTAGAAACGAGTGATTTATTATACCTATTCAAGAAATACACGTTCCCTATGATTATGTTAATTTAACTATAATGTAGAAGTCTGAGGGTAGTAGATTATTTAAACTGGCCTCGTTTTAATCTGTACAATTACAAAAAGTGGAAAAGGTGATATTTTACGGACTCCAAGGGAAGATTAAGGAAAAAAAATATTGACATACATCATATTTAATTCGCCATTACTACTGCATGATTCACAAACCCATTATGTATTTGATAAAAATTAATTAAAGCTTGGAAGCCGCCATCATATTCACGTGATAGCATATGCACCGTTGTTTTACAAGTCACAAAGATCAGGTATTTTTATTAGAATAGGCTTTTTGTTTGGTTCCTTTTGGGCGGGAAAAAAAGGTTAGTAAAACAAAGTAAACGAACTCACAAAAATTAACTTTGCATATAAAATAAAATTAAAAACTACCCAACCCCAGACCTCCAACTAGCCCTATCATTATTTTTTTCTGTTCAAAACAAACTATTGATAACATGATGGCTACCATCTATTTAGTGGCGTGCGCTTAGTTACGTGCGACTCTACATATGTCGGTCGGTCTTGGCTTTTTGATTTAGCAATATCATCATAACTATTCGGCCGATTCTAACAAAATTTGAAACCCTTATGTTGTTTTATATTCTCTTTCGAATGATATAATTGCGTCCTCCCTAGGTTAGTCCGGGAATTATTTGAAGGTCGTAAAGTCATAAATCAGAATAAGTGAGAGCACTTGACTTTGGTCAGCAGATCTTGTTTGCTCTAGAGTTATATAGATAAACAGGTCACAACAGACCTTGTGGTCCATACTAGCTGACCTGAGATAAAGATTATTGGGAAGATAGATAGTACACCTTGCAAAATCGGTAAACCTGTCACCTGAAGGCTAGGGAGTTAATTATTTGCTAGTATACGCTGTTAGGCGGGGATTAGATTCCAGGGTTTTATCTATACGGCGCTTGAAAGTATCTACGGTGTTGCAGTCTATTACTTTACGAGGAAACCCATTCCATAAGTTGAGGATTTGGTTAAAAAAGAAATTCTTAGATTCACTATTTGACTGGTCAATAGTGAAATATTTGTTGTAATCTATATTGTCTATGTCTTTGATAATTTTAAAGACCTGAATTAGGTCCCCTTTTATCTACGCTAAGTTAACGGAAATAGATTTAGTTCTTAAAGTCGCCTTTCGTATGTTTTGTTCCTTAAACTTGATATCATTTTAGTAAGCCTTCGTTGTACTCGTTCTAATTTCGCAATATCTTTCTGGTAGTGCGGGCACCAGACTTCAACGCAGTATTCCAAAATGGGACGGACCAAGGAATTATAGAGTAAGGATTGTATTTTTGGACTTATACTCGAACGATGTTCAAATGAATCCAATTATTTTATTTGCTTTCTTAAGGAATTCTGAACATTGCTGACTGGGTTTTAGGTCGTTCGATATTATTACTCCTAGGCCATCTCTCTGTCTACACTTAAGAGTTGAGTACCATTTATTGAGTAATTTGCTTTGCCGTTACGGTATCCGATATGGAGCACTTTACATTTACCCGCGTCAAAAGGCATTTGTCACGTTTGCGCCCAGTTCGACAATTTGTCGAAATTATTTTGCATTTCATTAATCTGTGTGTTAGTGATTACCTAATTTGCAATTTTGCTGTCGTCAGCAAACTTCGATATTATGCCTGAAAGGTCTTCGTCTAAGTCGTTAATATATACTAGAAATAGAACTAGTCCCAGAACAGACCCCTGAGGTAACCCGGTAGTGACATCTGTCCAGCTAAATGATTTTCCATTTATAACTACGCGTTGCCTAAGATTGCTCAGCCACTCTTTTATCCACCTCGTTGTGGCACCTTGAACTCCGTGCGCTTTTAACTTAGTTAGTAAACGTTTGTATGGAACTTTATCGAAAGCCTTTTGAAAGTCGAGGTAAACTATGTCAACTGCTTCACTCTCGTCGTATTCATTAAAAATGTCATTAAAGAAGTCTAATAGATTCGTTAGGCAAGAGCGTTTATTACGAAATCTGTGTTCTGTGTCTCTGAGTAATTTCTTTTCTTCCAAATGGTTACCTAGTTCGTCTCGTATAAATGTATCTAACAATTTTCAAGGGACCAAGGTTAAGCTAATTGGGCGATAATTACTAGGTAGGGATTTACTGCCTTTTTAAATATTGGTGTTACATTAGAGAGCTTTCACTCATCGGGTATTGTTCCAGCTTGTAACGAATAATTAAACAATAATGACAGCGGTTGGCTAGTTCCCTTTTGACTTCCTTTAATACCCGAGGGGAGATCATATCCGGGCCGGGTGACTTATTTATCTTAAGCTTTTCAATGCATCTCAATACGTCTCTTTCTGTAACGCTGATACTACTTAACGCCTCGTTGTTATCTATTTGGACAGCTGCTGGTAATGGTATATCGCTAAGATCTTCTGTAGTAAAAATTGATGCAAAGAATGTGTTGAAAGATACGGCTCATTCGCTTTTCGTTCACGTTAAAGTCTCCGTTCTCTTATGTAACTATAGAACTCTTTCGGGTTAGTTTTACTTTGATTCGCCACGTGTGATTCCAAGGACTTTTTACTCTTTCAATTAACCGTTTGGATTTACGTCGTAAGTCTGTATACTCGTACTTAGCGCGTTCTGCCTCATCGTCAGAGATTTTTAATATGTTATGGGCGTTCCTCTTATCTCGTAAACAATTAGCTATCTCACTACTTCACACTTAGGTTTATTTTTGTGTGGCAAACGTCAATTTTTCAAGGGTATAAATTCTTTCACCGCTTCTAAATATGAACTAGCAAAAAAAATGTCCATTTAGCGTTTATATCATTTTTGTCATGCAAACTGTTTCAGTCTTTTTGTTTAAATTTTGCTCTGAGATTAATAAACTTCACATTTCTAAATTCGGGGATTTTTTTCGTTGCTACTAATTATATAGCTTCTAGCAGGGGTGGATCCAGGAAGGAGGGGGTTAAGGGGTCTGAAGCCACCCTAAATTAGTTCGGTATTGCCTATATTTTCCCAATAATAATAATAATCCATCTAAAAGAGCAAATTCAATTACATATTTATCTTCATCCTTTGACTTATACGCGTTTGTGCGCGCTAAGATTTTTAGAGAATATTCTCGAAATTCGGGGGGATTCTAGACATTCGCGCGCTTGGAATATTATGGAAAGTTCTCGAATGCCGTCAGTGGTATAAAAAAGGAATTGAGACGGGGTAAGGGAAGTCTGAGTTTGATACGTTTCGTGTGCAGACGTTTAATTAAGAAGTGCATATAGCTCTGTATTGCTAAGTGAATTTACAGCGAGACGATAACGATTTATTAAGTTAAAAAGTTAAAGTTTCTGGTTAAAGTTATTTGTTTTACCGTGTCAGCAGCTCACTTCTCTCACTTGTTTGTTTTAACGTGTTTGATATTCATAGGCCGTATATTTTTAATTAATTTTGTTTCTCAGGTACAGTGAAATGAAGCGATCAAGTGAACCTCAAAAAATCATTGCATTTTTTTAATCCACGGCTTAAACGCATTCAAAAGGATAATGCCACCCCAGAGACAGATGCTCCGAAGAAGATTAAGACTACTGATGTCCCTCACTCCTCACGGAGAGGTAGTAGTTGCAGTGGCAGCACCTCAAGCACCGCGACTTAACATTGCTAATTTCGTTGGGAAGAACGGAACTGTCGTGGTACACCACTCTATACCATACACCACTCCTATATTATGTGGAGGGAGGGGGGGTGGGGTTACTTAATCACCTACTGCAACGCAAATCGCTTAAGGACTATTCGCAGGGATAAACGATGGACCAGGAGGTCAAACTCAAGGCGTTGAGTTTCAAATCCTTAACAATCAGGGAGAGTGCATAAGTGGTTGGCGAGATTTACTGAAATAGGCCGAGAGTATCGTTCAAGGTTAGTTAAAAATGACAACAACAAAAATATAATTTTATTTACAAATATCAAAATTAAAAATATGCAAAGGGAATTATTTAAATGAAATCTCTTGGGATTATTAATTATGATAATGATGAATTCTAGAATAAAATTAATTAAATAGCATTACTATGCTCAGATCAAAAGGGGAGACTTGAAAATATTAATGATTGAGGGGAATTTCAATCTTACGGATCGATGATTTCAAGAAAGGTCCTGCTCGGGATGAGGTAAGTGGGGCACGATCCAATCCAACCTTTCAAGGAATAGCGATGACGATAGACAATCTTCAAGGATGACGCTCGACGGAGAATTAGGGACTACTCGTAATCCACTAGAAGAGGAAACTTCTTTTCCTCAAAGGTAATCAATGGAGATTTTCTTCGGATCGATTAAACGAAGTGAGACTGTCGCGTAACTTCCAAGGATTGCCGTTAACAGAAGCTACCAATTGACTGGGGTATAATCACGGCGTAGAAGGGTCTTGCTGTTGGTTGAACGCTCACGGGACATTCGACTCGAGACGATGAGGACGACCTTGTGGTGTGGGCGGAAGTCAGAGATCTCAAGTCAAAACCGTGTATTTGTACGAGTGAGCCTGAAGGGGGAAAGGGGGAATTGAAGAAGGGAGCGAGAAAGCTCCAGACATCTTAATTCTTGATGCGGACGCAAAATTCAGCTTTTAGTGGCGAGGCGAGTAAAACTAAGTGGCTCGTTCACTCCTTGTCGCGGGATTGGGGAATATTTCGCCAATACGCCCAGGAGTCGAAACTTCTCGAATGTTCTGGGACAGGAAGCGAATTTTTCCATGAGGGGATAAAAAAATACAATCTCACGTGGTCTCCAAATAACGTGAGGAAGAATTACGTCAAAGGTTATTCTCTTACACTACTACCTTCCATACAATGGAATTTTTCTGAGAGAGAGGGAAGAAAATGGGACATCACAAATTTGCATGGGGGCATTATTAAGGCGTCAGCCTGATAAAAAAAACAGGTGACCTGGATTGAATTCGATAGGCTTACAAAAGGCTAAGATATCGATCTACGCTAAAAAAAATTAATGTAAATAGGTCGACGAAAAAACAAAAAATCACATATAAATCAAGGAATCAAATTAGGATTTCGTCTTAAAGGGTAGTGGAACCCCCCAAAACCAACATTATATTTAATAAGTAACTACTGAGACCATAGATATATGTACACAAAGCATAAATTTAAAGAAAAAAATCATATATACATAATTGACGTACGGGTTTACAGAAATTAGCAGATTTGGCGGCATTGTCGGCCAATGTATTCCTGTTAAGATTTTCAGCTATACAATTCTCGGTGCCGCGTATATACCAAACTTTAAACTGATACTCCTGGAGTATCATAATCCATTTCATTATACCTCCGTTTTAGCTCTTAGTATTTCGGAGATACGACAAAGGGCGATGATCAGTTTCAACAATAAATTCTTTTACTATCAGATACATACTAAATTTGGTAATAACCCAAACTATAGCTAAAGCTTCCTGTTCTATTACCGAGTAATTGCGCTCAAGGGGCAATAGCTTTCGTCTTGCGTAAGCCACCGGGTGGCTTTCACCTTCGTCAGAGTATTGGAGCAGCACGCATCCAATTCCTTCGTCACTCGCATCCGTCCTAATGCCGAAGGGTTTAGAGGGATTAGGAAGCCTCAAAATGGGGAGGAGGCTAGCTTGTCCCTGTAACGCAAATTTGGGATAAATCTACGGGAAACAGAGGCCGATCCCATGAATGACCTCAGCTGTTTCTTCGTGCGGGGAAGGGGCATCTCGACAATGGCTCTGACCTTTTCGCCTTAGGGGCATGTAGCGCGCGAGAAGTTCAGGCGAGTGGCTGGAGTGCTTTCGTTAACGGCTGTCTAGCGACGCGGGAAGCTCGTTCGAAACTCGTTTCGCTACTTTTCTTTCTTTATTTTTCTTTGCCCCCTTTCCTACTCTAAGCTATCTAAAATAATGTTCAAGATCCGGGAGGCCGGGGAGGGAGAACATTACTCCTCGAATAACATTTCCTGACGCCGTTCTCCTCAATAAGTCAAAATACGCTCCGCTTCTAGGAGGGGGCCTGTGTAGCGCGCGAGAAGTTCAGGCCAACGGCTTAAATGCATTGCTTGAATGAGTCTTTTAGGGTCTAAGGATGGCCTAGTGGTTTAAGGCTCTCGCTAATGGCTGTCCAGCGACGCCTGAAGCTCGTTCGAAACTCGTTTCGCTATTTTCATTTCTTTATTTTTCTTTCCCCCTTTCCTACTCTAAGCTATCCACAGGCCCATCTGATTCTTCCCAACATTGAAGCCCAGATACTTAATAGTATCGTACGCAAAGTGGCACTTACTAGGACCAAGGGTGAGTCCGTGCTCACGAAGCCTAATAATTAGGGCGCGGAGAGCTATCAAGTGCTGGTCCCACGTAGAGGTAGCAATATAAACGTTGTCAAAGTAGAAGGAGACTTGCGGCAAGTCCCCCACAATCCTTCGCATCATCCTGTTATAGTTTCTCCATGCAGTAACAATCCCAAATCGGAGTAGTTTAAAAGGCACAGGACCCTTGTAGGCGGGAAAAGCAGTATACTTGGGCGCGCTTTTACGGAGGGAAATTTTGTAGTATGCTTTGAAGAAGCATTAGCCTGGGAGAGACATCAAACCCAGGGGGATGATGATTTCGGAGGTCCAGGCAAAGATGGAATAAGAAAATCACCATCTTGTTCAATGCATACACCGCTTCCAAATGGGACTCTTCATCAAGGGCCACAATATTGTTGATACATGTATGGCGGTGATATTTCTTCGACATATTGATGTGGAAAATCTTATCTCTGAGGGGGTTCAAATCAGGTAATCCACTGGTCATTTTACCTCTCGAACGGAAAAGGGGCCCTTCCAATGGCTCAGGAGTTTGTTACTCTCCGTGGGAAGTAGCAACAACACCTCCTCCCCAGGCTTAAAACTTCTTTCAAATCGAAATAAGTTCGATACTTTTCCAAATTTACTTCAGCATTTTAGTATGCAATATAAGCACATATCTCTAGGCGCTTTCGGAGGTCTAGGAGGTAAGAATAGGAAGATTGAATTTCGTTATCCAGATGGGGATTACGGCCATACAGTAATTTGAAGGGGAGAAACCTAGGGTCCTATGGGGAATTTCACGACACGCAAACAGCGCCACTGGTAGATAGCGGTGCCATTCTCGGGGCTGATCTATACACAGCTTTCTGAAGATTTATTTCAATGTACCATTTAGCTTTTTGCAAACTCCGTTTGCGGCTGGGTAGTAAGAGGTTGTAAACAAAGGTTATACTATGAGGAGCTTGCCGACATACTCCATAATCTTGGAGGTAAATTGTCTTCCTCGAGCTGACAATACCTCTTTCGGAATTCCTACCCGAGAGAAAATGGAAATGAGGGCCTCGGCGCAAGAAAGGCTATCAATGCGCTTAAGGGGAATTGCCTCAGGAAAACGGGTAGCAAAGTCTATCAAAGTGAAGACGTAACTGTGCCCTTCACTAGACGGGGGGGTGAATAGGACAAATAAGGACAATGGACACACGAGAAAAGGGTTCCGAGATGATCGGGCTTTTCTGAAAGGGGCTGGCTTGACGCGCCCTCTTGCTGATGTCCTTTGTCAGGCATCGCATGATTTTTAGTAATCTGCAATGTCTATGGCCGCCCCCGGCCAATGAAAATAATTAAAAACCCTATGAGCGGTTTTGTTACGACTAAAATAACCATAGAATAAACTATCGTAAGAGATTTGGATGAGTTAGAAGGTGTGAGAGTGGGGAACACACAAGGAGTGTGATTCAGGATCGGTTCCATCGGAACATTTACGATACAAAAGCTCATTCTAGACGAGGTAGGAGACGCTTTTTCCCACCAAGGGTATACTCTTGCTCATGAGTCCTGGGTTCTCCTAAAGTCCCAAAGGGGGAGGAGAATTGCGCACCCTTTCTGGGCGTGGGAAAAATCTTCGTTCCGGAGGGCCTCCACTTCCCCGGGTTTCCAGGGGAAGGATATCCTGGGATGCCTTGGCGGCCTTGGCACGGGTGACTACGAGGTGTGCCACCGGGTTACTTGTAACCTGGGGGCTCTGACCAATCAGTACAGCGCAAAACATGATTAGATCTGCTACTACTTCGGCCCAACCAGTCTAGTACTCACATTCGATGTGCTATTTTACGATAGGGAAACGATTCGCTCGGCCGAGGTAGTCATGGACCACAGCGAACATTTGGTAGTCAGGGTCGACCGGGGGAAGTTAATCCTCGGACACCACGATGCGTGTGCATCCAGTGTCACGTACAAGGGTGGACAGACGGCATCCGTTTACGGCTCCATTCTCAAATTTCAAACCAACCGGGGAGCTCTTATTAAAGAGAAAATTTACTTTGTGACCGGAGTTGTTAGTCGACGAGAGAGACGTAGTGGTATCCTGAAGAGACGGGGGAGGAGCAGGAGTGGCAATAATTTGGTGTACCTGATGGGGGGACACGCTTCTAAATTTAGAATTTTTAGAACAGTTCGTATGTACGTGTCCTTCTGTTCCGCACTTAAAACAGATTATCTGCCTTCTGGAGAATGACGACGCGGGGAGAATAGTAATTATGGGATTGATATTTCTTGGTTCCGAAGGAGGGAGGTTCCTGGGTTTCGAGGGGCCTTGAACTTTCACAAATTTAGGGGTATTTCTTGGAGGGGGCTAGGAGTTATTAACCTCAAACTTAGGAGGAGACGGGGGAGGCTTCTTATTAACCTTGGGATACAAGTTATAGCTACTTGCATACACATCAGCCTCTTCTAGGCATTCCTTAAACGTAGAGCAGCGCTTGTCCTTAACGAAGGCATGGATTTCGTGGGTCAAGGAAGCTAAAAATTGATCTTTTAAGATGAAGTCCAGAAAGGACTCGTACTCTGTGGAGACTTTACACGCATCTAACCAAAATTGGAGGTGTTTCTGGAGGATGTACCCAAAAGGGCGAAATGTCTGACCGGGGCGAATCTTTGCGTGATGGAAACGGACACGATAGAACCCCGGGGTCATATTCACGGCAGCTAGGAGTTCGGACTTGAGGTTATAGTAGTCCACAGTAGACTCTGAGGGAAGGGAAATAAATATGTCCCTCAACTGGGAGTTTAGGACGGGGAGCAATTTGGCGACACCATCTACCTCAATGTCCCAATTGTTGATTTCGAAGATCTTCTCTAAATGCGTAAGATGTGATCTAAAATTTTCTCCTTCTTTAAAGACGGGTAATCTTACTGACAGGGATTGTGGAGTTTCGGTCCGGAGTTAACCGACATTGACTCCAATTGATCATGATTAAATTCCAGTTCATGCTGCCTTATTCTTTCACGCCCTTCGAGTTCTTCGTCTTAGTTCTTTTTCCTGCGCTCTTAGTTCTTGTTCCTTCACTCTTCTATCTTATCTTTCATTTCTCTTTCTTCCTGGATATAATTTAATAATTCTCGGCCCGACAGGCCCAACGATTCTCCTTGACTCTTAAAACGGTCAAACGGAGAAGACATCTTGTTAGCTTACTTGGGGAAACGTAACACACGAACGGGGCTATTGGCGTAACAAAATTTCTCAGCCATATAAGTGAAGCCTAACTTTCCCCCAAATTAAATATTCAAAAATATCCCACTAATCCTGTAAATGGAATACACATACACAACCATCGGGTCTCAACTAATAATCTAAATAGTTAAAGGGAATAATGTTCCACTGATCTAAAACTAACTTGAACGTACTTCGTCCAAAAGAGAAAAATAACGAAACTTCAATAATGGGAGGGAGCTACTAAAAACTCAAAGAAGATGTAAATCAGTAAATCAACTATAACTGATTTACTATATAATATACCCCACACTTGACACCAGTTTTGATAATATAGAAGTAATATATATATATACATATATATATATATATATATATATATATATATATATATATATATATATATATATATATATATATATATATATATATATATATATATATATATATATACAGGGGTTGGACAAAATAATGGAAACATTAACTAATGCACCCATTCACACCAAAAAATATTCACAGATCTTGCCATAATCAAGTTTTTTCTGTGTATATTGGAGCAAAATCTAGGGGTTTTATTCCCTCTAAAAAGCGTCTACGAAGGAGCTAGAGCAGGTTTCACTCAAACCAGTTAAATTCGTATCGATACAGCACAAAACTGTATAAATCGATTGGTCAGCGTATTGAATCTATTTATACTGCTAAGGAGGATGGGGCTCAATGTCAGTAATTTTATTAATATTTCAATTATTTTGTCCAACCCCTGTATATATATATATATATATATATATATATATATATATATATATATATATATATATATATATATATATATATATATATATATATATATATATATATATATATATATATATATATATATATATATATATTTATATATATATATATTATATATATATATATATATATATATATATATATATATATATATATATATATATATATATATATATATATATATATATATATATATATATATATATGTATATATATATTAAAGTCAAGTTTGCTTTTTACCAAACACTTTTCATTTAAAAAAGAGATGAACGTAGGACAAGTTGTTTACCATCTACAAGATGAACTTAAAAAGATAATAAGAAAAATGGAAAGTTTCCAAAGAAAATTAATTAAGGCGAAATATACTATGGTTTTTAACAAAATCTGCATATATATATATATATATATATATATATATATATATATATATATATATATATATATATATATATATAGAGAGAGGAGAGAGAGAGAGAGAGAGAGAGAGAGAGAGAGAGAGAGAGCAAATGCAAGTTCTGCGGGTGATGACAACCACCACAGGGCTTTCGCCATATTTATTTCCTGCCTTTCAAAACAATTTTGAGGACAGAAAGAAAGGTGCAGAAACCTTGCATTGCAAACTATATAGCATTGCTCATTCGCGTCCAATTACTCTTCTTGTACTGTATTGTTATATAGTCTGCAATGCAAGGTTCTGCACCTTTCTTACTATCTTCAAAATTGTTTTGAAAGGCAGAAAATAAATATGGCGAAAGCCCTGTGGTGGTTGTCATCACCCGCAGAACTTGTATTTGCTCTTTCTTTGCATGTGGCTGTTGGGGTGAGCCTTTAAATTGTGAGCGGGTAAGAAGATATGGTATAAAAATTCCTTGGAGGTTCCTAGCTTAGAAAGATAGTGGGTTTGATGGGGTAACGCTTTGGGCGAAGTAGAGTCACTGTGACTGGTAGCAAAGCGGTGGAGCATCTGACCGGCAATCAGTAGACCCGGGTTCGAGTCCCGGCCAGGAATTTCAAACTTTTTTCCCCTGGCGTTATCTCTGTCTTCTCGGTAAAGGATTGCCTCCATTGTGCCGCCCTCTGCTCTCTTTGATTCTAGTCTTATTCTAACATCCCTTTCTTTTACCTCTAAAAAAACTCCTGTTTCTTTTCTCATTGCTCATTCGCGTCCAATTTCTCTTCTTCTACTATATATATATATATATATATATATATATATATATATATATATATATAGTAGACAACTTTGAGATTGGATCATAGAATAAAGTAATCGGGAATAAAGAAATAAAACGTCATATTAATCCCATCTTCTTCCCTTTCTTATTTGTTTCATCAGTCTCTAATCTTCTCTACCCTCTTCTACTTTTTTATTTTCTCCAGCCCTTCCTAACTTTGTTCTATCCATTTAGCTTTAGAAATACACTGTGATATAAACACATACATAACCAAAGATTATTAGATTGTAAGGAAGGAAGTTTAAATTATTACATCTTGGTTTGCAGGGCAGTTGGTGCTAGAGAAAGTGGTTTCATCTGTTTCTGGAGTTTTTGCTATCATGATGGATGAGACAACTGTAATTTCAATGAACGAGCAAGCCTCTATTTGCGCCCGTAACTTCAGTATACGCTATGACTAATGAGGTCGTGGCGTATCACAAATATACGCGGGAAGCTGTTCTGATCAGATTCCATGACGTCTTCAGTAGATCGGCTCATCACATGACACCATTCCAGTGCCTCGAATTTGAAAACAACAAACGCGGTGGGCAAATGTACAATTACAGACGGCTGAAGAATATTATCGCCTATCTGTCTACGTTCCTTTCCTTGACTAGATGTTGATTAAGCTTTTGAACCGATTTGGGGTGATACTTTCCCGGTCGCATTCAACATCAAACATTTCCTCAGCGGCACCAACGGAGATCTTGCTGCTTTAATGAGTTCGGCAAAAGTATACAATTGTGCCTGACTTCGAGGCCTTGAGCCTTGTCAAGGCAGAAATGGAGCGCTGGTTATTGTCAGCAGTCAAGTTTGACTCTACTAGAAATGCCCTTACTCACGCCCAGGATTTAATGTATCCTAACCTGACCAAGCTCATCAAAGTTCTGATCACGCTACCAATCTCGAACGCCGAAGCTGAACGCTCATTTTCAACCCTAGAGCTTCTGAAAACATACTTAAGAAATACCATAGGTCAAGAACGCCTGAACGGCCTGGTACTATTCGCTCTTCACAATGAAATTGAAGTTAAAATAGACAGTGTAATCAACCTAGTTACCCAAAGAAAGAGGAGGTTGATGCTCGTATGAAATAATAAATAGCGAATATCATATATGCTATTGTTATATTTATAATGCTATTTTTATATTGCTATTGATATACATTTATATTTCTTTATTTTACAATATAAAGCAATCTTAAAAATCTTTTATTTAGTTAAGTGTTATACCTCAGACTTCTCAGAGGAGGAAATTTTGGTTAGCAACCCCTAAATTCTGGTCCTTATATTAAATGTCATTGCACGGTATTCGCTAGTACTAAATTTCTCTCCGAAATTAATATCCTCTATCAAGTCTTTTTATGTTATTTCCGCGAGTAGTGCGTAGTACAAACTGAGTTAGTGAACTCAGTTCTCGCCACTTTGATACCGGTAAATTAAAATCGCCCAAAATTACGGTATCATGCGTGTTACTTATTTCGCTGATTTGTTCATATATATATCGCAGTCGGTTTGCACTAACCGAGCTGGAGGTCTGTATAATAGGGCTAGCACTATTTTCATCCCATACTTGTTTTTAGGAAGTATGTACGATGTGTCAACGTTTTCTCAAACATTTTGTATCCGGGTACTGTATACTCTGCTAGGAAATCTCTGTTTTCGAACATCATACATAATAAGATATTTCCGCGCCTTAATTGGTGAAAATGCTAAATAGCATTTTGCGCATTTTTTTCAAAATTGAAATACAGGGTGCCCCACAAAAAAAACAGGAAATTTTAGATTTACCTTTACCTTTAATTCCAAAATGCCGCAGTTATCAAATTTTCAACGAGAGATGATTATTCTTTCCAAGAAAAAAGTCCTACTTGGGGACTGAGAAAATACCAAGATATTTTGCCAAAGTTCTTTGGTTAATTACTAAAAATCAATTTACCGATGTTGTTGGTGTACTTAAAAGGGAAGGCTCGCCTGCTGTGTTGGACATTCCTGTCACACCTCTAAGACGCAAAAGAAGACATTCCACTCAGCGTGAAATATGCCGAGAACTACAGTTATCAAAGAGTAGTCTTTCGCATTCTTAAAAATCCGAATTAAAGTCCTATAAGAGAATTAAATGCAATTTTCTTGCTGAAGCACATCAAAAGAGCACGCGAACACAAATGTCAGGCACTGATAACTCGTTTCAAAGGACATGATAAGTGGAAGTAAGTCTGATTTTCCGATGAATCAAATTTCAGTCTTTACGCACCTTTGAACTCCCCAAATGATCGCATTTATCGTGTTGTACAGGTTAAAAACAACATTTCCGCGAATGATCTGCTGGTGGAAATTGATAAACAACAGCCATCCGTCACGTGTTATACGGCAGTTTCATGGCATGGTAAAAAAGAGTTGCGGTTCATTGAAGAAAATGCTGCTGGGCAAGAACTTCTTCCATCGTACAGAAAAAAGAAAAAAAAACCAGTAAATCAGTTTGTATATAGAAATGAAATCTCACCTAAATGTACCGCGAAGAGATGAGTGGACATGGCAACAAGAAGGAGCGCAGGCCCATAAATTCAAGGACACTGTTGCCTGGCTCAGAATTAAACTCAAAAAGTCCAGATCTCAACGTAATGGATGTTATCATGTGAGATTTACTGTTACATCAACTTCAATTACAGAGGAGAGACGTCAGAGATGTACAGACCTTACAATTCTGTTGATGGAAGCTTGGAATAATATCTCTCTTGAACTCGTCCAAAGGGGAACTGGAAGTTGGCTAGACCGTCTACAGCGTTGTGCTGCTGCCCAATGGAAAGCATTTTGAACACCATACCTAACATCTGTGTTTTTGTTCTGTTTTAACAATGTTTCTGTTAACAACTATTTTCTGCTTCCAACCATCAAATAAACTGTAACAAATTTCTTGTTTTTTTTGTAGGGCACCATATGACGAAGCGTCTTCGATTGCAGTGAATTTGTTAATGTGTCTAGTCACGGTTCCTATATTGCGTTATTATGTCTTTAAGAATTGAAATGGGAGTATTTGCCAAGCCTCGAGTTGAATCGGGACCTAGATTACTACGAAGGATCGCGGTGGATGGAATATCATTGTTGGTTTCGTTGTCTTAAGCAGATAAGTTTGATAGAATTTTTTATTATTTCCCGTTCTGTGTTCCCAAGGTTAATTGGGACATATGTGGATTAGTCCGAAGTTTCTTAGTGTGACGAATGGTCTCCTTGATTTCGTTGTCTTGGTGCAGATAAATTTGATAGACCCTAACTTGATATCATTCATTAAATTGCTACCCTAGATATTGAAAGAGATGTCTGCTACGAATCTACTTTTCACATCTACCTCTAATGATAATCGAATTCTGAAACTATTTATGGCTAAGTTCCCATGCGGCTTCCTTGTGTTGAGGTTGCGGGTTTAGGACTTGCGCTTTTGCCTGAATCATTTAATGAGTATCGCCTTATATTTGTAAGTTAAGTGGATTAGGTTCGCTGCCCTTGAGTGCTGACATACTTTGGGAAGGCTTCGTTTATTTTAGCAGTGTGCTAATTGGACTAAAGGACTCTCAATTTACGACTGTGCCCGGAAGTTAATTTTTTATAACTTTGCAGTAATCTCTGGAGGCTGGGTACTAAGGCTTTTTAGTCCATGCCCATATTTCAATAATGCATGAGTTCATTGGTCTTAATTTTAATAAGGACGACTTGCCTGGTTCATTTTCAATTAAATCTTTAACATACTACATATTTTTTTGTGATTTGTGATTTAACAAATTATGCAAAATATCGGATTATGTTTCAAATTACAAAATCTTGGGGGTGGGCGAGGAAAAGCTCTACCACACATGCAATACTGGTGGGGGGCTCTCCTCTTTCCACTCCGCATTGCTCAGGAAGCTTCACCTCTGAGGGGCCTGTCCAAACTGCTGGCAACCACCACCGAGAGTATGGTCGTCGAAAAATATTGAGCGTAATTCTTAGGCTACATTAAAAAAGGAACCCTTAATGCAAAAAAAAACAATGCAAAAAAAAACAATGCAAAAAACAAAACAAAAAAAAGACCAAGACTAAGACAATCAAATGAAAAGAAAGAGAACGCATGTTCCGATGCCGGGCAGAGACCCGCCTCCCTCCAACGCCGAGCATGCAACAAGTACCAAAAGACTATGTATAGTGGAGGAGGTCTTCCTCCTCCAAAAATTCTCTTATGCCACAATTAGGCGCGGACGAACCTGTCGTTCAGATTATAAAGGAAAACCAGTAACGACCACGCTTGTCCCGCTATTGTCACAAGTAGTGTGTGCGAAAAAATCCAGACTGGAACACTCCACAAGAATGTGCGTAACATTTTGGGGGCCATGCAGTCGTCTCAGTGAGATCAAGGGAGTGCTTCATCAATTTGCCATGCGTCCCACTAGTGTGCCCCTTTCGAAGACGACAGAAGAAAATATGCAGCAACCTGGGCATTAGGGCAGGGGGTAGCACCACATGAATAGTTGCGGCAAGATGGCGCAAATTTATTCTTTTCCGTAAAATTCGAAGGGATGAGTTGATTTTTACCATCTGGTGAGGGTGAGGAAGAGCGAAGGTCCAGCAGAAGACAATCTCAACATCCCTCCTGCTCATGACAGCTTTGGCGCCATGAAGAGTGTCAACCGAGGGGTGTGGAGATTCTATTCTATCTAAAGCAATTGGGATCGCTCTGTGACCGCTATAAATCACAATTTCGTCTCCAAACCGGGCACGACGTACAATCTCTCGTACTTAGCCGTATATTGCCGCGAGGATAGAAACGGCTCCCAGTAAAATCTAACAACTACAAACAGAAGGGACAGGGCATGGAAGCCAACTGCCTCTTCGGATTTGGAGTCATTCTCCCTGTACAATGTGAGTGTACACTGGCGCGGCTTCAGCATGACAAGAACTGTGCACTAAGAAGGTCAAACGCAATACTACTGGTCGTGTAAAAGATTATGGAGCAGAAGCGTGGCATCAAAAAGACGTCGTGGGAAGAAACAGACATCGCTGCAAGAGAGCTACATCGAGCTCTCAAAAGAGTTTCCTAACCCTAAACCGCGGATGTACTAAAAAGCGTTGGCCACTGAGGCAGGCGTCGGGTCCACGTGTACAAGCGCAAAATGCACTGCAAACGGCACAGAGCAACTGACAGCTCCACGGCATCGATAAGCATGCTCCCAATAGGGGGAGTGATTTGCGTACTGCGTATGACACTGGTAGCCAAAAGGAGACCGGTGTGGTGGGTTGCTTCTACCTTGCGCAATTCACGCTCGGTTGCGCGTGCTCCGCATAGGGATAATCTTTGTAGCCTGTTACACTTGATACCTGGAGGCGTTGCACGTCCCCCTTACTTGAATGCAAATCGGGCAATCCTCATCACTGGGTGCCTTGGGAGCGATTAATGTGAAAATCGATTTTTCCCCCCAAAAAAACATTTCATTCGTATAATTTGTTGATCGCCTTCCTGCGGCCATTTTGTGGTAGATAATGCTATACTGGTTATGGCGGTCGGGCTTTACTTGTTGGCTGTCAAGCTACCAAAAAGCCTAGGGTCCCCTCTCTGGGTCAGTTACAACAGATCCATATCCTGGCCGACCTGTCGATGATTAGTAAGACCTAGTAAGAAATCCGCCTTGTTGTCGTGCCTCACGGGATGATCAATTGGGAGCTTCGGCCTTTAGGAGGGGGAGCGGTATAGTGAGTAACTTCTGGTCTGTGTGCTTCGCCGCACAGGTTCGAACACAATGCTTTAACGCACTCCTTTTTTATTTTAAATTGTTCACAAGATTCCGGAATTTTAGGTGCGTTGGTTTGTTAAACAAAGTTTCGGAATACATCCTTCTTTGGGAATCCTCACCCGACCATAGTGTTGAGGTGTCGAGAAAAACCATGACGACACCACTCTGACCGGTCAAGGTACTGCTCTCTGACCAATTTTGTGCGGCAAAAGGGCTTCCCCTTTGCTATATCTGGAGCCGCCCTCGGGAGGCTCCACCTGTGAAAAGGTGCTTTCCCTGTGCTTTCTTAGGGCCCCTCTAACCTACAAGCAGCGAGGGGTTTTTCTCTTTACCCATATCTTCGCCCCCTTCTTCCGAGTAGCATTCGGATGATTCCAACACAGTACACGTGGTTGCCCCTCTTTCTCTTTCTTATGAGACCGCCAAGTAGACAAGGAGCAGGCAGCCATAAATGAACATCTACAAGTGGTATTGGCTTGATAGAGCGAATCAATTTAGAGGGACTAGGGTTCGGCGAGGACCGTCAGGCCGTGCTTGCCACTTTTATCGATCAATGTGTCCTGACCTTGTTGAAGGTCTGAGTGCTTGCCCTCCTTTCTTTCAGGATGGAGCTTAGCTCGCCGCTCCCAATGGCATTTGTCACAGGTCATATGTCCGGAGAGTACTCGGAATACCCTCTCAGCGCTTCGTTATTTTTTTCTTTACGACTACCCCTTCATTTTTTTGTCTATCTGCACTTAGTATCCAGAGAAGCTGTTTTCTCACCGACCAAATCGAAATTAAATCCGCTTACTGGATTGAATTGGAATCTCTGACGAGACTTGGGAAAGGTGTTGGTGCGCTTTATACTCGCTCCCTTTCACCAGTAAAATTTTCCAACGACTATCCCCTCAACTTTGTGCTAGGCTTAAGGATCTGAGCAGCTACATCATGGCGTGTCAGAAGAGACTCTTTGGAATCTCTAAAAACAACGCAATTTAACACCCGCATTTCGCAAGATACTACGATTGAGGGGTCCGGGACGATGGGGGTACGATTAATGGAAAGATTGGTTTTGCTCCAATAACTCTTTCCCTGAGTTTAATGGTCTGATCACTTCCCTGAGGCTGTTTTAGGGTGCAAAAGTCTTTACTGCTTATGACGGGCAGGCTTGTTGCCCTGGCAGGCTTGTTGCCTGCCAGGGCATCTAAAAGTCTTGGGTCCCGTCTCATTTTATGACACAACAGAATTTAAGATCTTGACAGTCCCTGTCGATGATTAGTACGACCTAGTAATGAGAACCATCATGGTGTTCTGCCTCTCTGGCTGTTCATTTGGGGGCTACGGCCCTTGGGATCGACCGGGCCACTGTGTGTAACTTATATTCAGTGTGCCCAAGGGGGGATATGCTGTATAGCCTATTACACTTGGCACCTGGAAGAACTGCACATCGACCCGGCCTGAGTGCAAATTAGGGAAGCTCTGCTGTCACGGGATTGACTTGAACTCTCTGATGGGGCCTGGGAAAGACGTTGGTGCACTTGCCCCTTGCCCCTTTTCAGCGCTACTTCATATTTAATTATTTATTATTATCATTACTAGTACTACTACTAGTAGTAGTAGAAGAGATAGTGGTAGTAGTGGCATTATTATTAGTAGTAGTAGTGGTGATACTAGTCATAGTAGTGGTACTAGTAATAGTAATAACCTTAGTAATGGGAGTGGTAGTATTAAGTGGTAGGTAAAGTGGTATCCCCTATTAGTTAGAGTGGTACTGTTAGTAGGGGTAGGACTACTACTAGTGAGTAGTAGTAGTAGTACTAGTAGCATTATTTGTGGTAGTACTAATAGCAGTAGTGATAGTAATAGTATCAGTATTTGTGGTTATAGTGGTACTAGTGGTAGAGGTACTATTAGTATTGATATGAGTGGTACTAGTGGTGGTGGTATATATATATATATATATATATATATATATATATATATATATATATATATATATATATATATATATATATATATATAAATGATATAAATGATCACATTCTGGAATTTATGGTCCTATGGGGACTTTTCTCTTATCCTCCCAAGTTATTGGACGGTAATAGTATCTACTTTCCATCAGCCCTTTTTTAATCGCGTGCGACTCTACAGCTCACTATGTCGGTCAGTCGGTCCCCGTTTCGCCTTTTTTGTTTTTGTAATAACATTGTAGCTATTCAGCCGATTCTATAGAAAGTTGAAATCCAAATGTTGTTTTACATTCTCTTTCAAATGATATAATTGACAAAGTCTCCCCAATGTTAGCCCGTGATTATTTTGTTTTGGCAATGCCATCATAACTATTCGCCGATTCTAACGAAATTTGAAACCCTTGTGTTGTTTTACATTCCATTTCGAATGATATAAGTCCCAAGGTGCTCCTAAGGTTAGTCTTTGAATTATTGAAAGTTTTGAAGGTCGGAATTTCATAAATCAGAATAAGTGAGAGCACGTGCCTTTTTGGTCAACAGACCTTGTTTCTTCTTTTACTAATATGGTGACAACAAAAGTAGATAGTGGGAAAGCGCATGAAGATCCACCCCCAAGCACAGCCGCGCACTCCCTAGGTGTCTGGGTGGACGAGGAAAATTGAGGCACCCCTTCGACCGGTGGAGGAGCTCCTCTCACCATCACCATGCGGGAAAGGGTCGTCCGCTTACCCATCTTTGGAGCCGCTCTCGGGCAGTTCCACCTCTGAAAAGGAGGTGCCCTTCTGTTCTTTCTCGGGGGACCCTCCAACATTCTTCTACGCGAAAAGAGGTTTACTCCTCTCCAATACCTACGGCTGCGTTGTCCTCCCCCTCAATCCTTTCTTTAGGGGCACACTCCACCTTCATACCAGCGGCAGTCGCTACTTCCCTTTTACAGGAGACTGCCAAGAGAGAAAAGACAGAAGCCACTTAATTGACCGTTTCCAGTGGGGGCGGCTGGATAGGGTTGACCCTCTTAGAGGGGCAAGGAAAAGCAGGGCCCGTCGATCCTTGCCCTCTAACGTCCTGTATTCCTGCATTTTAAACTTGCAGGGTTAAACAAAAACACAAACAGACAGTCCTCGATTGGTATCTATGATGCCTCATTGAGGGAGAGGGTCGTCACATGGAGCCCCCCCCCCCCCTTGGATGAACATGGTCCCGTTGACGAACCAGCCGCGTATAGCAGAATCTTCCATGGGGGCGAACCTAAGTTTGGTGCCAAAAACTCGGGCCTCCGAAGACTCACAAGGAGAGGAGAGACCTCCTACCCTGGCCCGTGGCTCTTTGACAGCCAAAATCTTCTCCATCTCGGAGAAAGATCTTGCTACGGCCGGTCCGTTCGGTCTAGGGGCTAATTCCGGCGGTGGAGAGAAGCTGATTCATTCATCACCCTCCTCTGCCAAAAAGAGAAGGGACAGGATGAAAAAGACTTAGAGGACTAAGGGTTCCTCTCCCTCTGGGATTGCCTCGGCGACCGATGGGTCCGCTGCCGATTTGGACGCAACCAGTCCCAAATCGGTACGATGTCCCCGAGACAGCCTCGGGTGTGGGGCACAGACTAAGATCAAAGTTGCAAGTGCGCTGAGCGGAGCCTCGATTACGTCGGGGCTCATGATCGGCAGACTATCTGATATTTTCGAGCCCGCTGCCTTCAAACGGTTTCTGGTTATTCGCTCCACTGATGGCAGTATGTTGGCCGAGGGTAACCTGATCCATCAATGGAGAGCATTGCCTCACTTGACAGGTAGAGAAATTAAGGTGCCTTGTTTCTCAGACGGGAGCTTTTTGGTGAATGCTTCGGGTGCTTCCCAGGCGATATTATTAGTGCCCATCGAAAACTTAATGGCTCACCGGAGTCTTTGAGGCGACATTCTACCATGAACTTCGGGAAAAGCGTGGTTTACGCGAGGAAACTCATGGACAACTCCTTAGCTGTCGACCAAGGAGCGTTCAAGGTCAAATGTGTGATGAGCCAACAGGGATGCGTCTCGAGACCCACCCCTACACTCTCGTCACGTTCGACTGTGAAAGGGTTTCCTGAGTCAATGCATGCCAGTTGGTATCGCTACAGCGTGAATAAGGCATTCATGCCACTGCCGCGGAGGTGCTACTACTGCCACCGTTTTGGTAATACGAATCACTCGTGTAGACGTGCAAAGTCGGGTTACCTGAAGTATGTGTGAGTTGCCCCAAGGCTACACACGATAGGTTTAAAGCGTGTATGGCCAAGTGTGTTAATTGCGGATAGCTGCTGCCTGCTTGTTCGAAGCAATGTGGTACGTATCTCCTGGAGAAGGAAATCCTAGCCGTTCAGGCTATGGATCGTTTCTCATTTCCCTAGGCTACACACTTGGTCCTTGCACGCTCGGTGCTGACTAAAACGTCTTATGTCTTAATGTTAAAAAAGACACCCTCTGCTTCTGGCCCCCTCCAAGCCTACGAGCATGGTCGTTTCCGTACCCATTCGGAATCCTTCTGCGGGTTATACCCACCCCAAGCGCTCCTCTGATAGAGCGGCAGCACAAAGGGTTCACACAGAGCCTCGGCTAACACCATGGTCCTCCTCCCCTTCCCCAACGTGACAGTTTCCCGTAATGCGAAACGGCCGTGCGCCTCCACAGAGTCGTTAGACTCACAGGAGGCAAAAGCCCTGAAGGTGGTCGAGAGGCCGTCTTCCGGGGTTCCTAAAGCTGCCCCCCGAAAGGAGGACAGCAAAAAAGGAGCTTCGGCTTCTACGCCCACACCCAGTGCTAGTCTGGGTGATTAGAAGTCGGTGGATCCTCTGAAGGAGGAACCCTTGACTCTCAAGCCACTTCGCCTGCCTAAGGTTTCGAGGCGGAGGGAGGAAGGTACTCTTTTGGCGAGCCCAACCTCCCCCAGATAAGTACTTGCAGGGTCAACGCCTCTAGCGCAATGTTTGGCTAAGTGTCTTCGGATTTATGCCTCTGGGTGGCATACCACCGTTCCCATGAGGGTCTTCTCTTCGAAGAGGAGCCCCGCATCTCTTCCGGGCTAAGACTGGAGGGCATATTACTTCAATTCAATTTGATTGCCACAGACTCCTGGTCAACTGGGAACTGCGGAGGCTCGACTCCTACAGTTTTTCCTTAGCTATCTGTTTAAAGATTATGCTGGCCGCGT
Organism: Ceratothoa steindachneri; assembly: GCA_963969495.1. Classification (NCBI taxonomy): domain Eukaryota; kingdom Metazoa; phylum Arthropoda; class Malacostraca; order Isopoda; family Cymothoidae; genus Ceratothoa; species Ceratothoa steindachneri. Next base: position 95,395,548 of record OZ018332.1, read on the forward strand.
GACCGCCGCCAACTCTCCCGGGGTATAAGGGTTTTAGGACCCCGAAACCACCGGATGGGGGTGGGGAAAGTGGATGCGCTATTTACACCCGACAAAATGTCTCCGTTCTTCTCTTTGCTTTAAATACCTCCTTTCAGGCAGTAGCAGTGCAGTTGCTTCTGGATAGAAGGTATACTGTTATTTCTGCGTACATTCCACTGCCTGTCGACTTCGACGCAGGGAACTTCCGCCGCGTCGTTGCACGATTACTGCGGCCCTTTCTCTTGCTCGGGGATTTGAACAGTCGACACCCCTTCTGGGGAGATTACTCGATCACTCCAAAGGGTTAGATCCTTGCCGACCTGATCAAGGAGCTGGATATAAGTGTCCTAAATGTGGATTAGTTTATGCATCACGACCCGAGAACCGCTTGATTTTCTTTGTGCTCTCCGGATGCACAGTAGGGTGGCTAGTTTTTATACTTTTTAAAATTTTTTATGATGGGTAGTGCGGAAAACTTGTGTATTCGGGAGAAAACACCGTGTGTAAAATTATTTTGATCTGAGTTATCTTCAGGTGGCACATCTCGCTTAAAGTTCAGAAAATAGGATAAAATGTACCTAATTTACAAAAAATCGTTAGTAATTCTATATCAATTATTTTTTAACTGGGTAAGTTTTTATGGCACTTTCTAACCCAAATATTGCTTTGTAGAAGTTTCATCAATATTAAATAGTATCTTCAGCTGGCACAATTTAATTAAATTTTAACAGAATTGATAAAATACTCTACACATACGTCTCATACTTTGCATCCTATTCGCCTTCATATTGCATGAAATCATGATTCTCAGGAGCAGTCTAGATTGTATTGTGTATTAACTAGTGTGTGAGCATGACTAATGACTGTGGAGTGTGTGTATGGAGGGCAGGGGTGTGTGTGAGCAGCAGCATTGACGCAGAGGGAAACTGGGAACGCCAGTTGCCCACAAGCATTTGTTGTGCGTGGTTGTGTAGTTGAATTTCTTGTACTTCATTGAGACACCACTTATTCACAAGTCTCAGCTGGCGAAGTAGGAGTTTTGCATGTCGCATAACGCTCGACTATCAATGACCGAGAGAGGACAATGTGTCCTATAATCGGTCAGCCAGAAGAATTAACTACAAATGTTCTCCCAACATTTGGAGTTATTCTACGGGCTTATCTTTGGTATCGAATTGAGATGAAAACAACACGCAAAGATTTACCACACAAAGTAATTACTAAACCTCTTATCTCTAGGATCTTCAATATATAGCAAGCATCATCCATACCAATTTTTTCTAGAAAACGGATATATGATATAATAGGCAGCTTTCATGACCAATACAAGAATTTGCTTAAAGTAAATACGAACAGAATAAACTCCAATGTATTCAAGAGAAAACTACAGTCGTTCCAGAAGTCAAAGCAATTATTTAATGTTGCCTCTTGTAAATACAAGGAACTTGAGAAATGTACATGTGTGATTGATAGTAAAATGCCTCAGGCAGAACAAACTTTTTTGGCAGATCAAAGAGGCCCAAGGTTAATGGTTATTGGCCGCTTGGATAACGAAACCACTACAGCGAATATCAAGAGAATTAGCAGACGCCTGGCAGACCGCTCCATACTGACGAAAGAGACCACAAGTGGTATCAATTTTGAAACTGTTGAACTAGCAGTTAATAGTTCTTCAAGTACTGCAGGTACGGATGTTTCTGATTTTGAACAAGAACAGCCGGATAGAATCAAGTTAAGTTCAACAAGAACGAAAATAGTAATGGATTTGCCATCGATAGGAGCTGTGTGCGAAAGGACTGGTGTCTCAACCCGTTCAGCTGCTCTAATAGCGACTTCTGTTCTGCAAGATGCTGGTATTATCAATGAAGAAGATCGAGAATCAATAGTCGATCGTTACAAAATATATAGACAGAGGTCTAACTCTCGAAATTCAGGGCAGCAATTTTCCCTTCAAGCCCTTTCCTTTGATGGTCGAAAGGAGAAAACTCTCACTCAAGAAAAGAAAGGTGCAAAAAGAATCACTGAAAATCACTACTAAAGAACATATTACCATGTCACAAGAACCAGGATCAGAATATTTTGGCCATGTGACTCTTACTTCTGGTTCTGCTTTAAATATAACTAATGCAATTACCAATTATTTACAAAGTGAAGTGATTAATGCGGATGAATTGAAAGTAATGGGATGTGATGGGACAGTTACCAACACTGCATCTAAGAACGGCATTATTTCTGGTATGGAACATCATATTGGAAGACCTCTTCAATGGATTATTTGTCTTCCGTATGGAAATGAGCTTCCTCTTCGTCACTTAGTAAATTCTCCTGATGGCAAGACATCCGGCCCTGCAGGTTTCACCGGTGAAATCGAGAAGCGGCTGAGTGATTGGGAAAAGCTTCCTGTTGCAAATTACACACCTGTTTATTCTGAATACTTTGAGCACATACCAACAATATCGGTTGGGTATTTGCAAGGCTGTGTCTCAGGAAACTTGTAAAAACTCTCTAGCAAACAGAGGTCCAGGTAAGATGGCTCAGTCCCGATAGGTAACAACAGCTAATAGGGCCTTGAGATTGTATATTGCAACAGAAAATCTATCAGATGAATTGCTCTGAAATAGTTACTTTCATAATGCATGTCTACAGCCCAATGTCGTTCAAGATCAAATGTCAACCAGCGATTAAACATGGAGCAAAACACATGCATGAGGTAATTGTTCGTATAAAAAGCTTAAATTCGCACTCAAGTTATTGTGAAGCCAGTCATTCAAAGGAATGGTTACTTCTGTCAACCCGAAAAAATCTTGTTAACAATGATTACAGGTGAAAGAAGTCACATCCGTGAACTTGGTTATCGGCGCATAATTAAAACAAGAAAGAACAAGGATAAAGAAAAAATAAGGAGTTTTAAAGTGCCACCAATCAAATTTGATGCTGAGAATTATTTTGAAAGGATAGACTGGGAAGCTAATATAACTAACCCTCCACTTACAATGGACATTTCAGAACAAATAACAGAATTCATTAAATCAAGAGAAGTATACCAATGGCGTTCCAGATATCCCATGCCGCACACAGGTGGTTGAACGTCACAGGAACCTGTGACAGAAGCTGCTGGGAAGGTATGTGGGAAAGAGAGGCGTGATGGATACATAAGAACGACATTATCATCAAGAAAGAAGATGTCAGTTTTGACAACAAAGAGCAATTTAAAATCTAAAAAACTCCAGTTCTGAAGATAGGGCTATTGGGATGGAGCTAAGGTGGATTTCATCTTACAACCACCTCCTCGTAGTGAGTTCTGGATTATTACTCTTGAATATTTCATTCAGTAATAAACAAAGAGCTGTAAATAACTTATTCCATAGTAATTCAAATTGATACACATACATGTAACATGGTCTGAAATTTTTAAAATTCGACAATTTTGCCATAATTGCAATATTTTGACCCATATGTGCCACCTGTAGATATCATTTATTGTTTTTGAAATATTTATAGAGTATTTTTTAGACCAAGAAGAACCAAATATAACTTACCCAGTTCAAAAATAATCAATACAATATTATTGATGATTTTTTGTATGATAGGTATTTTTCATCCCATTTTCAAAACTTTGACCGAGATGTGCCACCTAAAGATATCAACTCAGATAAAAAAAATATTACACACGGTGTTTTCTCACCAATACACGTTTCCCGCACTACCTATCATCAAAAAATTAAAAAGTAAAAAACGAGCCGCCCTAAATCACAGCCTGATTTAGGGTGGGTGGTAGTCGATGACCTCCATTGTAGAGATCACTTTCACATATGAAAATATCATTTTCAGGGCTGGTGCCACCTGAGATTCCCCCCCCCCATCCCCGGTGATGTTTGGCACGGGCGCGGTGGTTTGCATTTCAGGAAATGACGGATTTCTCTGTCCCAGTCGAGGAGTTTAGCTCGGTGGATGAGGAGCTGAGTTCTTCTCCGATAACTTCATCGCCGTGGACCTAACTACTATTCCTAGAATGTTTGGCCGTTTGAACGGCGATCACTTCCGTGTTGGTCAGCCGTATGAGAGGGCCTTATGCCTACATGCGCTATAAGCGCCGCCAGAACGATTTCATTTTCGGTGAATTTCGTCGAGCTTGGGCTAAGTTCCGTTATGTTTAGAAGCACGTCCGCCGCTCTACCTGGCGAGAAATGTGTTTTGACTTATCGGGAAGAACCCTCTAGCAGATGTGTGGAAGCGAGTCAAAAAGACTAGGGACAAGTTCTCACAGGACCCCCATCCCCTTCTCTAGGAGAATGGGATCGCAATCTCGGACACCGCTTCCGTGGCAGAGTCCTTTACGGCCGCTCTCTCTCTGCATCCTCTAGCCAGCATTCAATGCACTTCGTGAAATCGCTGAATACCGTCAACTGGAATTTAGCTCCAGAGGTGGACAACCCTTCATCGAAAGGTTTTCATTAAGTGAGTTACGTTCCGCTCTCGGTTCGGGTACGGACACGGCCCCTGGTCCGGACAACGTCCCGTATGCAAGGCGTCGACACCTAGGTGAGTGAGTCATGGCTTTTGTGTCAGATTTGTTCAACAGAATATTGGCAGAGGGTATCCTCCTAGACTAATGCGGTCCCTTTTCGCAAACCAGTGAGAGACTCAAAACCGGCCGGTTTCTACCCAAACTCTCTAACTTCCTGCGCGTGAAAGTTGATGCATAACTTGGTAAATGTGAGAAGTTTTTTTTCCGCACAGCGAAGGCCAACCTTCTTCCACACAGTGCGGCTTCCGCAAGTTCCACTCCACGTCGGATGCTCTGCTCCGACTGGTAAATGCCACCTGGGAGGCCTTCCTTTGTAGACAGCACTACACCACGGTTTTTTCTCGGCCTGGAGAATTTTTATGATACCGAATGTTGATACAATATAATGGAGACTCTCCACATGATGGGAGTGAGGGGACACCTCCCATTCTTTATTTCTAATTTTTTGCGAGATCGTCGATTCCAAGTACGGGTGAGGGGGGGGGAGCCCTCTCCGGTCCAATTAAGCAGAAGTTGGTGTCCCGCAGTGAGGATTCCACAGTGCCACACTCTTAGCCCTGAGCATCAACGGTATCACCTCGGTGCTGACAGAAGATGTTCCCGCTTCTTTCTCCGAGGGGCGGTCAATAGGTTTTGCGAATCGGTAGGGCAAAACAGAGGAAGGGGGATGGCTGTTTGTGGGGGTGTTAGGACAAATTATAACAAGTCAGGACCTGCAGCCACACGCTCTTGCCTCGTTATTTAAGAAGCAGTAGCTTATCGTAGATCGTCAGTCGCAAATCTTTCAACAATGGAGAAGGTTGAGCACCGCGCAGTGATCAATTTTTTCACCAAGGAAGGCAAGAATGCAAGAGAGATCAATGAACGCATGGTTGCAGTGTACACTGACACCGCCCCTTCTATGCAACCATTGCTCGCTGGGATAGGGAGTTCCGCCATGGTCGTGAGTCCCTTGAAGATGACCCCGTCCAGGACGCCCGTCAGACGTGACCAACGAACAATGTGGCCCGTGTGGAGAGAATGATCCTCGAAAATCGAATGGTGAAGGTCGAAGAAATCGAGCGAGAACTTGGAATATCACATGGAAGTTTTATCAACGTTATCCACGATTTGGCCATGACCAAGGTCTCTGCCCGTTGGGTCCCTAGAAACCTCACGAAACCTCACGCCCCATGATCGACTTCAACGTCGTCAAAGTTCGGAAGAGCTGCTGCTCCTGTACAACCAAGACCTGGCGGGATTCGAGTCACGCATAGTGAAAGGTGAGGAAACGTGGGTCCATCACTGGGATCCTGAGACCAAGCTGAATGCATGGCCTGGAAGCACAGGGGCTCTCCGACCCCCATCAAGTTCCGGACCCAACCCTCAGCCTGGAAGATCATGGCCACCATCTTCTGGGATTCTAAGGGAGTGTTGATGGTGGACTATGCGCCTCGTGGAAGGACCATCACAGGCCAATATTACGCCGAGAAACTGGCTGGGTTTAAGAAGTGCATCCGTCAGAAGCGGCGCGGCAAGTTGACACGTGGTGTCCTGTTCCTCCACGACAATGCCCCTGTCCACAAGGCCAGAGTTACACAAGCTGCCCTGTGCGAGTGCGGATTCGAGGAGCTCAACCAAGTGACTACTTATTATTCCGCCAGTTCAAGGCTGCACTGCGTGGACGCCGGTTTGGGGACGATGAAGATGTCCAGGAGTGGATTGAACAGCAGACGGCAGATTTCTGGTTGTCGGGAATTCGAAGACTCAGGGACAAGTGGCGCAAGTGCATTGAAGTCGAGGGTAGTTATATTGAAAAATAATAAAACACTTTTCCTCATATCTCGTTTCCTTATATCCGAATTGCAAAACTTATTGACCACTCCTAGTATGTGGACGACCTTTCGATCTCGTTCTGTGCGTCCTATATGTCAAGCTCTGGAGCGTCGACTCCAACAGGCATCTCCAACTGTGTCTCTCGCTATACCGAAGTGCATAGGTTTCAGTTTTCCTTCGACAGCGATAAAGTGGTACACTTCTGCTGCTAACCACGGCTCCACTCCGAACCGGACTTTTTCTTAAACGGAGTTTGCCTGTAAGTCGTGGATTCGAACAGATTCGTTAGTCCTGCTTTTGACCGACTTCCCACCTAAGAGGTTCATATTCGCAGCCTTAGGGTCTCTTGTACCATCGCCATGGACATTTTTTGTTAAGTGACGTTCAGAATATGCTTGATGATAGGGTTACTGCCTTTGCTTTTATATCGATCTTTTGTTAGTTCGAAGCATACAGATGCTAGTTATTTGCATCCGCAAACTTGCGTGTATTTCGAAAGGTGGTCTTAATCCACGACACCAATTTCTGCCTGGTAACCGGTTCCTTCTGCACATCCCACATTAAGAGCATACTTGTCGATGCCATTTGCTCTGCGCCGTGCATTATGTGCCTGAACGCGCGATATCGGTCACCAACTGCTTTCACTACATCCGTAGACAATCTCGACAGTGCAAATACCACCGAGAGAGGCCAGTCATACCCTAAGCCCTCTGGGCTTAGTGTTAGTAAACTCTTTCGCGAATTCGGTGTAGCCCTTGGGCCGGTGGTACCTCGGGTTCTTCTACCCAGGGCGCCACCCGGGAGGGCACCACCTTTGACTATTTGTCGCCTCGTCGATGCTCTCAAGGCTTCTACAGCGCCGGGAGTATTGAGTTCGGCCTTTGTGGAGCACACTTCGTGTCACGCGAACCGTGCCAGTGTATACGGATGGCTCAAAGTCCCAAGAGGGGATATGTTTCCACGCCGTATCCGCTCTGTTTGAAAAGGGCGGGGCGCTGCCTCTGTCTTCACGGACGAGCTGGTTTCAATACACCGCCTTGTGATTTATAGCGACTCACAAAGCACCCTGGGTATCTCGGGGCATTGAAATCTCGGCGTCGCCTTGTTGGCGATATCTGTGAAGCCACGGTTTTGGCAAATCGGGCGGATGTAGAGATTATCTTGTGATGGGTTCCTGGACATGTAGGAACTGCGGGGAATGAGTGCGCCGATGAGAGCGCCAGAGTCCGCGAGGACTGGGCGACCAGGACAGCGTTGCGCTCTTCCTCACACCGATTACATAGCAGAAATATGGGCTGCCCTCAGAGCGGCTTGGCAAAGATGATGGGAGACGGTCGAGAACTTAAAGTTGCGTACCATTGCGCCGCGACTGTTCTCATTGACCTACCCCCCCCCCAATGCCGCGACGATTTCAGGTTAATTTCTGTCGTCTCCGAATTGGTCACACCGTCATTTGTTTGATTGAGCACTCGCGTGCGCCAGACTGTTTGGGCACATTCTTGCTGAATGTCTCAGTTTGTGTGATCTCCACGCACGCACCTGTCCCAGCATCGGTACGACCGGGGTTATTACCGGTTGTCCCTTGTAGTCGAGATGGGTTCGTGTACACAGACTTGCGGACTATCTGACCTTTTGGAGGAAGCTGGCTTCCTCCATTCTACTCGTAGGTAGCATCATTTGTCGGGGGGAGGGCTTCCCCTCGACGCCGGAGCTTTTCCTTCTTCTTCTTGCTTTTGTATCTTTATTATTTGTTTTTTGCATGCTTTGTCAATCAGGCTAAGTATTATACTATAGCCTGATTATAACGACCTTTGCCCTAGTAGCCAGTTTGGCTCTTAAAATTGGTCTTGAATGCTCAAAGGGTTCAGTGGGTATTACGTGAGTGCTCGATCGATGTTCTATCCCTAATGAATCACGCTAGAGCTGCGCCCCTTCGCTCTTGAAACTGCTCCAATCCGGTTACGGTCCAAACGAAATGTCTGAGGTGCGGGTAGTATGTCAAGAAGTTTCAATTTGTGTTCAGAGTTGTGTTTAATGGGTGATAAGTGTTGCAACGGCAAAAGAAAAGTAAATAGCGAAAGGGTACAGAAAAAAAGGTGTAGTGGCTAATAAAAATCCTCTTGGTCACAGATACGCCAGCTAATCACCATAGAAGTGGAGCCTGTCCGCAACAAGCGTAAGAAAGACCGCGGACAACGAAGGGGTCGTAAAGTGGCGAAAAAGAGTACAAGGGTCCGGAATTGTATGCCATTTGTCTAGGTATGAGATGTAAGCAGATGCTTGTGGGATTGTTGAGGCTGCAATGTACTTGGGTGATAGACCTTTGGAATGCCTATAATGGCCTCATTCCTACTCTATCGTAATATTATTTTTTACTCTTGATAATGTTTTAGATTTCGTTCGCAAATTATGCCCGCGTTAAAATGCGTCCAGATAAAAGGTTGTTTTGTTTTTTTCGGACCAGTGTAAAATCGAGGTCATGGGTAATGATATGCGGGCAGACCAAACTGGTGTCGTTTGGTCTGCTGTCTTCATATCCCGACATTGTTACAGAACTTCTTTTTTCGTTCCTCGGGAATACGTATGGTATCTGTAGCAGAGGGAGTTGGATGATTACACCGTTATTGAATGTCGTACACTCCGATCCTTTGACGTGGCTCTTTGACGCCTGGAAATCGCTCATATCCTCCCAATCCAGCACCTTTAGACTATCGTCAGGGACACGTATTAGTTCATTTGTATATTTTGCCCCAAGGGCGATATTCTCCACTAACTTTGGGCAAGTACTCCTTACGCGTTCAAGCCCTCACAAAAAAACCGTGTTAAAATGGCGCAGTTCGCCTCCTGCTGAGCAGCACTGTCGTATATAAAAATGTGGTCTAGATTCCTTGTCGACCTTTAGGTCCTCACTGAGAGAAGGACCATAAGAGCGAATCTCTGGTAAAAACCATACCAACGAAACCTCTGAAAATCCTTCTTGCCTCTGTAACTTACAAAGTTTAATACACAAATTCCGCGAAATAATCGTTACTCCATAAGCTTGACTTAACCTACAGGAAAAATGAAATAAATTTTCTTCTAGTTTATCATTCACATTCATTCTAAAAAAAAATTACTCTTGAATTGCTAAAATTACTATAGACTCTGAAATTATTTAAAACTTTTTCAATGTAACTTTACACATATTTTCAGGATAGATTTTACTGTATTTTTAAAATAATGGTTTACCTTGGTAAGTTAATAAATTTGAAATATTAAAAATACACTCATTTTATTGGCAGATTTGTATAAGCAGAATAAATTGAACAAAATTTGCAAAATTCCTCGAAAAATTTATAAAATTTTTCTTCTTTCCAGTTCTAATTAAAGAAATGAGTTAAAACGTTAGAATTTCCATTAATGTTTGATGGATAATTATTTTAGTGAAGATCATGGCCAGATGGCTTTGGGGGGGGGCCATATAAACATACTTATTATATGATGTGGTTTGGCAGTGAACGAAGAATGCTACTTATGAACACATTAGAAAAATCCATGCAAAACATTTTTCTTCTACGAATGATAATGAACTACAGAATAACATATAAATATCACTTGACTAGACAAAGTCGTCTATATTTGGATATTAGATAGAGACACGAGCTTTAGCATGATTGAACATATTTAACAAACTATTTGAGAATTTTCAATTTTAGTTAGAACATATTTTGCATGGATCACAATAAAAATTATAAAAATTAAATTACAATCGAACTAAACGAGGCCGAGTAGCACCATTTTCAGCTATAATCGAAGCTACTGAATTAAAAATTATTTTTAAAAGAGGAAAAAATAAACCTGAAATATTATTTAGCCCTAAACCTGGCGTCAAATTTGATGACTTCTCCTTTAGATTTTTTTTAGAAGGCAGATCAGACAGAACCCAAGTTATGTTAACAACAAAACATAAAGAAAAAGGATTTCTGATTATGTTGAATAACCAGCAAAATGCAATATTTAAGCGTTGAACTCCGATAGAATGATAAGTTATCAATATTAACTAATGCAATTTTTTTTCACAGAATAGTTAGTAACATTTATATACAAGATAAAATTTACATACGGAATAGCTTATTGCTATGTTTATAAGATGTAAAAAAAATCGAATATTGCTACTGAGTAGCAAGTAAAAAAAATTGGCACAATTGCATTCATTACAATGGGCGACGAGAGTAATGTTAAAATGTGGTCGGTTTGACATTTAAAACATCGTTATTGTGGCTAATATTGTCAATCAATACGGTCCATTATTGTAACGGAAAAACTGGTCAAGTTCCACTTGTTATTTAAGATTCTAAGACTAGGATTAACATTTTCTTTCGAACATTACTGGAAAAATGGAAGAATCGATTATCCATAATTTTAAAATGTGTAGGAGTACTAAATGCATTGCGTAAAAGCACATTTATAACAGAAGGCACCTCGGGACGTACCAAAACAGAACGACAATCCACCAAGATAGAACTCCAACGAAGAGAAGCAGAGAAACATTTGCATTCACCAATTGCAAGAATGAAAAAGTTCTAAGTTCTTGGAAGACGCCGTGAACAGAATATTCCTTATTAAAATGTCAGCGTTTCACTGTAAGTTTTACTTTTCAAGGAATCTTGACTTTTTTTATTATGATTAATACTATTATACACAACTGAATCTAGCTTGGTGTGTCTAGCTTGGGGATAAACCGTACAACGTCTGTCTTCTAGCTCTTCATCTTAGGATTTTTTTACCTCCTCCCTCTGCAAAATGATTTGAATTAGAATGATTCGATAGTAGTTTAAGATCAAAGTAGTTCACTACATATATTCGACTCGTTACACTACTCGTATACACAGGTAAATTAACTAGTGCAAAGCAAAGATGAAATCTCATAAAAGTATTACCTTTAGATTCTTAACAGACCAAAAACGTAGAGGAAGTGATATTAAAGATGAAGACAGCAAGGCAACTCAAACTTCCCGTAATTAAGTTCAGACCCGTCAAAGAATGCCAATTTGGCGTCATGTCACCAGCAGCCACACAGAGGCCAATCCCGAAGCTACTTACCATTTTAAAGAAGGAGGAATAGAGAGACGAGGTTGGTGTTGCGGAGGAAAATGAGAAAGAGAGACCGGGAAAAGGGAATGTGGCATAAAGAGAGGAATTAATGATGTAAGGGGAAACAGACTGAGAGGGTGTCTGCACTGTTTCGCGTCGAGATGGCTTTCGATACCTAAGGGCACGGAAAAGGCCACTTGAGATGGTTAGGAGTTAGTAAGCTTCAACAAAAAAACTGATCGGAAAAGATTTATCGTAATCAAAAATTGCCTCGACGAGAATTTAAATAACGGTGCTCACATCGACCAATGAATTTAAATATGACATAAGACTCATTCTGATGTAAAATACGATAAATCATTTCCTTGAGATGTTAGTCATTTTCTAAAAACATCAGAGGGTCACATTAAATTTTGTTATACTTACATAACATTTGAGATGTATAACAGAATAACTTAACCATTCTCTCTAATAAAGCGTTAAATAAGTTTGCCTGCGATTTTTTTTTTCATCTCTTTAATGCCGGGAAATCTTGGCTATTTTAGCGAGAAAAAATCTGCTTTTATCTTTTCTAATCAAGTTGAAATTGTTAGCTCATAAAATGAGGGGTAAATATTCAATAGCACGGTAGATATAGCATCGATTTTGTGGCTCAATTCAATTAGCATCTTAACACACCAACAATGAAAGAAATAATCCGTTTGTAATGTTCAGTGGACAAGGGACATGAAAACCGAACATGGGTATTCGAACATGACAAAGCTGAAGATGTCTTTGTTGAGGCGATTTTTTTTTTATTTAATCCTACCCTCTTTCCCACCCAGTCAAGGAAGCTAGATTAAGCCGTAATAGAAATATAGTCTTCAGATCTGGCATTATGGCGACACCATCCAATCCCAGCGTATTAAATTATCGGAAAATAAGTACGTGGTGCGGGAAGAATACTTGAGGCTTCGTAAAAGACGACTAAACCCGGATATGAGCCACTGGCCTGGGGGGAAGCAGCGCGTCCGATTTTTTCCTGCGATGTTTCTTTTAAGAATGTAACGCCATATTTCACCCTTTGTTGGGTCTATACAGGCGTCAAAAATGATAGGAGATATCAGAGATAAAAAAGAGGACCCGAGAGCACGTTTCTTTTGAGGCACTGGGGACAGGATGGCGCGCCTCTCCTCCAGGATTCATTTGTACCAGGGGCGGTGAGGCGTTGATGCGAACCAACACCATTTTGCGGGGAAGTCACCCATGCTACAAATGGGCGACGGCGACGATGCTGCAGCTGACATCTGAATGTGTGTCCTTCCTCCCTCCAACTCAGGCAGGAGGTTCTGCGGCTATATATCCGCTACACATTTTTGCTTCCACCCCTTACAAACTATCTGCAGGAGATTACCTCCTCCTTTTTTCGCTTTAAATAATAAAAAAGTACCACATTCTCCGAGGTAACCAGACAAGTCATGCAAGATGCTCTACTATTACCCTAAACTATAAAAAAGTCAACCAAAAATTGGAGCAAGTGTGGGTGGCCGGAGGAAACAAAGCCATCAATGGTTATAGAACAAAATACACCATAAATTGGCCCAAGTGTGGAGCGGGTGGGGAGGAACAACGCCATCATTGGTTATCTCACCTTTAAATATGATAAACTTTTCTCGAGGTGATCGTTTTTCTTTTAGAAGTAATTGAAGTGCGCCTTAGGATGGAGGGACCGAATGCGTTTTGGACGAATGTTTTCATTCCACTTACATGCAAAGATGAACTGAAGAGGGAAAACGCGCAAACGAAACTTAGAAAACATCCAAAGCAAAACAATGGAACGGAGTTTTAAGTGGTGATTCTTGGAGTATTAAAATTAAATGAAGCTTTCATTATTAACGATCAGGAGCGTTTGGCCTCGAGCAAATTAAATGAAAATGCCTTATAACTTAGGCATTATTAAGCCTGCTCCTTTTAGAAGCATGAAAAAGCCGTATGCTCTGTATTAAGGTCGATAAATGAATGACATAAGCTTTATTATAAAAGAACGCAAATTTAGATAAGCATGCGATCATAAACTGTTAGAAGCTTAAAAAAATCATTTTTTGTCTAATGAGGGTACATTCATTGCAACAGGGTAATGCAGTCTTGTCATTCTCCTGAACCGGGAGATTTGGGGGCGTATACCCACCTCGGGCAAGGAGAGACGTTTACTCCATTTAGAGCATAATCCATGAAGTTTTCTATTTCGTTTGAACCAATCTTTATTCTGTGGATACAGCCAGTCAATCCTTCTCTATACTTGTTTCCTGTCATATGTTGGACGTCGGGGGTTCCTCCTAAAAGTGATGCATATTAGTAGAAAGGATCAACCTATAAAGGATGTTTAGTTGAAGGGTATTCTAAAAATGAAGCATGGGCTTTGTTTAGACTTGATCCTCTCAAATAGATCAAACTATTAGTAAGTTTTCTTAAGGGTTTAATCTCTAGTATTTTTAGTTTAGTTTATCCACAAAAAGGCACATAAACTTGAGGAAACTAGTAACTAGCACTAAAACTGAATCCTATTCGAGACCTATGTGTTCAATTTAGAAAGCCAATGCTCTGAGCGCGGCATAGATCCTTATATGGAACCTAAGGAATAGGAAGATTATTTAGCATTACCAATATATATATTTCCATAAGTGTTAAAGGAGAATAGCGAGCCGGAGCCTTCAGCGAGAACGGGAGGTAGATCGTCAAGTTGCAATGTGCCAATATTCTTGCTTCTTCTGAACACGACTGTGTGTTTTTCTCCATCATTGACGGGGTGTTCAGAAACAGCTGATACGAGTTCCTGATCCATGTGGAAAGCAAACTCCAAAAATCCATTCATAGCTACGAGGAAAAAAAGGGATTTCATTAGCATCACTCCTATAACATCACTCCTATAGCATCACTCCTATAACTGTACATGTTGATACAGCCTCAAAAGGAAAAGACAAAAGGATTTATTGATTCTTCTAATGACTGACTGAAGCTAAAATGGATGTATTGATACTTCAAATGACTGACTGAAGCAAAAGAAAACAGGATTTATCGATATGCTATTGACTGACTGAAGCAACAAGTAAGTGCAACAAGTAAGTGAGGCGACACCAATTGATTTCCCCCTTAATTTTAACCTGCTGGTTCAATCGGGTCATTAGATCTCTCATCACCGCCCTATATAAGGTTTATTTGGTTTTGTTTTTTGCATATAAGGAACGCCTTACAACACTATTTTGTCATTGTACAGTTCATGGTTGGAGTGTTATGCTTCGAAACTAGTCTCGCACTTGTTCTCTTCAAAATGGCTTTTAATTGGATTATAATGTAGAGTAAATTGGATTGTAGCATCGAGTCCCATTCCAAATTGAGAAAAGACGGGCAATCTAGTATAGCTAATAAGGGCATTATACCTGGTTGAAGAAAGTGAAAATGTGTGGAAGATATAAAGCCGTAGAGTTACAGTAGGATTTGGGGCCAGGAAGGTACACGATCCTCCAGATGTCCGACGCAGCAAGGTACTCATGCTACACATGACATCTCCTAGGCGGGTTATCGCAGTAGCAATCTTGCTCAGTCTTTAGTCCTAAGGCGTAGCCATCACAACCGCATCACACACAAAATGAACCACACGTAACGACTCGGAGAGAGACCTGTAACCTCTTGGTCTCAACCATCTTCCAAACGCCACCCCACCGTACTTCGACCCATAAAACACCAATCCGTCATATCCACGTAGCTCTGGCATGGCTCCAATGCGGTCATCATCCAAAACTAAAACAAACACAGCCTCGGCTTTTCCAACGCAGACAACTATCTCCATTGCCACCAGGACGCCAAACAATTCTCAACAGATTCACTACATGCCCGACACTTATACATACAAACTCTACAGATACACGCAGTGCAGGCTTGGCCGGGGACGTGCTTGTTCATCACAAGTCCTTACACGAAATGTTTAGTATCCGACGCAAGCATCGCAGGTGGAAGTTACTGAGGTGTTATTGGCGAGCGTAGGTTGGCCACCTCTCACTACCAGAGAGAAGAGGGATCGGCACGTAGGTTTCTGTACCCTGATCTTGGTGGTGCTGGTGCGTTTTTTCCTTCCATACTCTTTTGGCGAGCTTCGTCATGGCAGGGGCGGCTTTTCTTGTCCCCCAATTGGGAGCGAATCCTTTAACCCAATGCAGCATGTGGTTGTTCATGTTTGGAGCAGTGTCAACGTCCTGCTCCATAAACTCTATCTTCTTCGGACCGATGACAAACTTACATCAGGGAACTAACTGGTCCTTGGAAACCGAGTTAAGTGTGGGACATCATCAACACAGCAAGTCCCAGGTCAGGGCTTGAGGCAATTCGGTCTTTGCTCTAGGACGTGCAAGTTTGAATAGGTTACCATCAGAGTGTGTGTGTGTGTGTGTGTATACCTGGTCATTAGATGCCCTAAAGGCGTACGACAACTCGCTGGAATAAAAATATCCTGAAGAACGTTGGGGTATGGAGGCGACCCTGCTTCATTCCTCTTTTGATAGGAAATGTATCAGGAAATGCTGCGTCAAAAACCACTGTCCCTTGAATCTCATCATAGAAGGAAGCAATGAGTTTCAGCATCTTTAGATGACATCAGATCTTCTCATGGTGGGGGAGGAGAGAAACTACAAAAATTCTCGTGGAGGGCGATGATACCTCTTCTGATAACCGAGGAGTCGATGGAGGCAAGGTATAATGGGCGCTGTTCGCGACTCTCTTGAACCTGTCTGAAGGATCTCCCCGTCCTAAGGCGGGGAGAGTGTCTATAGCCTCTTCAGAACCACTCGAACAAACGCCTTACCGATGATGCTGAACGGGGATATGCCTCCGTAATCATTACACTCGCTTCTGTCTGCCTCGTTTTAGAGTCGTGATTTTTTGTATGTCTTAAGAACTGCCCCTCTTCCCACCATTTGCAGATTAGCTCGTGGAGGTACCCGAGGAGCCCTGGTTTCTTGCAATGGATTACTTCTGCAAGAATCGGATGTCTTACTATGGACGGATCTTACGATCGTTAATCTACAGTGATGCTACATCTCCTCAAAACGGGTAAAAAGAAACTTAAGTATTTCTAACATTGGAAAAGAGGCAAAAATTAACACAGACGCCACTAAGAATAAAATGAGTCTAGGTTTGACTGAGAGTGAAATTAATGTTTCAAAGACGAAAATGAATTTTGACAAAAGAAGAACTTTCATGGCGATCAGGCTAAAAAAAAAAGAAGATTTCGTAAAACATCAGTTGCAGTAAAAACATTTTGAAAATATTTCGGATCTACGAAACGAAAATCGAAGTACTTGGCTCTAATTACAGAAAGCTGTGAAACGTTTCTGCCGAAAGTCCACATCAACCCTACATTGGTGTAAGAATGCATAATGTTAAGGGGTTTGGCTTGCTGCCAGGTTCTCTTTGGTATAATCGATGGAACAGGAGGAAATACAATTATTTAGTCATTATGAAAGAAAACCTTCTACCATCAGCAAGAGAAGTGAAGTTGAGTATGAAATTTTGCTTCTAACAGAACGATCCGGAACAGACTGCTTCTGTAGTGAAGAGATGGTTTGAAGATTAAAGAAATAATCTTTTGAAATAGCTACCACAAAATCTAGGCCTGAACACCATAGAAAATAAGGATGGAATTAAAGAAACCCAACGAGTAAGGACGATTCGTGGATACACTAAAGGAGGAATTGAGCAATGTAGTGAAGATTGTTGCAAATCACTAAAAAACTAAAACTGTATGACAGATGTAATTGATAATAAAAGTAACGCGACAAAATAATAATTGCTATTTTCCAAGAGCTTTTTCATCATGTATCCCCACGAGATAATAAAATTCGTATAATGATCAGAATGCCAATCGCGTGCAAAGACAGGAGCACCAGGAGCACGTCCTCGTTGGGCACTTTAACCCGAACAAATTCCTATACCATTTTATTACTAACAGTCTAATTCACGTCGTCCTTTTATTTGTCAATCTCAACCTTGTCTCAAGAATGACGTAGACATCTACACGATTTCCCCCAAAACACCTTTCGCCGTCTCATGCTGCACATTTCTTCATTCTACTTCACTGCTCATACTCACCTTTCAACAGTCAATGCCCAAGAGGCAAGGCTGTGTTTTTAAAGCTCTAGCCCTCCTGTAGGGGGCGGGGGGGAGAGGTTGTGGCGTGGCCAGTCATTTCCAAGTAGATATGACGCGACCACCCCAAATGGATGCAATCCTTGAGTTTATACCACGCCACCTAGATGTATTCCATGTGGTTAGGTTGCAATGGAACTTCCACATGCTAGCTGTTGTATGGACC
The DNA here is from genome assembly GCA_963969495.1 of Ceratothoa steindachneri. NCBI lineage: Eukaryota > Metazoa > Arthropoda > Malacostraca > Isopoda > Cymothoidae > Ceratothoa > Ceratothoa steindachneri. The sequence goes on from OZ018332.1 coordinate 95,413,328, forward strand.
GCTAGCAAGGTAGGTTGCTATAAAATTACCACAGCATGCAACAGCCTCTATCCACTCTAACCCGGTCCCCTGAAGACAGCTTCACAGAAGCACGGCCCCACTTAATTGGGGTAAACGTTGGTGAGGCAGGCAGCGCAGGTTGTAGGAAGGCTTTCTCCCTTAATCTCCCAAGAGGTCGGATGGAGCAGAGGTGTTCTGCTAATCGGGAACTATAAACAAACAGCTAGTAGGTTGCTATAAAATTACCACAGCATGCAACAGCCTCTATCCACTCTAACCCGGTCCCCTGAAGACAGCTTCACAGAAGCGCGGCCCCACTTAATTGGGGTAAACGTTGGTGAGGCAGGCAGCGCAGGTTGTAGGAAGGCTTTCTCCCTTAATCTCCCAAGAGGTCGGATGGAGCAGAGGTGTTCTGCTAATCGGGAACTATAAACAAACAGCTAGTAGTTGCCCTGAAAAAAACCCGTTTTTTTAAGTATTTCTCCTAACTTAAACTATGAACTTACTTCCGAGACTCAAGTAATCTCGATCTGCTCCAGAAACGGACGGAGGTTGACCGAGCCAGAAGAGAAGACCATCGGGGTAGACGGTGGAGAATTCTATCCTCACTTCTTGGTCGCTGATTCCATCTTGGGCCAAACTGTATCTGTCAACTTCAATCCAGGAGTTGCGCTCGAAATGGGCGTTTTCGCGAGGGAGCGATTCTGGAAAGGAAATGCACCAAGATTGGAGAGGTCAACGATCACCATAGACGAAATCAAGGGAATTTATTTGAACGGCATTCTTAAATATTCTGGAGGTGGCCTGTATATAGGGCAGGAGGAATAACCCCGTACTGTTTCGGGGAGCCTGTCATAAAAGGCAACTAAGTCCGGATATGGGATGCTGGTCTGGGAAGCAGCGCACCCGAAACCGAAATTTTGGTCCTCCAATCGCTCACAGTATGCAATGAAGGCGTAGGGTTGTCGCGGATCCCGTTCAGTCCTGTAGTGGGGCTGATGCACCCGACCCCTACTTCGTGGGAAAGCGGTTTATGATAGAATATTACTTTCCAAGGAATCGCCAGTGTCTGGCCAAAATTGTGTAAAAAAATAGTGAACAAAAAGAATGGGGTCGAATATAGACATGAATGCAGGAGGGGAGGGGGTAAAATAAACATCTGATAATGCGCTATACCCCCTAATTTGGGGGCATACAAATGGAAAAGTGTAAAAGGAGCTAACCAGCTAATCTGGTTAATTACCGATTATTACATATTTGCTACAAACATGCACCAAAGATTTTACCTGGTACTGAAGTAATCCACTATGACAAGCCTACCAGTATTGTAAAAGAGCCCCAGTCGCAGTTCTATGAAAAACAAATATCTTTATACCCAAAATAAGGCTTTACCCTAAGAAGTAGGCTTACACGCGGGTATATAGGGTTAATATTTCTTCCTCCTGATGAAGAAAATTTATTTGCCCATACATAGTCACCAGATCAGTCAGAAAATACCATAAATTTGATTACTTTCATGTTCCCATAGACAAACAAACCCACCATAAGCAGCCTAACGACTGGGCATTAACCTCAGTCAATGCCATACAGTGGAAAGAAGAGAGAGTGAATTGGGAGTCTACCCTTACCACCCACCTCGTTTGCTACAGACACCGGCTTCATCACACCATAGATAATAATTACCGTATTCGCAGGTGGGGCCGGCATATCCAAGAGGACAGAGACATTCACTTCCATTATTTGAAATATCTTTGCATGTTCCACCGTTCAAACATGGCGTAGTGCGGAGGCAGATTCCACCATGTTCTATTTCACATCTCGGTCCACTGTTTATGAAAAAAAAATGAATCTATTACTTCTAAATCACTAAGATGAAAGTACAATGAACTCAACAGTTTTATGTACACTTTTTTCCAAACAAAACGCAATGATCACTCACGAGAAACCTGGCAGACATGAGCAGGTTGAATTGTTTGTGTGAGATACACACAGCCCACCATTTAAACAAGGTTCATCGTTGCTACAAGAAACGCCTCCACATTGGCCGACGTTGAAAGAGTCAGTGTGAGAATCTGCGATGTTCATTGGCAGATCCATCAATTCAATCTTAAGAGAAAGAACCCTGGTTTAGCGACGTTCTTTGCTTCTGTCCCGTTATTCTAACCTCATATTCTTTCTTAGGTTTTGGAGTTAATTTCTCTAACACTAAATTAGTCAAAAAGGTAAATGAACAGAAAATAAAACTACTGGTACAACCAGATGTCAAATGAGGGGAGTATAACATATCTAGGAAAAAGATAAACAAAACAGAAATAGCAAAAGAATGGAAGGATGATTGTGGTAGCGAAGAGGGAGGGGAGAAGATTACAAATCTCGAGGAACAAGTTTATGAGAGTGATGCTATCGAGGATATCCTCAAGCCACCCGCGAAATTACGCTACTTCCAGACGCTCCAGCGATAGTAAGTCACAAGGTCGCAACGAGAGAACTGGCGTCCTTGATGAGCCACCACACACCCTAGCACCACTCAACAGAAGAGGGCAGTCTATTCCTTCTTTATCACGCGACAATTAAAAACTAACATTCACACGCCCCCTGCAAAATCTGCGGATACATGGAGTGATGGATGTCCGGGAGAACCCAGTCCGGTCGACGGAGTTCGTACAAGTTATGACCTAGGGCAAATTGACTAACTTTGAAGTATAAAATATCATACCAGTAGACTCCCCTATCAAACTTTTAACTAATAACCCTTCTTGGTATGACTTAAATGGTAACGGTGTTCTTAACAGGTAGTTTTTAAACCAATTCAATATTAACCTCGGAGATGCAACCAGTAAAACCGTCGACGACCTGCACATCGGCAGGAACTTCGATCTTCGACCTATCGACGCCTCCAATGAAGAGTGGAGTTCGGAGATTAAGACTCCTACTTGTTCCTGGCGACTGGGTATGCTGAAGTTGACCATCGTTGACCCGGAAAGACCCAACCTTGTCGGTTCGATTAGCATGAATCTGTAAAACAACAAGCACTTATGTTTCTAGATCCCCTCAGTAAGAGTAAATGTGCGAAAGATACATAGTTCGATTAGCCCCAATTGATAAAATTTCATTTAATTGTAGTAGTGAGTGAGACGGTGAAGGGAGGTCTTCTTACTTTGATCCATTCGCCAGGTTGAATCCTGTCGCTCCTGAGTGTCGCAGTACCCGTACCGGTATTGAACTTGAATTCCAGCCGTTTTTCTCTCAAAGCCAGTGACGTGAAATCTCCAGCGCCTCTCTCTTGTTGTCCGCAGTACATTATGAGACCATCTTCTAAAGTCTGACAATGGATGAAAGGTAAATAAGAGTAAGGCATCCTCAAAGTAAGATTTCATTTAAATACTCTTACACCGAACTTGCAATGAAAATTTTATCACACGCCCTAAACGACTAAAAAATAAAAGCTAATTATTTAGTTCCTGTAACGAGCGAGTGTTAAGTGCTATGTAAACTTTTTAATTAGACTATAAATAGATCAATAAATAGATTAAAAGTATTTCTACCGATTTTTAAAATATCAAAAAATAATAGTGCCAATGAGTAAAAATTTCGAAAAGATGACAAAGTTCAATTACTTCACTTTTTCCCATACCACCACAGGATTGGGTTAAAATGGCCTAGAAAGAAAAGTAAACAATTTGGAAAAGAAAGTAGATGTGAGGATGAAAAAAACTAATTCGGTGAGGGGAAATGCAACTGTGTGAAAGGTACAGAGACAGTCTAATAAGGAAAAATATTCAAGAGAAAAGTACAAAGGAAATAAATTGTATGAGGAAAACAAAACCTTTTCAATCGACTTAAGCCAATTTAAGGCCAAGAACTCTACTTAATTCCTACCTCGGGTTTAACGTTCATTCCGATGGAAAATCGCTTAATCGCCTTCGGAGTTTGGTAAGCCATGTAAGCTCCCTTTGAAAAGGAGGGTTCGGTGATCACAATGGTATGTTCGCATCGTGGACCCGTCTTGCCGAATGGACAGTAGCATTCGAAACCGTTGGGAATATTAACACATTGCCCAGTCCCACAAACACCTGCAACAAATGCTGAGTGATTAACGCTTGCTTGGATCAGAGATCAACCGCAGGTTCACACGTGTAAAACGAGTCTCTCGTAAAGACCCAAGTGATAGCTGGAGAGAACGAAAAATAGTACAAGAGATGTTTTCGCTATTTAAGAACTTAATTGGCTGCCATTTGAACACTTGACTTTGAGGGCCATCCGAAACGGCGCCACTGCCCCGCCCCAGAGGTGCACTTAAGGGGCGACGACCAGTGCCCCAGAGGTGCACTTAAGGGGCGACGACCAGTGCCCCCCCCCCCCGCTCGCCGGATGTTTTTTTGTGAGTCCATTTGGCGACTGCCTACAGGGGCATAAGTCACCGTAATTATCTTATACCTTAATGATAGAATAAATTAAAAAAACAAAAAAACACCGAAAATCAGAAAAAAAAACACAAAAAGCAGCAAAAAAGCTCGGAAGCACGCTTCTGCATCGCCCCCACTCTCCCCGGCGCTGGACCATGCGACCACTCCCAAATAGAGTTATTTCTTTAATAGAGCCTGGCGACTGCCTACTTGGACAAAAGGCGCCGTAATCACCATATAGTCTAATGCTAAATTAGATTAAAAAAAATAAAACATGCAAAAACCAAATAACAACACAAACAAAAAACAAAACAGGAAGTAAAAGATAAAAGAAGAATGAAGCACGCAACGGCGGAGGGGGAGGACCTCACCTCCCCCGGCGGAGGAACATGCGACTTAAAATAGAGAGTCAAATGAAATGGAGGGTGCCAACTTGGGACATTCAACAAGAATGTCCCGGGTAGTCTGAGGAAAACGCAGTCGTCGCAATATAGTGAAGGCAATTCGAAGGCGTTAGAGAGCGACCTGATCCCTTCGCGGCATTGGGGGGTAGGTCCATGGGAACAATCGCGGCGCAATGGCACGCAAATTCAGTTTCACCTCGGCAGTCTCACATCTTCTTTGACAGGCAACCAGGACGGATCTCCTGATTCTAGCCATGTAGTCGGTGTGAGGGAGAGCGAAACGGTGGTCTGGTAGCTCAGTCATCACGAACTTTGGCGCCCTCATTCCCAGCAATTCTCACAAGTGTAGGAACTCAGCAGAAGATAATCTCGGCATCCATCTGGCTCGCGGCAACCGTGATGTCACGGAAATCGCGAACCAGAGGATGCGGAGATTCCAATGCCCCGATAGCACTCTGGGCCCTTTGTGAGACGCTAAAAATCATTACTCGTTCTCAGAACCAGGCACGACGCGTTATCTCCCGTACCGAACGGTGTAATGCAACAAGCTCGGCCGTGAAGACAAAGGGAGCGCCTGGTAGAGCCCCGATGGTTTCAAACAGAGAGGATACGGCGTATGAACTGACACCCTCCTTGGGACTAAAAGCCATCCGTATACACTGACACGGATCCAGGTGATACGAAGTGTGCTGAAAAAGGTATCTCCCCAGCCTCTACAAGTAGGCTCTCAATGGGGGACGTGCGGATGGGAGCGGTCGGCAGGCGGAGGTCGGTGTGGTGGATCGAGCCCACCTTTCACAATACACGTTCGGCTGCGGATGCATAAAACTCGCATCCGTAGTCAAGCTTCAAACGAACAAAAGATCGGAAGAGAAGCAAGGCAGTAGCCCTATCAACACCCGTGGTTTTCAACGTCACGGAACGAAGAATATCTATGGCATGGGTACAATGGATCCAAAGGCTGCGAATATGAGCCTCACGTGAGGCATCGGTCGAAAACAAGTCTAAGGAAACGGTGCAAATGCACTACGTCCAGGAAAACCCCGTTAATGAACGAGTCCGGGCCGGGGTGGAGCCGTAGATGGCGACAGAAGTGCACCACCTTAGTCTTGGCCAGTCGGCAGGGAGTCCACAGGAATTTTATTGAAGGAATATGCCCTGCTGGCTAGCTAGGATGAAATGTGAGGGCCATATTTGAAGTGAAGACCCTCACGGGAATAATCGTATGCTTCACGGAGGAAGAACTCCGGGTGATGTTGCCGTATCGGTGTTGCCTGCAGGAATTATGAGGGGAGGTTGGGCTCGCTATGCGAGTCTTTTCCTCCCTCCGCCTCGAAACCTCCGGCTGGTGGGGCAGCTTCGGTGACCAAGGTCCCGCGGTGCCCGTTTTATCCTTGGGTGGAGGCGTACTAGTAGTAGCTCATTTGATGCTGTCCTCCTTTCGGGGGACAGCTTTGAGTCGTCGAAGACGGCCTCACGACCACCCTCGGGCGATTTGCCTCTTGTAAATCTAACGACTCTGTGGAGGCGCGCGGCCGTTTCGCCTTAAAGGAAACAGTCACGCAGTATTGAGGGGAGGAGGGACCTGGTTTTAACTGAAGCTGGATATTAACCATTTGTGCCGCTAGCTCTGTCAGGAAAACGCCCGGGTTGCGTAGAACCACAGAAGGGTTCAGAATGACTGTGGATGAGAACGTGCTCGCAGGCCTGGAGGACCCAGTAGCAGTTTGTGTCTTTTTAAATAATGAAGCGCAGGACCTCCGAGGTAGCCTAAGGCGCTCCAGGTCCAAATCTTTAACCTTGCGAAAGGAGAGGATCTGTAACCCGAACAGATAGAACTTCCTTCCCGTCGGAGATACGCGCCACATTGCTTTGGTGAAACTGGGTGCAGCTCTCCGCAAATGACACACTTGGCCATAAACCATAAGGACTTATCGTGTACGGCCATGGAGAAACTTAGGCGCATATTTCTACTAAACCCGACTTTGCACGTCTACATGAGCGATTCGTATGGCAGAAGCGGCGCCGGATGGATGGATTCTAAGAGTCTCTTGGTGCTTATTAAGAGTAATTAAGCAGCCTCGCTCGGCGGCACCATTGGAAGGCGCGTCTCCGAAACCGGGTCCCTATCACGCACAAAACTATCAACACACACAACACAGCAACAAGACATACGAGTACAATCTCTTGAGTCTAAACAACATCTTCAACGCCATATACACATAGATCATCTAAGAGGAAAGATTCCTCCTACACCTTAAAAAGGTCGTCTTGGTAAGGCTCTGCTGAAGCGGTCCCCGCCCCCTCATAAAAAACAACTGCACTGGCATAACCAACACAGACATCTGGCCTCAGTGCCACAAGGAACCAGTAAAAGTTCAACATCTATTTAGAACACAAAAAAAAAAAATCTACAGATAGGCGGAATATGGGACCACTGAAAGAACTCCGTCGGTCAACGGAGTTCATCCTGGTTGCCGTCCTAGGGAAGGGACGCTATCCGGGGGAAACATAAGTAAGGGACTTGGACAATCCCCTCACCGTCTTCGGGAGATGTCATAAAAGGCGACCAAGTCTGAATATGGGGCGTTGGTCTTGGAAGCCACGCCCCCCGGCTCATTCCTCCTGCGAGTGCAAAACAATTTTTTTTTAGACGCGAAGAATAATTATTTTTAGAACACAAGCCAAGAAATGGATAGCAAATTACCTCTTTGACAGACACGGCCAAGTCATCAAACGCTACCAGATCCAAAAGGAAAAACTCCACAACGGGGTCGCTCAAGGTGGCATCCTCTTCGCTCCAACTCTCTTCAAACTTTTCATGCATGGCATACCTTTCACACTACCCAATCAATGTGATCTATCAATCACATGGACAATTTGCGTGGGTACGCACAGCCTCCAGAAATCTAAACATGTACGAGTACCTATACGATAGTGAAACCACTGTATAGGAGCCAAAAATTTAAGAGACTAGTTTCAATATGTAGTTTATCATATCCTCTTCAGTCGTATACTGAGAATGGAATTGTTACAAAAGTCTATAAATAGCGCACAGATCAGAAAAACAAAAAGAAAAAAACACAAAGAAACACAAAACGGAGGGGGAAAGGATATTAATCAGGGGGTGCAAGTGTAAGATTAATGACCTTTCCCCCCGTTTTGTGTTCTTTGTGTTTTTTTCTTTTTGTTTTCTGATCTATAAGCTATACAGTGGTTTCACTATCATATACCATAACTCGCCATTGAGTTCTTTTACTTATGTACCTATACCTTCCAAACTGCTTCAAATAAAACAGTGTGTTCACTACCGCGCAAAAAATCAACGGCCACCCTGTTTAACCCTGAGAAACGAATCAAACCACTACCCACATATCAAACTCCATGACCAACCTCTCCTACTCAATCGAAATAGTAGGTATCACTCTAAACCAACACATGACCATTCAGCACACAAGCAATATTACCTCAAAGGAAATACAAACTCAAACAAAGAAACCTGAACATTCCATATATTTAGTCTATTCGATCGAACCTCCCTAGATTACTCATACTTGGGTTCCATCAATATAATACAAACCTACGAAAAATACAGAGCCCATAACAGTAACCTCCATATCTTAGTAACTGGCTGCACCAAAACCACCCCAATACAGCACTTCCACGCTGAAACCAAAATTACTGCCATCAAAGATTACCTACAGATGATTGGCACACATTTTTCAGCACGTTTCGTTGCCTCTCACATTTACTCCATTTCTACACCCCCACCACCCAGCCAAAACACAATAAAACATATACGCACCCATTTCACCAGCATTGTAACAAAAAAAACCCGCAAAATGCCTTACTCCAAAGCGTGTCACTCAAAATTCACCAAACTGAATCAACTCTAGATCTCACAACCAGTTTCTCTAACCCATCTACTCCATTTCTACACCCCCACCACCCAGCCAAAACACAATAAAACATATACACACCCATTTCACCAGCATTGTAACAAAAAAAAACTCGCAAAATGCCTTACTCCAAAGCGTGTCACTCGAAATTCACCAAACTGAATCAACTCCAGATCTCACAACCAGTTTCTCTAACCCATCTATCGTCAGAACACTTTCCCTCTCCACAAAAACAAAAAAATAAAATAAATCACGATTCCCTCGCCAAGGATCCTCCGTTTCCAGCAACTCGAAAAACGCAGCCCACCTCCTATCTTCACCTTCTCTCGCCAATCTCAAAACATCTTCCCTCATGGCCTCTCAGGGAGGCCGCTTGGAAGAGACAACATACCATGGCATCATTCCAGAGACCTATCAGGGTAGACTGAAGAGAACCCGGGCATAAAGGTTAAGCAAGTCATATTATGCTTAAATGTTCAAACGAATGAATAGGTATGCTCAAAATTGAGGATTGTGTGAAATTGCAAACTGAAACTGAATAATAATGAAAAAAAATCTAAAAATTACCGATGTGTCGACCCAGCACAATCCAGAACCACAACCCAAATTCAGCATAAGAATTACCTGGATAACAGGACTCTCCAGTGCTCTCACATGAGTCTCCGGAGAAACCAGCGGGACAAATGCATTTATGTCCTTTGCGTGAGTATGCCTCTTGACAAATGCCACCGTTTTGGCAAGGATTAATGCTGCACGTATCGCAGGGTTGAACTTCATGCTGGGGAAGAAGATAATATTCAAGCAAGATATAGTGAAAGAAAATCTATTATTTTATATAATAAATTTCTATTTTTGAGATGATCTATGACATGGCAGAATAGAAACACCGCTTCTTCTTGTTGTTTCTGATGCTAAAGCTGACTGGCCAAGCAGCTCCAAGACCCTGAGAATGGATATGGCTTGTGCCGGATTATCTCACAGGACCCTCAGAGTGTATATCATGTTGTGATTGTAAGCAGTGCAGTCTTCCAGTATATGTTGGATAGTGTGGGTGCGTTGTGGCATTTTGTACATACATCGGCGAAGGTCATATCCAGCAGCCTTTTCTTGTAGATCAGAAGGGATGGGGTGATGTCCACACGGTAGGTTAGCCAGGAGGACGGTGTCATCCCATGGGAGGGATAATTTAGAAGGGTAGGTGTCAGGTGGCCGTGAGATGTATGAAGCGGGGTGCGGATATGTTTCTAGAAACTGACTCGGGGTAGGCGAGGTGGGGGAGAGTTAGTTTATTTCTAATGTAGTATGAAACGCCCACAATTTGTAGAAAGAGGCATGGAGTCCTTGGATTCCGCGCCGGAAGGACAAACAAGGAGATTTCAGACTTCCTCAACGTCAGCAGATAGATGGTGGAAGAGATCAGAAAGGAGCGAGAAAATTCATGATTCGAATAAGAGACGAGAGCAAAGAGGAACACCCATGGTCGACGATCTGACGTCATTAGAACGCCGGAATTCGTCGCTGAAATCCAGATCATAAACAATGATCCTAGAAAGTCGATGTTTGTCAGTGCAAGAGAGAAAGGTGTGGACGAAAAGCTCATCAGGCTGGTGGTGCATAAAGACATCCGCTACTTTTCATACAAGAAGAGGAAGGGACAATCGAAGGCGATGTAGGAAAAGTTACTCAAGCACACGAAGAAGCTGATCAACAAATTAAAACACTCGGTTGTATAGCCCATCCACCAAAATTTAACCTAACCTCTCTATACAGATCTTATCCTTTGATATTTGTAAGCTAACTTAATATAAAGAAAACAATTCGAACTATACTAACCGCGGCAATATACGAGGGGCGGTCAATAAGTTTTGCAATTCGGATATAAAGAAACGAGATATGAGGAAAAGTGTTTTATTATTTTTCAATATAACTACCCTCGACTTCAATGCACTTGCGCCACTTGTCCCTGAGGCTTCGAATTCCCGACAACCGGAAATCTCCCGACTGCTGTTCAATCCACTCTTGGATGGCGAGCTGGACATCTTCATCGTCCCCAAACCGGCGTCCACACAGTGCAGCCTTGAGCTGGCGGAATAAAAAGTAGTCGCTAGGGGCCAGATCTGGACTGAAGGAGGGATGGGTGAGCTCCTCGAATCCGCACTCGCGCAGGGCAGCTTGTGAAACTCTGGCCTTGTGGACATGGGCATTGTCTTGGAGGAGCAGGACTCCGCGTGTCAACTTGCCGCGCCGCTTCTGACGGATGCACTTCTTCAACCCAGCCAGTTCCTCGGCGTAATATTGGCCTGTAATGGTCATTCCACGAGGCTCATAGTCCACCATCAACACTCCCTCAGAATCCCAGAAGATGGTGGCCATGATCTTCCAGGCTGAGGGTTGGGTCCGGAACTTGATGGCGGTCGGAGAGCCCCTGTGCTTCCAGGCCATGCTTTCGAGCTTGGTCTCGGGATCCCAGTGATGGACCCACGTTTCCTGACCTGTCACTATGCTTGACTCGAATCCCGCCGGGTCTTGGTTGTACAGGAGCAGCAGCTCCTCCGAACTTTGACCACGTTGAAGTTGATCATGGGGCGTGAGGTTTCTAGGGACCCAACGGGCAGAGACCTTGGTCATGGCCAAATTGTCGTGGATAATGTTGATAACACTTCCATGTGATATTCCAAGTTCTCGCTCGATTTCTTCGACCTTCACCCGTCGATTTTCGAGGATCATCTTCTCAACACGGGCCACATTGTGCTCGTTGGTCACGTATGACGGGCGTCCTGGATGGGGTCATCTTCAAGGGAGTCAAGACCATGGCGGAACTTCCTATTCCAGCGAGCAATGGTTGCATAGAAGGGGCGGTGTCAGTGTACACTGCAACCATGCGATCATGGATCTCTTTTGCATTCTTGCCTTCCTTGGTCAAAAATTTGATCACTGCGCGGTGCTCAACCTTCTCCATTGTTGAAAGATTTGTGACTGACTATCTGCGATCAGCTACTGCTTCTTAAATAGACGAGGCAGGAGCGTGCGGCTGCAGGTCCTGACCTGTCATAACTTGTCCTAACACCCCCCAAAACAGCCATCCCCCTTCCTCTGTTTTGCCCTACCTATTCGCAAAACTTATTGACCGCCCCTCGTATGCTGTGGTTCTTCTCCCACGAGATGAATTTCTGCCAAGTCCACAAGATCAACTTCCAGAACAACAGGCGGTTCTCAGCCACACCCAAGGACGTGCCCAGTCATGCAGATGAAATTTCCAGCAACAATTATGTTTTTCGGTGTCGTCAGCAGTGAAGTTAACGTGATACCAACCCACTTCTTCCCTGAGGGCCTCAGGCTGAATATCGACAGCTACATCCATGTTCTGGGCGAGAAGTTGAAGCCCTGGGTCGACCGGGCAGCTGCAGAGGGCTTACGTATAGCATGAAGACTCTGCTCGGCCACAACCAGCCAGAAGACCCAGGTCTGACTGTCTAAAAATTTGTTCGATCACACAGTAACTGCCATTTGGCTTCCCAACTCGCCTCACTGCAACTCCTTTGTGTAGGGTGTGGTGGAACAAGAGACCAAAAAATTCAGTAGCAATCCGAATGACAAGTTGAGGGCCAAGATTACGAGGGCCTTCAAGGACCTAAAATCAGAGGTAGAAATGAAGGCCTGTAGCCTGTTTCGAGGTCGCTTGGAGGCTGTCATAGAGGCCACAGGCGGATTCGAGTGAAATCGATTGAACATATCATGAAGACAAACTGACTCTGAGACAGTCATCATGCGAACGAATACCGTCCGCATCCTGTAGAGTACGGGAGACAGTACAGATCCTTGGGGATACCGTTTATGAGTTTTTTGGTGTTTAATGACTAGCCAGAAATTGTCACATGCATGTCTACCCTCCAGATAGTTGTCAGTCATCTTTTTGTGTTGTTCTGTGTGTTGGTGTTGGATATTTATTTAGTGAGGTTTTGCCGAGGAATGGCATCGGAAACTTTGGTGCCTAGTGTTAAAAGGAGTGTTGTGTGGTTGTGCTTGGTCGATGTCATCAAAGGTTCTTTTGTGTGAGGTCTATACAGAAAGTGGTTGTTGGGTAGGTACTAAGGGAATGCGTGGAGCGATCTGGTTTAGGATGAGGTGCTCTATGATTTTATAGGGAGTACAGAAGAGTGGTGGGATGGTGCGAGGAAGGCAGTATAGGATCCTTGTTGGGTTTAAGGATTGTAATGATCATACCATGCATCCAGATGTTGGGTAATTGTAGTCTGCAATGTTGATGAGTGGTTGGATTCCATGTGGTCCGATGTCTCTGTGTATGCTATTGATGTTGTCTGGAGTACAGGAAACTGAGTACTTGGGTGCTAACCACGAGTCATGTTACACTGGGTATGGTTACTAATTGGATGCAAATCATAATTTGGTTCGACCTTGTAGCGGTGGTTGCCATATGATGTAGCACCCCGTGGTTTGGACCCGCCTGTTAAACAGTAGGTCTCTAGTGGGAATAGGTGCTAAAAAGAGTATATAACCATGTTACTTTTGATTTAGACTACTAATTTCAAGCATTAACCCTTTCGTTACTATTGTTTCACTTCAGTATTATCAACAGTTCTATTATTTTCATCATTACAAGCACATTAATTGGGAGGTCGGAGCGTTACCTGAGAGCGCGCGTCTCGCATTAGTTCCGAAATGACAGTGCCAATCACAAATCGACTAACGCAGCCCTTGAAACCCGAAGTAAATCCAGCTTGTTCATCGATGTGAGATATATCGGGAACACCTCCAATGTACAGAGGGTTGATCAAATCCAATCCTTTGAACCTTCCGATAGATATTCCGGTCACAGGCGTTCCATCGTCCACAACCATCGTACCTTAGAAAAGAGAATGGTTAGATGATTATAAATTGAGTGAACGAGTCATTACAGGCGAGAGGGGTGAGCTTGCTTCAAGGTCACTTCTATTATGAAGGTAGCGAGAAGAAACTACTAATATAATTACATATTTAATTATATTTGATTTGAAATACATACCATGTATTAAACTAGATCACAAATCCCAACCTACCATTCTTGCGATTACGACTTAATTTGACGGTGTGCCATTCTCCAAGAGTCAGTGGCTCCGGAGAGCGCAGGACAGCAGGCCCGGAACCAACATCAAATCTAAATTCAGCATAGGAGTCAGTCAAGCCAAAAGCGACAAAATCACCGGGACCATCTCTTTGGTTGTTGTACAAAATTATTCCTGCAACACAAATAGTAATCAGTAAAGAACTATTTAAGGCTGAATGTGCAAGTCTAAGATCGCACAAGTTAATCGTTCAATGATAATTATTCCAACATAACTACTTGAACCTTTGTATTAATGTCATATCTCGATTACTAGCTGAGTCGTGCACTAAATGTCTTTCAAAATTTATTCAGTCCCGAGGCAAATGTTTCATGACAAAAACATACGGGAAATAGTGCTTAAAGAAGAACAGCATGAACCAACATTAAAATAAGCTCCCTCAAAGTTTTGGATGCCTTTTAGAGAAGAAATTAGTTCCTTACCAGATTCAGAGTTGGGTTTAAAGCTTATTTCGATATCGAAGACAAGATACGCATCGGGTAAAGTTGGAAGCGCGATGTACGAGTTTCCTGAAAACCTTTGAAATAAGAAAAGTTAATCATTTCTTTCGAAGTACAGATCAACGGACCAGCAAATACCAGGTGGTTCATTCCATGGCTAGCCCTAAAAGTTAGATAATTGCAAATGAAACATCTAATCTAAATCTATATATTGATCTTGTACTTGACAATAGTCCTTCCTTAAACATATTTAGAGAGGAACTTTGCACTACTTCAAGCGGTAAATGGTTCAATATATCGGTGATTTAATATGTAAAAAGGTTTTACGCAATTATTGTGCCAAATCGCCTATTTTGTTAATAGAATGTTTGAGCTGTAGAAATAAATGAACCAATCGAAATAGACATTCCTCCTGTCAGTTGTGCTTTATAGAATAGGACGTCGATGTATCAAATAAATGGAGACGTAAACTTAAGGATTCTCTCCCTTTGTATAATAATTTCATGAATGCGTTAAATCATCTATTATTGGGTTATAGAACTCGCTTGCCCTGACTTCGTTCTAGTTCTAGTTACTTAATTTATTTCCTATTTAACTATACTAGCCAAATAACTATTGTGTTTAGGTGACATTGTTACAGAATTGAGTAGCAGGAGATAGAATTCGTAAAGGTCTAGAAAGGCAAATCCCATGGTGTCCTGGAGTACTCCATAGACATTTAAGTCGTTCTTAGGGTTATGATAAAGGGCAGTGGGTTCTCGGCTCAGCTTCTCCAATTTCAAGCATGATAAGGTCTTAAATTTAGTCGCTTTCTACAATCCACAGCAGCAATCATGGGGGTTCGTATTCTTTCATTATCCATCCCTTATTATTTTATTACCCATCCTATATCATTGACGTAATCCACATCGAAGTGTTTGGGTTTGATGGTTATGATAGTACTTCTACTACTCCTAGTTCTATAAATATCTCGAAAATGGTTTGATAAGAAAATAAAAATAAGAATTCTTACTTCGGAACGACACCAGTAACAATCAAGAGTGTTGAAACATCCGTTGATTCGAGGTCATTGCGAGCTGTACACACATACGTCCCAGCATCCTGGGCTTGAACCTGTGGGATCTCAATACCATCCTGCCAAGAGAGAAAAAGAATCAGTAAAAATTTCGTTTGCTTCCTTATCGCCATTTCAATACACATAACTGGAGAAAGCGTAGAAAATATGGACAGGGATGGAACTTTACTCCACGACCTGAATTTTGGTCCTTTCATCATTCAGATTAGTAAAGATTAATAAATGGACGAAATTGTTTAGATAAATAATCATAAGAGATGGGGGAAGTAATCATTCACTTGAATCTGATATTACTGAAATATTATTTGGCTGTTCAAATGTCAGTTGTTCATCTAATCATAATGATCCTAGCGTGTGCATGAGTGTGTGCCCGTCTGTTCATTTAAAAAAAAAAATTGAGAACGGGAATTTTTTTTTCCTTGCACACAAATTTGGAATGTGTTGTGAAATAAAAATCCTTTTTCTCTCTCACACTTAATTTTGTGAGCGAAGCGAACATGAGCCCCAGGCCTAGCAAAAAAAAACGCCCGTAGGGCGGATTTTAGTTAGTGGAAGTAATGGTGCTTTTCTGTTTCTATGCCTTGATATTTTTACAACCTATGGCAATGATTCAAGCCAACGAAGAAGCATTGTGTACTCAGGTTATGAGTGACCGTAAAATTACTAATATTATGGTTAGTTTTTTTCCTCATTACAACTTATATTCTAGTCTTATGGGTACATTCGAAAAACATACCTCGAAGAATCTTGCGCGGTGTGGCAATTTATCTCCTTGCTTGGACCAAGTGTAGGAGACAGGAGGAGCCAATTCGATATTACATTTCAGGGTAACGGTTGAACCAAATTGTGTGGACTGAGTTTCCACTGAGCGAGAGCCGAGGTTATTATATGTTGGGTCAGTATCTAAAAATCAAATAGGAAGGGATAAGTAATCTCAAACCCATTTCATTTCTCTTAATTTCGACATTATATCAGTTCCAGATTGAGCTTCAAATTGTACAATTATGACAAATTAATACTAACCATTTTCCGCAATTAAGCAAAATAAATAAAATGAAAATATATTATTGAAAATTTATATTCAAAGAATTGTTTAAAATCACACAAAGTATTGAATATCTACCTAAATACTTGATGAACTTTACATACTTTGAATAGCGAGGGGATATGTTTCTTCAAACACTCCTGAGTGAGTTGTGGCAGTACAAATGTAAAGACCACCATGGTTCGGTTGAACGTAAGGGAATATGAGACGGCTTCCTTCAGTTCTGGCGTTGTATGGAAGAGGTTCTCTCTCGCGTGTCCAGGATACAGTGGCACGTTGATCCCCGCTGACTTCACAATACAGCTCTAGCGAATCTCCAACATGTACATAGGTCGGATTCGACCGAATGTTCAGTTTAACTCCATCGAAACCTTGGCCAAGTAGAAATAAAAACTAGAGCCCAGGGCCAATGTAAGAACAATTTCATATCTTCTAAATGTCTAAATAAAATTCAAATTTAAGTGAATTTACCTCTTAAAAACAAGCGTACAAAATGGGAAACAAGAAATATGATACACCAAGAATTTTGAACACACTTACCTTATATAATCCAGTGTTATTGATGATTTTTTGAAAGATGCTTTAGTTCCCACAACAGCAAATCTACAATACCACTGAAAACCATGCACTACCAGCATAAGGTTGAAGTTCAATACGCTGTTTATAAGCTTCTCATAAAGAAGTTAGCAGAGGATTAAGAATCAAAATATGCATCCGCTTACCAATTATTTTATAAATGAAAATGTTCAAAAATTAAACGGGTGATTGCAAATGATAACAATGGATTAAAAAATAATAAGCAAACAGGCGAAAAATGATATCTATGGTTCTAAAGGACCATAAACCACTTTAAAGGGCTTAGAATGGCAAATTAGGAAAAAAAACAAAATAAAGTGATATATCCTATTTATTTTTTACTACTAGTAATAATAATCGCTAATAAACATTATTGGTTATGGATACTAGATATTAGTTTTCCTTTGCTTAAATAGAAAGAGTAATATCTAAATTATAGGACATTTCTTTTATTAAGTTATTTACCAAGTTTACAATATTAGTATAATAATTACTACACTATACACTAAATGTGTAAACGCATGCTTTAATGCCAGTGTATAGAGAGAAAGCGAAGAAGATAGAATCAGGACACCACTGTTATCCGGCCTTACTGCTACAGACCCTGGGTCGACCATGACTTCCAATCGGAGGCTATATTGTTGCCATGGCAATCAAAACATACGGAAACTACTCATGTTAGGGTTCATCCCCCACTGCTTCAATCACACACCCTCAAAAATTACCCCCGAGCACACTTATCATTGGGAATGCCTCCTCTTTCTCGCAACCATTTCTGCACAGGGTCAATCTTCCTTCTTCTCGTCTAACTCACCCCTATACACCGATACACACACACTATCCTAAAAAAAAAATAGCGACGTTAAGTCACAGTGGATGTGTTTAGTTGTCAGAGTAGGACCCGATTCTGGTTGGAATGACGTCGAGGAACCTTGGTTCCTCTCGTTCGAACCTCTATTCATACTGAGATAAGCAATGAACGTTATGAAGCAATGGTGTGAAACCGGGCCAGGTGGAACCACCGCTTCCGATTTTAGTGAAGTTAAGCCACATCGAATGTGGTTAGTTAGCAGATGGAGTCGCGATTCAGTTCGCCTTCTTGTCACTGCATACCCTGTAGATACTCCTGGTTCGGATCCCACGTTAATCAGTAGTTCCCTACTGAGAAATAGAGGTATCTTAATTGAATGCAGATCGGAGGTAAAACCCCCACCATTAAACCGTGGCATAAACCAATCAAAAACAACCTGTCCACTAGACTTAATGGATCTAGTCATTAGACAGGGCCGTACCTTCGCAAAATATTCCTCACAGTTTTCGCTCCCTCCTCGCTTTCTATCATGCATTCATTCTTCACTCACGCTTTTCACTCCCAAAAAGTTGTTTAACATTTGAACAGTTCTCACCCTTAATCTTTCTTTTATCAGATTAAATATTCACTCCAAGGCATTAAAAGTTCTCATTGAGATATACTCAAGCAAGCGAATATCTACCACACTCAACTCTCAGACCTTTAATGTTCATAAGAGCTCTAAACCTACGCTATCTCTATACATTTTTGTAATTTAGATTTAGATTCGACTTTTCATTTTACCAAGCTTCAATGATACCGAAATTCATTTAACAAAAGTTTCACACATATTCATATAAGTTATAGGTTTCAACAGTCGCGTCCTCTCAAATATTCTGATTTATGACCTTACGACCTTCAAAACTTTCAATAATTCCCGGAGTAATGTTGGGAGGACCTAGGTCATTATATCATTCAAAAGAGAATGTAAAACAACATGAGGGTTTCAAATTTCGTTAGAATCGGCCGAGTAGTTACTATGTTAGTGGCCTCGGTTGTCGCCGAAATTCGAGAACTCTTGATATTTGTATTCCCTCTAAGGACAAGAAATTCAACAACTATACCTTCTGTTTTGTCATTTCTATTCAATCCATTCATCAACAACCTGAACGCATTGCTACTAAACATCCTAAACGAGACTCCCCTTAATAGACCAATTAGAGGAATCACAAAATAGAACACAGAGTAATCCTACTTCAACTCAGGTAAGGCCACTCCACCCAAACAATACAAAGACAGAATAAACTTTGCCCCCAACACCAACATCCACCAGATGTGAAAAAAGCCCAGACATCATCACACACCTCATCACAGACTACCCAAACCTCACACAGGCTCGCACTACACACAATTTCTCGTGTGTTTGGGTCTTGTGGACGTAACCAGAGAGAGGGGTCTTTCTTAGGGACCGCCCACCTTGCGAGGTAGGGAGTCCCGGCAAGTAAATATTCCCACAAACCATCAACTTATATCCATTCTCTAGCATGGGCTAGAGCTTAGCCAACTGGAAATATGGCGTTCTACATTGAGCCAAGTTAAAACACAAATGGAGGTGTCTAGTCGCCAGATTGAGCCTCGATTCGGATCGACATTGAGATGGCTTTGATATGTTGTTGTAAGCCGTGATTCGGATCTGACGTTAAGCTCTAGTTCCCGATTGAGAATAGGAACCAGAAGGTCCGAATCAATGCTAACAAAACACTGAAACAATATAAAACATTATCTACCCTCTCGGTGAGTAGCATAAACCCCCCCCTTCTTTTGCCATTTCAACTAATGCCCAGAACGCTTACAAAATCTAATTTTACCACAAGCTTTCTCAAACCCAAGCATGGCACAGCCCCCTACCTAACAAGACTTCACGAGTCACACAATTTGCTCTCGGAGAAGAGTTTACTTCTCACACCTCGCTTGTCCACAGACGCTACACATATTCCATACATCCAAACGAAGTATACCATCAAGCTGTTTTAAGGCAGGTTAGACCCGGCGAGTCCCAGTTGACGGACTAATAGATTATACAGGAAACTGAATCCATAACTTCACACGTGAAATGGGAAAATATTATAACTAAAGAATGGCAGTTTTGTTTACATTTTACAAGTTCTATTACAATAATTTGAGCATTTTTTTACATGCAATTATCACATGAAATTAAACGTGACCTTAAAAAGAAAGTCAATAAAGAAAAAGGTTATTAAAAGGGCGTGCGATGGGTTAATATTCGAACATGAGAAAGACCTTTTCATTAGTATGGAAATATCTGAAACACAACAAAGAAGCCTTAAAGAATCGACATGCGTTCATGCAATAGAAAAGATACCTGAAATGTACATTACTAAAGGACGCCTTGAAACCGCACGGACTTACAAAGGGATAAATTAGTGCATACGCGCTACTAAATATAAAGTGGATTATTTAAAAGAATAACCAGTTGGGATCGTCATCGTAATCTGGGTTCAACTCACTGCGGACATTCAACTCAACAAAGTCGTAGGTGTAATGGCCGACGCTCGATGTTGCTTCGCACTTGTAACGACCTTTGTTTTCGGGTTGAACGTTCGTAATTCTGGGGATAGATATTATAATTATGGTCCGGAAAGTATCATTTGGGTGCCAGCCTCCTTCATACATCTGCTACCTTTCACCTCTCAAGGGTGATACAGCGACCTTGCTTTGGCACAGTAAGGACCGCAGTGCCTGGAGAACTAACCCAAGTGCCTTCCCTCGTTTGCTTATATAGGTTCGAATCCATGGACGTACATGGGAGTCATAGATACAGGAAAGAGAGCTCAAGGGTGATATGGTTTGCTATTGCAGGTATTTCCACCTGGTTGCTTTTATTCTTCTTGTTCTATTTAAGGATTCGTTGACCTGCATTTATACTTCCCTCTTTATTCTTTTCTTATCGAGTGCAAGACTGGTGGCAAGCTGGAGGATTGCTTGCCATCCAGGTGCCATCGATCGAAGAGCGTTGTCTTAGTTGTGAAGATTGGTCAAGTTCCGAAGAGTTGAGCGTCCCTCACCATTTCAAGGGCCTAGAGTAATCTCCTTTATGAACAATTTGGGAAAAATACCTTTCACACATTTGCACTTCCAGTAAATTCGCAACTTTATTCATTTCTTTACGAATCTATCCTCACACTTTTTGGCTGGCTATTGCCAAGTTGGTTTTCGCTTTTTTGTATAATAATGATAATAATCATGAATAATAATAAACAAACTATGCAAGAACTAGTTAGGAATATTTGTGCTTCTCGCTTAAAATGTATTTCAACGCTTTTACATCTGTTCATTACAGAGGTGTAATACTAATAAATATGTTGCCATTTCTAATCGTCCATCATTTGTTGTCTAAACAAGTTGAGTTTTTTCAACACAAAATCCGCGTTCCGTAGACCAATCATCTTCATCAATTTCTACAATCCTCTGTTGGATTACCCTAAACACACATTGAGCTGCTTAGAGAACCTCCTTTCCACTGTCTAAAAAAAAATGGATCTTTCAAAACAAGTGTGTCAAGTTTTGTAACCCCCCTCGAATTTAAAAAGCAATAGCAACGAGGCCGTATCACGCAGGTTTGTAAGGAAAAATCTGCAAAGAAAGTGAAGATAGAAGTGAAAATGTATGAAAGATATATAGCCGGAGATCCTCCTACAGAATTGGGACCGGGAGGGTAAACTATAGATGTATCTAAACAAGGTCAACAGACAAAAGTCGCGTGCTCTCACTTATTCTGATTTAGGACCTTACGACCTTCAAAACTTTCAATAATTCCCGGACTAACCTTAGGAGGACCTTGGCAATTATATCATTCGAAAGAGAATGTAAAACAACATGAGGGTTTAAAATTTCGTTAAAATCGGCAGAATAGTTAGTGTTATTGCCAAATAATTCCCGGACTAACCTTGAGAGGACCTTGGCAATATATCATTTGAAAGAGAATGTAAAACAACATAAGGGCTTCAAATTTCGTTAGAATTGGCCGAGTAGTTACCATGTTTTTGCCAAAATTCTCATTGAAAAGTAAAATGGTAACCATACAACCGAGCGACCTACGGACCGACATAGTAATTTAAAGTCGCGTGCACGCGACTAATAAACGTACCTGAGGACGGCTTCTGAATTCAAAGCGTACGCATTCTCAGGCAAGCTGTTGCTGCCTTCAAACGACCATCTCACGCTGGCTGGATTAATCCCGGAAGTCTCACATCGCAGGTCAATGGTTTGACCTTGTGACGCTGCCATACGTTCTGGGAGAGCCGTCAATAAAGGCCGTTCTGATGAAAAAAGAATTGCTCATTTATTCTGGTCCAAACCTTTATCCCAGGTGGTTAAAGAGACATGGAAGTTATGGCGAGCATTTTTTTTTAAGTCCCAAAAGCAAAAATCAATAAACGTAACAACCATATGGAAAATTTGGGTGGAAAAAAAACCCACAAAGGAACTCAAACCCAGATACAGAGAGACATCCCTTCAAGCTCAGGTAGTAAACAATATTTCTGAACTCCCACTTATTCCTCTTTCAGGGACATAAAGTGGGTGGAGGTACTTTTTAGTGCCAGTGAAGCACGCCAACCACCCTTGGTGTGCCCTGGTTGAGGTTGTAGTATCAAAGACTTGACAACATAAGGTTATATGTTGACATGTGCAATTACTATAAAGAGGGAAGACATTTACAATCAAGCAAGTTCCACAATCCGATCTAAAGGCGTGTTCATGGGATTATTTTATCATAGAGGAAGTTCTCAACCGAGCGTCTCCACCCATTTCATGGATGGGTTCGAAAATATTTAGAATTCTACGACGTTCAACTGAGACCATGGTCACTTTCATAGAAATTTGACAAAGGACAGCCAATAGACGTCTCTGACTTCCAATATAGTACAAACTGGAAAATGAAAAGTAGCGGGAGGGGATTGGAGGGAGGGGGGAGGGTACGTCACCCCCGCATTTCCATTCCACCTGGAAGAGGGTCATACAAAGATAACAGATACACGACACTACAACCTTCTACCTCTTTGAGGGTCGGGGGTAGCGTGGAGGAACCGTGCAGTAGCTGACATCTGGAGAAACACTTGGCCTATATGCATGTGGGGGGGATACGCGGCTAGACACCTTCCACATATTTTCACTTACTCTATCTTTACCACTTTATAGATGATCTCTCCCTCCAAACATTTTATCGGAGATGCCCTCGTTGGTTTCGCTTCTTGATGTGTGGGTGGCCGGGGGGGGGGGGGCGAAGGAAGAGACCAAAATCTTCCGAAGGGGAGGTAGAAGGGAATCCTAAACCCCCGTTTCCTATTTCCTCCGTAGGAAGGATCAAGGTTTTAAGAGAGGGGCTCATTTGGGGCTGCCAGAACAGCCGGTCGCGAGAAATGATCATTTTAAATGAGATGATCTCCAGCGTGCTCCGTTGTTCATGTATCTCAAAGGTATTTTTATTAAGAATCATTTTGAAAGGATTTGGTTATTAATGAACGAACAGCAAATGGAAAAAGGTTAATTTTAAGGGGGTTATTTTATTTTTTTGTACCCTGTGTTTTGGGCTCATTTGCTTGCTGATGCATATCACAGCGAGGCGGAAGTTTTTTTGGGGGGGTGGGGTTGTTTTTAATGTTTTTTAGAGCCCATCTGACCGGCAGCAAACGGGTCCGGAGGTAAGGTTTATAGGTGAAATGTGTGGGATCGCTTGTGGTTATTATTACAATTGGTGTGAAGATGGATGGGTCTGAGAGAGGAACGAGAAAAACGCTGTTTCGGAGTGAAATATCATAAAGAGAGAGAGCCCCGCCTTTGCTTCTTCTAATTTTAGATTTTTTCTTATCTATACGTAAAAAAAAAAACCACTTTGTACGGATAAAGTTTTTAACAAAAGGAGTCTTATTTAAGGCGACCCAAACAGATAATTAATGGGGATAAAGGAGATTAATTTAAATTACCAAAATAAATCGCTTCAGAAAATAGAACCAACCATAAATGATGAGAAAATTCAATCAAAATAACACTGCAAAATACACAATAATTCCACACAGCATCATCTATATGAACACTGTAACTAAGTCCGCTAAACATTTAAGCTAAAATGTGCAGGGAGAGCTAATAAAGATGAATTTAAATGTCAAAGATGATACTTAGAACTCCAGCGTTGCTACTATTCTTCAAACTAGTTTTTAATATTGCACAAGGAATCTCAGTCTATGGATTTTGGACGAGTACTCATAACCCAGAATTTACCTTGTCGATAAAAAAAATTAATGACAACTACCATATTTATAAGCTTCAAAGTTCCAATTTTCAGCATTGCCATGGGTCTAGTAGGTTAAAAAGAATTCTAATTCTGCCTGAATTATTCCTTCAACTAATGATAAGAAACCCACAAATAGAACCATAAATGACGATAAAATTCAATAAAAATGACACTCCAAATTACACAATAATTGCCACAGAGCATCGCCTAGATGAACACTGTAACTAAGTCCGCTAAACAGTTGAATTGTGCAGACAAAAAGACAAAACGCAATACGAAAATAAATTCAATAAAAATCATCAAACCGCAGCCAATGACAAAAATATATCACTCTCAAATAAAGGAGAACCTTCAAATATCTCGCCTACAGCAAGACTCTCTTCGGTATCTTCTGGCGTAGACGACTCGAAATCATCATCATCATTTTCAAATTGGATTTTGTCTGGACATTGAGAAGAGAACTGGATAATGGAATGGTAGATAAACAGTTCTTTGGTTTAGAGTAAAAATTAGTCTGATTAACGCAAAAGGGGCTTAGCTTAGAGTAAAGGGTTATTTACTTAAAGGCGAGGGATATTTGGAGTAAAAGTGAATTTGATTTACCCATAAGGTTAAATCAAAGATTGTTTTGTTTTGCACAAAAGTTGGTTGGTAGGATGGCAAGATTAAGGGTGAAGAGTTGCTAGGTTAAGTGCAAAAGTTTATTTGCCGTGGATAAGTGTTTTTTGGGCTTAACGTATATTGTTGTGGATGTACTTTTTAGTGGCCGTGAAGGGCGCCAACTACACTTGGTGGGTGTGTTACTGGTTGAGGTTGAGGTATCAAAGGCCTTACAACATAAGCTTATATGTTGACATGTGCAATTACTATAAAGAGGGAAGACATTTACAACCAAGCAAGTTCCACAATCCGATATAAAGGCGTGTTCATGGGATTATTTTATATTTTTAAGTTTGTAAAGAATTTGTGAACTTAGAGGATGTGAGAATTGTGTGAAACATGGGTGATAAGGATCTTGGGAGGGAGCGCCACTCTCCTAAACCTGCTTGTCACACAATGAATGCAGATCTCCTAAAAGGGACTCTACCCTTTTCCCCTTCCCCTAACATTCACTTTTACTACAATCATGCATGCACATACACATATATATACATACACATGCACAACAATATCTTACACGCCAGAGAGAGAGAGGAGGAGGAGAAGGAGAAGAAGGAAGAGAAGGAGGAGGAGTAGGAGAAGGAGAAATATGAGAAGGAGGAGAAGGAGGAGGAGGAGGAGAAGAAGGATAAGAGAAGGAGAAGGAGAAGGAGGAGAAGGGGGAGGAGGAAAAGGGGGAGGAGGAGGAGGAGGAGGGGGAGGAAGAGGAGGGGGAGAAGGAGGAGGAGGAGAAGGAGGAGAAGGATGAGGAGGAGGAGGAGAAGGAGGAGGAGAAGGAGGAGGAGGAGGAGGAGGAGAAGGGAGAGAAGGAGGAGGGGGAGGAGGAGGAGGAGAAGGAGGAGGAGGATGGGGAGAAGGAGGAGGAGAAGGAGGAGAAGGAGGAGGAGAGAAGGAGGAGAAGGAGGAGGAGGAGAAGGAGGAGGAGGAGAAGGGGGAGGAGGAGGAGGAGAAAAAGGGGGAGGAGGAGGAGAAGGAGGAGAAGGAGGGGCAGAAGGAGAAGGGGGAGAATGAGGAGAAGGAGGAGGAGAAGGAAGAGAAGAAGAAGAAGAAGAAGAAGAAGAAGAAGAAGAAGAGAGAGAGAGATGATAGAAATTTGACAAAGGACAGTCAATAGATGTCTCTGACTTCCAATATAGTACAAATTGGAAAATGAAAAGTAACGGGAGGGGATTGGAGGGGGGAGGTACGTCACCCCCGCATTTCCATTCCACCTGGAAGAGGGTCATACAAAGATAACAGATACACGACACTACAACCTTCTACCTCTTTGAGGGCGACCTTGCATGAGGGTCGGGGGTAGCGTGGAGGAACCGTGCAGTAGCTGACATCTGGAGAAACACTTGGCCTATATGCATGTGGGGGGGATACGCGGCTAGACACCTTCCACATATTTTCACTTACTCTATCTTTACCACTTTATAGATGATCTCTCCCTCCAAACATTTTATCGGAGATGCCCTCGTTGGTTTCGCTTCTTGATGTGTGGGTGGCCGGGGGGGGGGGGGCGAAGGAAGAGACCAAAATCTTCCGAAGGGGAGGTAGAAGGGAATCCTAAACCCCCGTTTCCTATTTCCTCCGTAGGAAGGATCAAGGTTTTAAGAGAGGGGCTCATTTGGGGCTGCCAGAACAGCCGGTCGCGAGAAATGATCATTTTAAATGAGATGATCTCCAGCGTGCTCCGTTGTTCATGTATCTCAAAGGTATTTTTATTAAGAATCATTTTGAAAGGATTTGGTTATTAATGAACGAACAGCAAATGGAAAAAGGTTAATTTTAAGGGGGTTATTTTATTTTTTTGTACCCTGTGTTTTGGGCTCATTTGCTTGCTGATGCATATCACAGCGAGGCGGAAGTTTTTTTTGGGGGGGTTGTTTTTAATGTTTTTTAGAGCCCATCTGACCGGCAGCAAACGGGTCCGGAGGTAAGGTTTATAGGTGAAATGTGTGGGATCGCTTGTGGTTATTATTACAATTGGTGTGAAGATGGATGGGTCTGAGAGAGGAACGAGGAAAACGCTGTTTCGGAGTGAAATATCATAAAGAGAGAGAGCCCCGCCTTTGCTTCTTCTAATTTTAGATTTTTTCTTATCTATACGTAAAAAAAAACCCAATTTGTAAGGATAAAGTTTTTAACAAAAGGAGTCTTATTTAAGGCGACCCAAACAGATAATTAATGGGGATAAAGGAGATTAATTTAAATTCCCAAAATAAATCGCTTCAGAAAATAGAACCAACCATAAATGATGAGAAAATTCAATCAAAATAACACTGCAAAATACACAATAATTCCACACAGCATCATCTATATGAACACTGTAACTAAGTCCGCTAAACATTTAAGCTAAAATGTGCAGGGAGAGCTAATAAAGATGAATTTAAATGTCAAAGATGATACTTAGAACTCCAGCGTTGCTACTATTCTTCAAACTAGTTTTTAATATTGCACAAGGAATCTCAGTCTATGGATTTTGGACGAGTACTCATAACCCAGAATTTACCTTGTCGATAAAAAAAATTAATGACAACTACCATATTTATAAGCTTCAAAGTTCCAATTTTCAGCATTGCCATGGGTCTAGTAGGTTAAAAAGAATTCTAATTCTGCCTGAATTATTCCTTCAACTAATGATAAGAAACCCACAAATAGAACCATAAATGACGATAAAATTCAATAAAAATGACACTCCAAATTACACAATAATTGCCACAGAGCATCGCCTAGATGAACACTGTAACTAAGTCCGCTAAACAGTTGAATTGTGCAGACAAAAAGACAAAACGCAATACGAAAATAAATTCAATAAAAATCATCAAACCGCAGCCAATGACAAAAATATATCACTCTCAAATAAAGGAGAACCTTCAAATATCTCGCCTACAGCAAGACTCTCTTCGGTATCTTCTGGCGTAGACGACTCGAAATCATCATCATCATTTTCAAATTGGATTTTGTCTGGACATTGAGAAGAGAACTGGATAATGGAATGGTAGATAAACAGTTCTTTGGTTTAGAGTAAAAATTAGTCTGATTAACGCAAAAGGGGCTTAGCTTAGAGTAAAGGGTTATTTACTTAAAGGCGAGGGATATTTGGAGCAAAAGTGAATTTGATTTACCCATAAGGTTAAATCAAAGATTGTTTTGTTTTGCACAAAAGTTGGTTGGTAGGATGGCAAGATTAAGGGTGAAGAGTCGCTAGCTTACGGGCAAAAGGATACTTGCCGTGGATAGGTTTTTTTTTTGGCTTAACGTATATTCTTGTTTAATTTGATATTGAAAAGTTTTTTGATTAATGAAGAAAGGTTGGTTAGTTGAAGGTGAAGGAATAATTAATTCAAGGAGAGAAATTGCTTGTTAGGGCGAAAGGATGTTTATTCAAAAGTGAAAGTTGCTCACTAGAGGGTGAAAGAAAGCTTGGCCAAAGTAATGAAAGGTGGTTTAGTTGAAGGTAAAAGGTTTCTTTACTTAACGGGTAAAAGCTTATTTAGGAGTGAAAGGGTGCTAAGTTAAAAGTAAAAAGGTGTAAGAATATTGGGTATATAGTAAAAGATTATATGGTATAATGTAATATTGTTTGATTGAGGGAAAAATGCTATTTAGTGTAGGATTAAAAGGTCGTGGGTTTGAGAGTAAGAAGTTTGTCTTAGTAAGCAAGGTGATTTGTCTAAATGTAAAATGTAATTTAATTCAGTAAGAAAAATAGTCTGGTCTAGTCTGAAAGGTGCTATGGCTTAGTATAAGGGATATTTTGGCGTGCTTTAAAAGGTTATTTAACCCGGTGCAAAAGATTGTTTGATAAAGATGCCAAAAGGTGTTTAACTTAGGGTAAAAAGCTTCAGGTTTAGTCAAAAAATGAGAGTTTCGAACAAATGGTTATCAACTCTAGTCTTGGCAGAATTTGAGTCACTGGCGATTTCGAAGTATTCTTTGTGTGCCAAAGGGTAAGGTATTAAAAAAAATAATCATGCAAAGCTTAAGCAATAACTTCAAATCTAGAATCGGTTTTTGTCTGTATCCTCTAGTTCCCATGCTATTTGAAATTTATGATTTTTTTTTTAAATTAACCCTAGTCATGTTTTGTTTAAAATCTAATGACTTGATCAAGTAGACAGAAATGCATAAATGATCATAATGCATTATGTTACATCTGTGGCTGCTACACACTTGTTCGTCAAAGTTGTAATATAAAAAGGTTTGTGCACCGTGCCTATAAGGCTTATTGTGACTTTCCTTAGTAACCAAGACAGGAAGCGGGCTCCACAAATTGTGTCAAAATTGCGAGGAAGGTCTTCGTGAATGGACAGAAGGAAAACGAAAATCACTACCTTTTGGAGTCCCTTTGGTTTGGCGAGAGCCAAAGAACAGCATAACCAACTGGGATTTTTGCCGGGTCAACATTAAAGTTGTTTGCAAGAAAAACTCTCATAATATCTTGTCAGCAGTTTCAAGACATGGTCTCAGATTCCGAAGACTCTTCATCTAATGAAAAAAGCCCCTCCGCGATTTACTCAGGTGGAACTAAATGACTTAGCACATGATTTGGCACTCTCCAAGAAAGCAGCGGAGCTATGAGCTTCCAGACTGAATAAAAATTTTAAAAAAACTTGACAGATCAGCAAAAGTCTCATATTTCAGAACAAGGTACAAAATTTTTGTGAACTTTTTTTTCAGAAGACAAGCGATCTGTTTACTGCCACGAAATCCCCGGTCTTCTAGAAGAGTTAAGTGTTGCTTCGTTTAACCCTACATAATGGAGATTGTTTTGGGATAGTTCTAAGCGGGGCTTCAAGTTAGTTCTCTTGCATAATGGCAATGTTTTGGTGAAGTCTCATTTGGTCGCTTAGCGCATTTGCGAGAAACACATGACATAAAAATGGTCTTATTTACTCATATATCAAAAGCACAACTGGATCATTTGTGTGGACCCTCCTTGACCAACAGAAAGGCTTCACTATATTTCCATGCTATATATCTGCATGTGGGAGAGTCTAGCGAGAGACAAAAGCTGGACCCAGAAGAAATGGCCCATCCGTGAAATTGTGGAAGCAGGAATGCCAAACCTTGTGAATGACCCAATCGCCAGTCGAGAGGAAATCATTTTCCCCACTCCATCTCAAGCTTGGCTTGATGAAGCAGTTAGTCAAGGCATTTACTAGACAGGAAATGCTTTCAGCACAAAGTTTCTGCCTTTCTTGCTTTGTCTTTTGAGAAAATTAAAGCAGGTGTATTTGATGGACCTCAAATTTGTGCCCTTTTACGTGATGTGGAATTTGTCAGAAAGATGAATGACAAAAAGACAGCGTGGTTGACATTCGTAGCGATTATACAAAACGCTCTTGGTAAAAAAAGGCCAATAACTATGAGGGTCGGTTGCTAGAATGCTGTTGACATTTCGTAATCTTGGATGAAACATGAGTGTCAAGCTTCATTTCCTGAATAGTCACCTTCATCTTTTCCCCGAGAACCTCGGAGCTATAAGTTATGAACAGGCAGAGCGCTTAGACCACGACCTCGTGACGATAGAAGAGCACTAACGAGATGATTCCGACAAAGTCTTCAAACTCAAGAGCTACAGGCGCAAATTCTTGCCATAATAGGAACAATTTGAACTTCTTTTTTTTATTTCATCGGTCTTTCTGAATCGCATGGGTGCATACTGATATTTAGCTGTAATGGATACACGCTGCAGATTTTATTAGTAGTAATACATATTTTTATGTTGACATTCGTTTTTTTTTTTTGCCTTTATTTCGATTCTAGTCTGCATTGTGATGAATATACATGTTGAAAAAAATAGAGATAATTTGACTAAACGGTTATTTCAAGCATAATTTTAACAATAAATTGTTGAGATGGAACATGACATTATGCGAAAGGTGTAAAACTTTGCCAAAATATGAAAAGGAAAGAACAAGCACCAGTATAAATGCGGGTAAAAATTATTGTTCTCCAGTGTAATATTTATAAATATACACCCCCACTGTTCTAACCCAATTTCTTTTTTACAATCTTACAGGTATGATTTGCCTGATATCTCGTGTTTTCTTGGCGGGCATTTTCCGTCACTTGTTACCTGAGAGATCGAGTCACTTTTACAAACTTTAACATTGCTGAACCATTGAGAGGTACCCACATTTATACCCATCCCATTTTTTTCTCTCTCTCTCGATAGCACGAGAAATATAAAAAAAAATAACAAAAGGTCACAATTAAAATAGGCAATAGAATGATGGAATAATCGGTGAACTTATGAAGAATTTTGAGTACGCGGTGTTCTGATGAGTTCGAATTAATCTGTTTTGGTCATTAATTACTTTGGTGAAAAATAAAATCACCTCAACATTCCTTTGACCAAATACTTACTAGGGCAACCTCTGGCGCGTTCATGGCCAACCCTACGCTCCTCGTGATGGCAACCACCGCATCCTGCCAGATCTTCAAATCTCTGGACTGATGTGATGATACGGTTTTTGTCTGAGGGAGTCTAGATTAAGGCATGTTTTTATTAAGTGTTTTGTGTTTTCGTTGGGATAGGTGCATCATGAAAAGTTATTGTTGTTTTTATAGGGTAGTTGTGGTATTGCAATACTGCGGGTGGTATCTAGTTCTGAGTCTGGAAAGGGTGATTTTGGTATCGCTTGAAAGGTTCGATTCTTCTTTGAGCAATTGAGAATGTGAATACTTTTCTTCTGTTGTCGTAGGCATGGAAGCAATAAGAAGTAATTTATGCTAGTGTAATGTTGGTTTTATTTCGTTGCTCCGAGGAATGGTGCTTAGGATTAAGTTATGGCAAGGTATGATGGGGAGCGTGCTCTGGCAAAGAATTGTGAATCTATCATGTTGAGATGGGTTTGAACTAGTAGTTTAGTTTCTAAATTGTGGGTTATGAAGGTAGATTGCTTCAGGCGGCGAATGTTCTGTGAGCATTGAATTTCACAACTCGGAGTTTGTTTAGATCGTTTGCAGTGGTAGGATGTATCGTGTTTTGTTTTGTTTTTTCTCTAGCTTGTGCAAAGATGTTTCCTAGCTGGGCATTTAGCTTTGAGGGTTTTGCTGCAAATGTTTATATCGTGGTGAAAAGTCACATGTTCACCAGCCTACTAATAAAGTCTTGTTTAGATGAATACAGTCGTTGCTAATAGAGATGTTTGGGGGGGCAGGTTTGTGATTCATGTCTACGTGAGATGAATAATGTCAATGAGGATTTCAGAGGCTGTTATTAAGTTGTAGTGGATCCATTGTTTCAGTTGTGGAACGTACGTATCTGTGGCGTTCCTAACTCTCTTCAGTGAAGCGGGCAGGTCACGTTCAGTAACGTGATGAAGTGCATTTTGTGCTTGTGCGAGTTTATGCAAGTCGATTATGTTTGTATCATCTTGGTTGCATCTGATGCACTTTGGTGTTGAGGCAAGGTTGTTTTTTGCATGCTTGTATTGTAAGAGTAAAGAAAAGTGAACCTGATCTTAGTTGGGTTAAAATACCTAGTAATTTCTATGAGTTTTCGATTTGGGTAGGTGGTTCATTTAAGATGTTATTTGGCGGAAGATTAAGTGTCTGTGGGTGAGGGCCATGTGGATATGTTTTATTATGTGATGATTTGGAAGGACGGGGGAGCTAGGTAACAGGTGTTGGTAATTGTGTGTTAGGGATTTTTTTTACTGTGGGTGTCGGTAGTTTTGTTGGGAGGTGGTGATTGGGAAGGAATTTATTTTAAGCTCGGCTCAAGAGTTGAGCTTCTATCATGTCTGTGTGCGCACCGATTGGTAATATCTTCGTTTCTGTGTGTAAATATAGAATGTAAGTCGTTTGCGCGGATCCTATGATCATTTTGAGTGCTTTATTTTGTATTGTTTGAGGCTTGCTTAGGTTGGCTTGTGACTGTGATGAGTGCCAGGCTGATACTGTGCAAGTGATGGCCATGCGGATGAATGTTCTGTAGTTATTCAAAGGTAGTATTTGCTAGTACTTTTAGGGCATCGAGTTTATTATACGTGTGGTAAGTGGGGGCTTGGTTCAAAGGTAGGATTTGTCCGTTCAGTGTGATTCTTGGGTGCCTGATGTGAAGAGGCTGCCATTCTGTTTTGTGCATTATTGAAAATATTGTGGTCGCTATGTCGTGTGGGATGCTGCGTTTTTATCAAAATTTCGTCGTTTGTTTGATTGGATATTTTAGAATTGTGGCTGCGGAATGTCGTGCGCGAAAGTTGAAAAGTAGGGGTGGGATTACGACCCCCTGGGGCACGCAATTTTGAAGGGGTAGTACGTGGTGATAAGTT
Organism: Ceratothoa steindachneri; assembly: GCA_963969495.1. NCBI lineage: Eukaryota > Metazoa > Arthropoda > Malacostraca > Isopoda > Cymothoidae > Ceratothoa > Ceratothoa steindachneri. Next base: position 95,446,332 of record OZ018332.1, read on the forward strand.
TGTGCATGAGTTGCCCTAGTCTGGCGAAAATGAAGTTTGTTAGATATGTCTTGTTGTTAGAGAGGTTGGTGCTTAGGATTTAACATGGGAGAATATGTTTACGGACCGTGTCGAAGTGTTTATATTGATTGTTGCGAGAATTATGCGTAAGGAGGCGGGAGTATTCATTGAATCCGTCTAGAATGTGCTGCGTGAGGTTGGTTCGGAAAATTGTGATCGAGGTTGGAAGAGGAATATCTGGACCTATTCTTTTGTGATGGATAATTGCATGTATTTTTTTTATCCTGTAGTTACCATGTTATGTTTAAATGTCTTGAGGGGATATTTCCGTTCTTTAGTAAAGAACAGCCCATGATTGTTTATTTTGTCTAATCGTCTCCAGCTAGAAAGTTCGTGTTACTTCAGTTACCAAGGTCATCGCCTTGATGAGTGAGAACACTGGTTCTCACTTTGAGCAACGTTAGGCCACAATTAGGTAGCCTGAGAGTCCCGATACCAGTCGATTTTGCTGCACGTTATATGCTATCACGGACTGTGGTTCGAATCCCAGGTTAAACTGTAGATACCAACTTAAATTAGGATCAAACTGTGCAATTCGGTGGTACAGACTCTACCGAAACAACTTCCCTAACCTAATTATGAAATTATGCCTCCAAACATCTCTACGATCATCAAAAGCCCTATTAATTCCCCGTCTGTAGAGGACACTTGCACCAGCGACTCTATTTAATCTGTTAAGAAATTGGTGTTCCAATGACACATGGTTGCAGTGGATGAAATATCCCCCCGACGTTTGAATTTTCTTCGTAACTTGAGGAGATAAAGAAATTACAAAATTAAAACTAGATAACGACTTACCATTGACAATAACTTCTGCTACACTCTTTGTCTCTCCTACGGCATTAACAGCCGAGCAGACATAGCGTCCTGCATCCGTGATGTCAATATTCCTAAACTGTAAAAGAAAGGCAGATATTTATTCAAAGGCAACGCAACCTTTGGGTTTCAACATCTGTCAATTGATCTCTTTTAAATGGTATCTAGACTTACGAGCAATTCTCCACCATTGATGATAACAGATGGGGGCAAGGTATCTCCTTCTTTCGACCAGTCGATGGTTATAGGTTGGGCTCCGGATACGATGCACCTGAGAGAAACTGTATCACCTGGTCGAACCAACTGGCGTTCTGGTTCAAGGCGAACGTGAGGTGGCTCTGGGGAAGTTGAAACTAGCATCAATAGTTGCGTAACTATGACCATCACTGATATGTATACCGAACGATGCGAGTGTGTGTTAATGTACGATAAAACTGGATTTATAGAGGTCATTTAGGGAACCACAACCAACACAAACCGAAGTACATACATATAGGAAGACTCCACAGCGGGCTCAACAGTTCCAAATCTTAGGGTTGTATGGTATATGGGCTGAACTCAGGCCTATAAGCCATGTGAGAAAATGTCTGTGCGAATCAGATGGCATTGAAAAAGAGCAGAATTTGAAGAGAGTACAGCACCTAAAAGTACTCAACCATGGACACTGGCTTCCTCTCTATTTCCCTACCGGTCTCAAGGGCAGCCTATTCTCTCCACTTCTCTTTCTGTTCTATACCCAACGTTTTTCATCTTACACTATTGGCGTTTGCCAATGCTGGGTTATTAGTGTGTGGTTAAGGTACTATAGAGAGAAAGGAAACCAATGAGGGTATGTTCACTGAATAATAGGGAGAAACAATTTGATTTACCTAATCCTAAGAAGCTATGACCAAAGGGCGAAAAGTAATGAGAATAAATAGGCCTAAAATAGTGCAAGCCGTTAAGGTGAACAAAAGCCGTAGTAGCAAAAGCCAAACCCTAAATAATCAGGCGCAAAAAACGTTCACACACACATACATACAAAGGGTACTAATGAGGCTGTCAAACTTGGTTTCCCCAAACTGATCCAGGGTAATTTTAGGCATTAAATGGATTGAAAAGATGGAGAAACTTCAATTGTTACGGGTTTTTTACAAGGTGGGCTAAGCACCTATAATCGCCTCTTAAATCTATCCCTCCTCCCCTTTATGCCCCCATCATACACATTTTTATGGCCTCACACATAGGGCGAAAGGTGATGTAGATGGGAGGAAAAATGGGGAAAAAAAAGGAGATGAGGCCATCGAATTCTCAGACTAGAACTTTCAAGCCATTTTAACGCAGCGGGTCAGGCCATTTCATGCAAGGGTGAGGTCACCTTCTCCGGTGCGTCCACACAAGAGGACAGTTAGAGATTTAGGCAATACAAAATAGTGGCAATTATCTAAATTTTGTTTTAGTTAACTTTGTAGATGTTTTATTCATTGATATCAATAGAAACAACCGGAATTTTGTGACTACGATTTTGTTTATTATCCTCAAGATATCACAATCGGATAAACTTTAACTGATAGGCTTAGACTTAAACTTCTTTCCTATCGTACTATGTAAAACTTTCTACCATATCACAAATGTGAGATGTGAGTGTACCCACCTCCCAAAAGCAATTATAACCACATAACATGAAAATTTGATGCAATAACACACTATTCCACAACTCACCCCAGACTTCCACGGTCGAATAGATGGTGACTACAAGTTGGTTTGTAATTCTCTCTCTCGCAATACAAGCATACTCTCCCTCTGCATCTTTCCCGACATTATTTATGACAAGAATCCCGTTCCTCTCAGTGTGGCCTCTTGGCAAAGGTTGACCATCGGTTCTCTTGAAGGTGAAGATCAGATCATCAAGGCCATTATCGTCCGAATCTGAAAATGAACATAAGTCATCTGATAAATAAAGCTTTTTTTTTTTTTTTACTAAAATTCCATTCAAAACTTTTGGACTGCAAAATAATTAGATTGAAAGACCCCAATGATTCGCACTTTTTGTTATTGGGTTGAGGAATAAGTTCTTGCGTTTTTTTTAAATGTTGTGTTGATTTAAGTTTGGTTGACGTAATTTGTGCTCATATTAAGAAACAATAATAAATAATGAGAGCAAAATTTGCAAAGGTTAGGCTACGTCTCTTAACAGCGTAGACTATTAGGCTTTTGCTTTGGCTACGTCTTGAAGTTGAGTAATAGGTCATTGCGGTTTATTTAAAAGTTGTGTTAATTTAATTTGTGTTCTCTACCCTCAAAATGGAATGTCAAGTTGAAAGAAAGGCGCATTTTCGTCACTTGTTGTTATTCATTTTCAATCGAGACGGGAACAATGCAAACGCAGCCAAAGCTCGTCGCGATATTTGTGCTGTGTACGGAGAAAATGCTTTATCTCGAAAAGGACAGCTCAATGGTGGTTTTCACGTTTCAAAAACGGCCATTTCAATCTCAATGACGAAGAACGTTCTCGTCACCCCATTAAGTTGGATGAAGGTCGATTGAACGACCTTCTTCATGAAAATCCTCGTCAATCGACTAGAGAATTGGCTGTACAATTGGCGTGTGATCAGAAAACTGTAGTCAATCACCTTCATTCGATGGGGAAAGTTAAAAAACTCGGCGCATGGGTTCCGCACGCTTTGAGCGAAAGCAACAAACTTCAACGCTCAAAGATTGCCGCATGTTTGCTTGCTCGTCACAAGGCTACTCGTGGATATAAGGACAGATTTCTTCACCGTATCATCACTGGCGACGAAAAGTGGAATGTTTATGTCAACATGAACCATCGAAAACAATGGCTTAGCCCCAATAAAAAAACACTTCCGCGATTAAAGCAAAGACTTCATCCACGAAAGACGATGTTGTGCGTGTGGTGGGATTGTGAAGGGATCATTCTTTATGAGCTCCTTGCGAACCACGAGATTGTCAATGCAGAACTCTACGTTCAACAAATGTATCGACTCGCCGAAGCTATTCGTGAAAAGCGAGCTCATCGACGTTATGGAGTCCTTCTGCAACACGACAATGCTCGTCCCCACATTGCTAATATGACAAAAAGACGCCATCCAAACGCTTAATTGGGAAATCCTGCCGATTCCTCCATATTCGCCAGACTTGGCTCCATCGGATTTCCATCTGTTCCGATCGCTCTCCAACAATTTGCGCGGCGTTTCGTTCAATACTGATGTGGAATTAAGAACCTGGTTAAACGAATTCTTCGAGTCAAAATCCAGAGATTTTTATTGCAGAGGCATCGAAAAACTAGTTGAACGTTGGGAATAAGTCGTAAATAAGACCGGAGAATACATTATTGATTAAATTGCATATTGTTATCAATTAAAAATGAAGTTTTTCTAAAATTGTTAATGGTAATGAATAAATTTGATAAAACCGCAACAACTTATTCCTCAACCTAATAAATATTTCTGTCGAGGACCTGTAGTTTACTGTAGGATATCGAAACACATGTGTCTTTACGACGTATGCCAACCGCCGCAAAAAGGAGCCAAAAAATGACCATGTAACCATACCGTTGCGGCTAATAACACTACACCCCAACCAACTGACTGCATCCAATAGACCTGGCGCAGGAACATGCGACCCACAACAAACAGTCAAATAAAGTTCAGGGGAGCAGCATCTTCCGCAAATCTACTAAAATGAACAGCAATTTTACTAAGAATGGAACGAAAATCTAACGCAAATGGACGGCAACTTTACATACATGTACTAGGAATGTACCTCAAATCTACTAAAAAAACGCACCACAAACCTATCCTGAATGGACTGCAAATCTACTAAGAATGAAAGGCAAATCTAATTAACCCCTTCTTGGAATACATTTTCCCCGAAAAAATGTGCGAGACGGGTCGACTTTTGAGCAATTTTACACTTGTACAATTATCAAAATAAAAGTTAGCTGTTTGATGCCAGACGTAAAAAACGCGAGAAATCTCAGCCCACACTCAAAATGGAAATTCATGAAATAAATACCAGAATTATCTCGTCATAATTTTGAAAGGGGGTTGCAAATAACCGGCAAGTTTAATGTCTTTAAATTTCTAGGAATAAACGCGAATATCCGAAGAACGCACCGCAAAAATCTATTTTCTAAATGTTACGGTCGCCTCTGCTGTCCGCAAACAAGAGCACAACGGCAGACGCTAAAATACAACGAATAAGAATGGAGGGCGACTCTCGCCTTTACCTTCCGCTAAGCACTTGAATGTGAAGACGGATCCAAGAGGAACGCGGTAAACACCGGGATCAGTGCTGCTAGTCGGGGGTCGGGCTGTTGGCTGAGGAGCTGGTTGCGGTGGTGGGCGAGGGGCAGGATATGGAATTGGAGGATATGCAGGGAGGCTGTCTTGGACCAGGACCTGAATTCTCTCGACGTTCGTTCCTGAAAATTATTATTTAAGTATCAAAAGATCCAAATTATCCCTCATTGATTTCTAGTCTAGTCTATGAGACTGGAAGAGACATTTTGTCAAATGGGAGAACGATCGTGGATGAAATTATTATCGCAACTGGTGTAATTCAATGATGGTATAATTACTCTGATGATATAAAACTAGAGAAAGGACAAACAGAAGAAATTAAAACCCTCTGGCATCCATAATGGGGTCTATCATGACGTGGCAAAGAATGGGAAATGGGAGAAAAGAGACTAAGTAAAAACGGAAAACAAGAGGGGAAAAAATGAGGATATAAAACTTTCAAAAAAGGGTTTCAATAAAGGTGCTAGGGCCAGAAGGGCACGTATGAAGCAGGAGAAATTATGCCATGCTGATGACTCCTGCGCGTTGTCAGGGTGACTAAATGCGACTGCGTAAAACAGATACATACGCTGGTCTGGGAGCTTGATTCCTTATACAATAATTTCATGAATACCTTGAGCTTCGATTGGGTCGGTGGGGAAAGGTCTGGCACAGACCCACTTTCAGGAAACCTAACTCTTTTCATTCTAATACTAGGACAATGGCACAAAGACCATTTGATGGGCGGTGGCTGTGATTCTGGTTGTGATGATGGTTTGCGGTAGATAGTATTGGTGGTAAAGATGGTGGCTGGGATGATAATGGTACTCACCTGCAGGATTGGTTGCCACACACTGATAAGTCCCTTGATCATTCAATGAAGCTCTGTCGACGACGTAGGTCGCTACATTTTGGCTGAATGTTGAAGTTGTCACCCTGCAAGAAAACACACAAAATTATAACCCTTCATAAATACTACTCGGAGAGAATAATAATTATCCTTCATTAATACAACACCTGGGATGTTTAATAATAATAATAATAATTATCCTTATTTTTTTATTTTAGGAGCCCATCTAGCGACGGCCTACTTGGGCATAGGTCGATGTACTCACTACAGCCTACGAATAGGCTATATTAAAAAACAAATAATGTAAATAACAAATAACAACGATAAAAAGATCATAGGCTTAAAAAAACGCCAAAAAAGAAAACAAACCAAAGAGGTAAGAAGAAGGAAGCACGCTCCAGCGTCGGAAGTAGGCCCGCCTCTTCCCGGCGGAGGAGCATGCGACCCACAACAAACAGTCAAATAAAGTGGAGGAGGACAGCCTGCTCCAAAAAATAGTATAGTCTGCAAGTCGGTGTGCACGAACCAGTCCAGAGTACAAAGGAAAAGCGGTAGCGACCTCACTCGTCCCGGTGCCAGGAGAGGTAACGTGGGCGAAGATCAGCCAGACCTGGACATTCAACAAGAATGTGCCGAACAGTCTGAGGCACAACGGAATCGTCGCAATAAGGTGTAGGCGAGCGCCCCGTCAAATGGCAATGCGTCCCGCGAGTGTGTCCAATTCGGAGACGACAGTAGGCAACCTGAAGCCGCCGCGGCATTGTGGGGTAGGTCCATGGAAACAGTCGCGGCGCAATGGCACGTAACTTTAAGTTGGCCTCGATCGTCCCCCATCTTCTTTGCCAAGCAGTCAGAAGAGCTGCCCGTATTCCTGCCATGCAGTCGGTGTGAGGAATAGCGAAACGCTGGTCCGGTCGTAGAGTCCTCGCGGACTCTTTGGCGCCCTCATCGGCGCGCTCATCCCCCGCAATTCCTACATGTCCAGGAACCCAGCAGAAGATAATCTCGACATCCACCCCGCTTGCCAAAACCGTGGCGTCACGGATATCACGAACCAGGGAATGCGGAGATTCCAATGCAGCAAGAGCACTCAGGGCGCTTTGTGAGTCGCTATAAATCACAATCCGGTCTCAGAACCGGGTACGGCGCGTAAGCTCCCGTACCAAGCGGTGTATTGCAACCAGCTCAGCCGTGAAGACAGGCGCAGCGCCTGGCAGAGCCCCGCTGACCTCAAACAGAGGGGATACGGCTTGGAAACCGACCACCTCTTGGAAGTTGGAGCCATCCATATACACTGGCTCGGGTCCAGCGTGACAGTAAGTGTGCTCCAAGAAGGCCGAACGCAATACTGCCGGCGCTGTTGACGCTTTGGAAACAAATAATGAAAGGTGGTACCTTCCAGGATGGCGTCCTGGACAGAACCAGGAGGCGCCACCGGCCTGATAGCTAGAGCGAGCTCTCGAGGGAGTTTCCTAGCCCTAAACCCTAAGGGCTTAGGGTATGACTAGCGTCTCTCGGCGACATAGGCACCGTCGAGATCAGCTACGAATGCAGTGAGCTGTTGGCAACTGAGGGAGGCGCCGGGCTCGCGCGTACAAGCGAATAATGCACTGTGCATGGCGCAGAGCGAGTGGCATCTCCCCGGCATCGACAAGTAGGCTCTCAATGGGGGACGTGCAGAAGGCACCGGTCGCCAGGCGAAGGCCGGTGTGGTGGATCGAGTCCACCTTCCGCAATACACGTTCAGCTGCAGATGCATAAAACTCTCATCCGTAGTCTAGCTTCGAACGAACAAAGGATCGATAAAAAGTAAGGCAATAGCCGTATCCGCACCCCAGGCGCTGAACGTCACGTAACGAAGAATATCCATGGCGCGGGTACAAGAGACCCTAAGGCTGCGAATATGAGCCTCCCGGGTGAGATATCGGTCAAATACAAAACCAAGAAAGCGGTGCGGATCCCACCACTATCAGGCGAACCCCCTTTATAAATAAGTCTGGGTCAGTGTGGAGCCGTCGATGGCGACAGAAGTGCACCACCTTAGTCTTGGCCAAGGAAAACCGAAGCTTGTGCGCTTCGGCATAGCGAGAGACGTGGTTAAATACCTGTTGGAGTCGACGCTTTAAAATTGGCATTTGGGCCGCGGCAAAAGAGATTAAAAGGTCGTCCAGGTAGAGTGTAGCGAGAACATCTTCCGGCAGCACAGAGGTCATGCTGTTGAACCTCAGGGCAAAGAGCGTGGCAATTACGACACTTCCCTACGGGACACTCTCTCCCTGCCCATTGGGGCGGAGAGGGCTCCCCCAACCCTTACGCGGAATCGACGATATCACAGCAATTCTGATATAAAGATTGGGATACGTCCTATCGCCCCCATCGTGTGAAGAGTCTCCATTATACCGTATCGCCAAGCGGTATCATAGGCCTTCTCTAGATCGGAAAAACACCGTGGCGTAGTGCTTTCGACGAAGGAAAGCCTCACAGACGGCATTTTCCAGGCGGAGCAGAGCTTCTGACATGGAGTGGAACCTGCGGAAGCCGCACTGTGCAGAAGACAGATGGCCTCCGCTGTCCATATAAAAAGGCCAATCTAACTTTTACCAATTTATCTATCAACTTGCACACGTAGGAAGTTAGAGAAATAGGGCGGAAACCTGCCGGGGTAGAGTGATCTCTCCCCGGTTTGCGAAAAGCGAAAACAATAGCAATTCATCAGGAGTCTGGGAGGATACCCTCTAACCAGATGCTGTTGAACAAATCTAACAGAAAGGCCATGCCCCGCTCATCCAGGTGTCGAAGCATGGCGTACGGGACATCGTCCGGACCAGGGGCGGTAGAGCAGAACGCAACTCACTCAATGTAAACTTGTCGTTGAAGGGTTATCTGCCTCTGGAGTTAAAGTCCAGTCGGCGGCCTTCCGCGACATTACGACGGGCATTGGATGCAAGCGGAGCAGCATCCCGGTTAGAGAATTCGAATAAAGAGGTCGCGAAGGATTCAGCCACGGACGCGGGGTACGAAATTGCGGTCCCATTCTCCTGGAGAACGGGAGGGGGGACCTGCGAGAACTTGCCCCGAATCCGTTTGCTTCGCTATCACACCTCTGCTAGAGGGGTCTTCCAATTAAGTGAAAACACGTATGCCAGCCAGGAAGAGCGGCGGGCGTGCTTCGAAACATACCGGAACCTAGCCCTAGCTAGACGAAATTCACCGACAGTGAAATCGTACGGGCAACGCTTATAGAGCATGTAGGCATAACGTTTCTGTTTGAGGGCCACCTCACACTCGGCCGACTACTACAGACGCGGTCGGCGTGCAAAACGGCCAGACGCTGAAGGAATAGTAGTTAGGCCCACGGCGATGAGGTTACCAGAGAAGAACTCAACAGCCTCATCTACCGAGCTAAACTCCTCGACTGAGACAGAGAAATCAGCATTTTCTGAAATGAGGACCACCGTGCCCGGGCCAAACACTACCGGGGTGGGCTCTCAGGTGACAGCAGCCCAAAAAAGATAGATCGAGGCAGGAAAATGAAGCGCTTCTCGGGCAGTGATACGTAAACTCATGAACATTTAGGACACCTATCTCTAGCTCGTCGATCAGGTAGGCAGGGACCTGATCCCAGGGATTGATAAAGTAGTCACCCCAGAGGGGTAGTTTCCCGTTCAAGTCACAGAGAAAGAGAAAGGGCCACGGCAACCGTGCCAGGACGAGGCGGAACTTCCCAGCATCAAAGTCGGCTGACGGTGGAATGTACGCAGAAATAAAAGTATAGCTCCTATCAAGGTGCAGGTGCACATCTACTGTCTGAAAGGTGGTGTCTAAAGCGGAGAGAAGAACGAGATCAAGCAGGGTCTAAATGGCACATCCTCCTCCCCGGCCCCAGGGAGGGTGAGCACGGGTCGCGCGCCCACCATGGTCTCCTTCAAAAAGATAGCTAAAGGAAACGGGACGAGACGAGCTTCCGCAGACCCTCCCAGTTGGCCCGGAGTCCGAGGCAATTCCATTCAAGGGATATGCCCTCCAGGCCTAGCTCGGAGATGTGTGGGTCCTCTTCGAAGAGAAGACCCTCACGGAAATGGCCATAAGCTTCCCAGAGGCGCAACTCCGGGCGCTGTTGGCCGGACAATGCTCTGAATGCTTCGAAGACTTATCGAGGGAGGTTGAGCTCTCCCTGCGAGTCTTTTCTCCCTCCGCTTAAAACCTTAGGCAGGCGGGTGTGTCCTCTTTGCGGGAGGCAGCTTTAGAAACCCCGAAAGTTCAGGGGTGTTGCCTCCTGTGCTCGGTGTAGGCGCGTGGCCGTTTCGCTTTACGGGAAACGGTCACGTTGGGCGAGGGAGGGGAAGCCCTCGTTTTAGCCGGGAATGGATGTGAACTCTTTATGCCACTAGCTCTACCAGGAGAGCGCCCGAGGTTTTTTAGAACCCACAGAAGGGTTCCGAATGGCCGCGGAAACAACCGTGCTTGTAAGCTTGGAGGGGCCAGGAGCAGAGGGTGTTTTTTTTTAACCTTGAGGCATAGGACATCCCAGGCAGCGCCGGACGCGCCAAGACCAAGCCCCTAGCATCGCAAAATGAGAGACGATCCTGGGCCTGAACGGCGATTATTTCCTTCTAAAGGAGATACGCACCACATTGCTTCGAAGAAGTCGGGTGCGGCTCTCCGCAATTGACACACTTGGCCACACACGATTAGGGCTTATCGTGTGCGGCCTTGGAGCAACTTACACAGACTTCGGGTAACCCAGACTTTGCACGTCTACAGGAGCGATTCGTATGGGCGAAGCGGTGGCAGTAGTAGCACCTCTGCGGCAGTGGCACGAATGCCCTCACGCGGTAGCGATACCAACCGGCTCGCAACGGCTCAGGGAGCTTGTCGCGGGCCAACATGACGAATGTAGGGCTGGGTCTCGAGGCCCCTCCCTGTTTTCTCATCACACGTTCGACCTTGACAGCTCCATGGTCGGCCAGTTCTAATGTGATGTCATCTATGGAGTAGTCCACGAGTTGCCTCGCATAAACCACTCCTTTCACGAAGTTCATGGTAGAATGCGGTGTCACACTCACCGGCGTGCCATTAAGTGTCCGAAGAAGGGATTCGACGCATTCGCTAGAAGGCTCCCGCCGAGAAACGGGTCACCTTCGGCTCTCTACAAATTATTCGGGTTCTGTGCTTGGCACCGAGCCCGGGTTCGACCTCTTATAAGATCGGGGGGGCTCCATGTGGCCATCCTCCCCTAAGACATCACGGATCACATTCAAGGAACCTTTTGTCTAATCTTCTTGTGGCGGCGAGCGAGCCGGCATCCGTCGGGAAGTAGAGGGGGTCATGTACGGTGCCCCCATGTAAACTTGCTATGCACGCCAGCAGGACTTTAAAGGGCACTAGTCGACGGGCCCTGTCATCCTTCGTCTCCCTAAGGGGGTTGACCTTATCGAGCCGCTCCCTGTCCGCTGTCGTGCTTTCTTCGCAGTCCCCTGAGAAACTAAAGGGAAAACTGCCGCTAGTAGGAGGGAGTCGCGCAAGGATGACTCCAAAGAAAACGGTGAGGGGGAGTCCCCTGCACCCGTAGGCATAGGAGAGGACCGGCAGAAGCCAACTGCTGCCATTTAGGACCACACCTCCCGCCCTGTGACCAGGCAGTCCTTCGGGATGGCGGCTCCACCTTGGCCTGGGCGTAAAATTGATAGCTGTGAAGGGAGATAGAAAGGGTATGTGAGGAAGGTGAAAGTGGGGATGAAGTAGGTTGTTAAAAACCCACCAGGACAAACCGGAGCTTAGGGGTGAGGGAACCTTGTCCCTTCACCCCTCAGCTCCGATCCGGGATAGGGGGGTGAGAGGAAGCTGGTCCGCGTCTACCCTGTGAAATTAGAGGCCGACCAGAGAAAGTTGTGGGAGAGGTTGTAGGGAAAGTGAGGAAGTAAGGTAAAAACACAGGCTGTCAGAAAGGAGAAGGAGAAAAGGAGGACAAGGCGTTGAGTCCCATCAGCACGGCGGTCAGGAAAGCAAATCGCCGAGCCTCTTACGGGGGTAATTACCCTTCATAAATACAACACTTGGGATGGGATAATAATAATAATTATCTTTCATAAATACACTGGGGATAGGATAATAATAATAATTACCCCTCATAAACACAACACCGGGAATCAGATAATAATAATCATCTATAAAGGACACCGGTCGAATGTCACACTTTGAACCAACCTTAGCAGCATCCCCTAGAGTCCCCTGACCCATCACTTACAAAGCTTCAGTCCGATCGGCGAGAAGTTTTTCCCACGAGACCCTGGGCAGAGGATCCCCTGTGGCACTGCACTCCAAACTGATCCTCTCTCCAGCCTCCACCCTTAGGGGAGAACTCGAGGGTCGCATTTTAACCACTGGGATTGAGGTAATTTCAAGCGTGGCGGTCGCAGTAATCTTGCCAGCATCATTCACGGCAGTACACACGTAGCTTCCTTCCTCCTCGCCGCTCACTTGGTTGAATCTAGGGATTTTTTATTCACATTATTGCGGGTAAAAACGGGTAGTAATCCAATGGGGTGACTTTCAGTTAAGGAAGGAGGGGGTGAAGGAAGGAGGGGTGGAAAGAATTATAAGTGGAGAAAAATAAACGGTAACAAGGAATACATGAAAGATATAAATTATTCACCCTTTTTTTAACCTTTTTCTCCAAAACGAGGGTTTATCGCGCATTAATGCTCTCGCTAGAGGGAACAAAACTTTTGGGGCGGGAAGGGGGACGGAACCCTCTCATTAAATATGTGGGTCATAACCAAGATATACAACATACAAGACCTGCCTCAAATTGCAGGTGTGTAGAATATGAGGTGTAAGATGAAATTGAGATCTTTAAGGGTGAAACAGTGTAGGATTGTATGGTATTGAGAGTGGTAGGTTCCTGTGTGTTGACAGAAGGTGTTTTCCGCAAACAAGAATCTTTCGGCGCATATTTGTTTTCGAATTTAACGCGAAACACTAACGAGGACATCTCCTGCAGAAAGTCTGGAAGATATATGTAAAGTTGTGAAGACAAGGAAAGCGAAAATGTGTGGAAGATATTTTAGCAAATCAGAATGAAAAGGAGTGATGGATAGCAGTACTTGAGCTATAATGTGTGTGTGTGTATGTGTGTGTGTGTGTGTGTGTGTGTAGGGGAGGGGAAACCTGATACCGTCTTCCGACGTGTGTCATCAAAAGCGACTAGGCCGGATATGGGCCGTTGCTATGCGAGCACGATACGCACTAAATAGAGTTGATGCGTACCAACTTTAATTTGTTGGAAAGCGGTTGAGAATGATAGTGTGAATGTGTAACCAGTCAAACATCTCTGAATGGGTAGATTCAACCCACTTACACTCAAACGAATTTGAAAAGGGGAAGTAAATGGTGTGATGGCTCTGTTGTTGAGGAATGGTACTATGCCATGGTAAGTTATGTCTGTGTGAGTTCAAGAGAGCTTAGGGGCAAATTCATTTTGCAAGAATTAACTTGGGTGTGATAGTAGGGATGCTAATGATTAGAATACACGTTAATGGGGGATATGAATGTAGTTGAAGTGGATACAAAGGACGAGGGTTGCAGGGTTTCGTTGTGGAAATGCTAGATGCTAGAAGCACACAGAGGAAGGGTGAACACACAAATGGGTTTTCAAAATATATTGAATTTGGTCATATTATGTAAAGATACGTCATATTTGAAGTGTGTGACACGAGAAAGGTAAATGAAAGGAGGACAATGTCAGATCATGCACGTGGTACAAAATCTGGCTGGTTATAGGTCGGTTGAATCGGGTGATGGGAGAACCAATAAGCAAAAGAATAAGTACCGAAAAGTTGCATGAACAATGTTGAGTTGATCAGGGGAAAATGAGTATGAGGAGATGAACCTAGAACAAATGGTGTTCATGGATGGTATAATGAGAGAAGTACCTTCATAGTGTAACTGGTGATGTGTAACTTTGGATAATTATAGCCCTACGCGTTCGTATTTGAATCTGAGAATGAAATGAAGTCCTTGATTGAAACGTTTGCAATGTTTGAGACAAGTCAGAAATTGGGTTCGTATCTAAGGATGGTGTGGAATATCAGGCATGAATGAATTTTGCTATCATGGAAGCGTTGTGAATTGCATGGGAATAAAAGAAGCTGAATGAGAATCTAAAGGTAAGGTAAAACAGGGCTATCAGTCTACCTGTAAATTTTAATGCTATAAGTGTTGGGCGCGCTAGAAATCTACACGAGAGAAACTCCCAATCTTGATGCATTGGAGTAACATTTTCTTCTGGTAGAAGAAAAATGAGAACAGTTCAAATAGATAACTTAAAGAATTTGCTAGGTGGAAGAGGAGTGGAGAGAATTAAGAAAGAATGAGACAAATATGTGGAGTATAAAAGAGGTATTAATGAAGTGACGGGGAGCGGGGAAGATAGTGAAGCATGTCGAAAGAATGGACACAGAAGGGCTACTAAAAGGTATGGCAATATATGTAATGGCAAAAGAAGTCTGAGTCGAAGCGAGTAAAAGGTTCGAATTTGAGTTGATCAGGGGAAAATGAGTATGAGGAGATGAACCTAGAACAAATGGTGTTCATGGATGGTATAATGAGAGAAGTACCTTCATAGTGTAACTGGTGATGTGTAACTTTGGATAATTATAGCCCTACGCGTTCGTATTTGAATCTGAGAATGAAATGAAGTCCTTGATTGAAACGTTTGCAATGTTTGAGACAAGTCAGAAATTGGGTTCGTATCTAAGGATGGTGTGGAATATCAGGCATGAATGAATTTTGCTATCATGGAAGCGTTGTGAATTGCATGGGAATAAAAGAAGCTGAATGAGAATCTAAAGGTAAGGTAAAACAGGGCTATCAGTCTACCTGTAAATTTTAATGCTATAAGTGTTGGGCGCGCTAGAAATCTACACGAGAGAAACTCCCAATCTTGATGCATTGGAGTAACATTTTCTTCTGGTAGAAGAAAAATGAGAACAGTTCAAATAGATAACTTAAAGAATTTGCTAGGTGGAAGAGGAGTGGAGAGAATTAAGAAAGAATGAGACAAATATGTGGAGTATAAAAGAGGTATTAATGAAGTGACGGGGAGCGGGGAAGATAGTGAAGCATGTCGAAAGAATGGACACAGAAGGGCTACTAAAAGGTATGGCAATATATGTAATGGCAAAAGAAGTCTGAGTCGAAGCGAGTAAAAGGTTCGAATTTGCGAGTGTAGGAAGAAGAGCGATGCCGCCGGAATAGTGGGGAGACTTGTTTATGACAGGCATGTTTTGAGTCATATGGTTCCTGGCAGGAGATGAATTACATCCTGGTTGGCATAACAACGAAGCTTTCGAATATGACCGCGCGGGGCCTGTTGCAGGAGTATAGGCAAAGGTGGTGCTGGTTGCTTGAGTCTATCTATCTTCTACATCTTCTTTCCCCTCATGCGACGTTAGCGCATGACTACACAGATATAAATGTCCACTGTGGTGATGACGATGCTTTGTAGAAGTAAAAGAGAAGAATGGGTCAAAGGAAGAAGGCTGGTAGAAAATTAGCCACATCATTAGTGGTATAGTGAATTTTACCTTAGGACTCCTCCATCCAACGTAGCTGTGTTGGGAGTGAGGGGGCGTCCATCGGCTCTTGTCCACGTGACTGTGGGAGTCGGAGTACCCGCAAGCAAGTAGCACTGGAACATGACACTCGAACCCGTCTGAATCTCTTGTCTTGCTTCAGGGTATATCTTGATGTTTGGTGGCTCTCGTCCTGTTGGTACGGCAGAGTTTTGAGCTTCAATTAGGACACATTTATGATAATCACTATAATAACGGCAATTTCTTGGGAGGAGAAAAAAGTAGACATTTTCATTGGGTAATTTTAAATAAAAATGAGGAAATTTGCGTTTAATTTAATAATTATTCAATGAGAATGATGTCAATTTGGGTTTAGTAATACAAAGCAATTCTACCTCAATAAAGAGTTGGCAACCAAGTAGATTTTTTTTATTAGAGTCTCTGGCGACACCTAACAAGGGCATGGTCCCGAAAAAGCCCAACACAACCTGTCTTGAGGTTAATTTAACATACAAACACAAAAACAAAAAAGCTGACGGTGGAGGGGGGCCGCTCACTCAGAGGCCTGAGCCTACAACCGACATTTACCTACTATGTAAATACTGTGGAGCAGAACCACTTCCTCAAAACACTCAAGCAATCTACACTTTGGGGTGCACGAATCCGTTCTGAGTGCAAGGGAGAAGCAGTAACGTTTCCAAGTTGATCGATTAATTGTCATTGAAGGGTTTCTTTTTTACAGCATCTATCTGGCAACTTCCTACAGGGGCATAAGTCGCCGTACTCAAAATCACAATATCAAGCCTAATACTAAACTACATTAAATCATAGTAAAAAAAAAAACTAACAACACAAAACAACAACAGAAAGTGGTAAAACCCAGCTGACTTCAAACAGATGGGATACAGCGTGGAAGCAGACTTCCTCCTGGGACTTGGAGGCATCCGTGAACACTGGTATGGATGCAACATGACAAGAAGTGTGCTCCAAAAGGGTGAACGCAAAAACTTCAAGCACTGTGGAACCTTTGGGAGCAGAGGCGTTTTTTTTTTTTTTATTAAGGGGCTATCTGGCGACTGCCGACTTAGGCATAAGTTGCCGTAAACAAACAGCCTAGTTCTAGGCTACTTCAAAATAATTCAACAGGAAACAAAAATAAAAAGAAATAACAATAACAAAGCAATAACAAAAACGATAACAAAAACAACAACAAATGGGGGGAGCAGAGGCGTAGCGACAAATACTCTACAAGCCCGAGAGCTACAACAAGCTCTCGAAAAAGCTTCCGAGCCCTAAACCCAAAAGGCTTGGGTATAAGTGGAGTCTCTCGAAGGCAGAGGCACTGCCGAGATCGGCCGCGGATGCGGTGAAAGCTGTTGGCGACTGAGGGGGGCGGCGGGATCGCACATAAAACACATAATGTACTATGTGTGGAGCAGAGCGAGTGTCATCTCTCCGACATCGACCCGTAGGCTCTCAATGAGGGACGTCCGGAAAGCACTCGGTCGTCAGTCGGAGACCGGTGTGGTGGATCGAGTCAACCTTCGGCAATAAACGCTCGGCTGCAGATGCGTAAAACTCGCATCTGTAGTCAAGTTTCGAACGAACAAAAGATTGGTAGAGAAGCAAGGCAGTAACCGTATGAGGATCCCAGGTGCTGAACGTGACGGATTGAAGAATGTCCATGGCACTGGTAAAATAGACCCTAAGGCTGCGAATAAGAGCCTCCCACGTGAGGCGTCGGTCAAAAACAAAACTAAGGAAATGGTGCGAATGCACCACTTCAGGCGAAACCCGTTTATGAACAAGTCCGGGTAGGGGTGTAGCCGTGGATGGCGGCAGAAGTGTACCAGCTTAGTCTTACTAAGGAAAACCTAAACCAGTGAGTTTCAGCATAGAAAGGGACGAGGTTAAATGTCTGTTTGAGTCGGGGCTCTAGAGTAGGCATCTAGGCCACACCAAATGAGATCGAAAGGTCTTCCACGTAAAGCGTAGCGAGAGGATCTTCCGACAGCACCAAGGTGATACCGTTGACGCTCAGGGCAAAGAGTAAGACACTGAAGAGACAATCTTTCTGCTGCATTGGGCTGGAGCGGAGTCGACGATCTCACGGAAATTCAGAAATAAAGAATGGGAGGCGTCTGCTCGCCCCTGTCGTGTGGAGAGTCATGCGTTATCATACGCCAAACCTAATGGCTCAGCTCGTCTTATCTACGACATGTCTCCCGCTGCGGAGGCATACCACCCCCCGAAGTTCAGTCTCCCTAGCGTTAGGAAGATCATGGACTCAGCTACCGAGCATCTTTGGGCCATGAAACTCGACCTCAAGGATGGATTCTATCATGTGCGCCTTCATCCAAAGGCTCGCCCATGGTTCGGAATCCGATGCGACAGTCGATCGTTTCGGTTTACACGCCTCCCTATGGGCTTCAATGGAGCTCCCTTTCTGATGCAGAAACTCACGGCAACCACCATGAACCAACTAGCTTCGAATCACGGCATTAAGGTTTACACATACCTGGACGACGTGCTTTGCATCGGACAAAAGCGCGCCCTCCGAGCCTTCATGAGAACCATCGAGCGAAGCTCCATCAATGCGAATTGGAGAAAGTCGCTTACCACACCTGTGAAGCAAATTTCGTACCTGGGTTTCCATATTGACTTGAAGCTCAAACGCATTCGCCTTACCTCCTCCATGCGGGACAAGACCCGCTCCGCTCTTCGCATTATGTCTACTCGCCCAGTCTCCCGCAAGGCATGGTCTCGCCTTGCAGGCCTCCTCAACTTTATCCTTCCTGCTCTTCGCCTTCCCTTCTGCTGGGTGCAACTGTGTTACTTACAAGACACCCACCCCAACCCGGCACCTTTCCTCCACCTCAGCCGCCTTATCCACGGCCGGTGGACCCGCTTCCGCCCCCCTAAAGGGGCCCCTCCGGGACTCTTCGTCGATGCCTCACCATGGGGAATCGGTTGGTGGTCGCAGGGCGCCTCTATGGCCCTCGACTGCCGCCAATGGGACCTTGGGATCTTCGACCTCGAATCCTTGGGTCTCATCCTCTCTACTCTCTTCGCCCCTCGCGCCCTCACCTACGGGGATAATATCGGCGCGCTCTGGAACGCAAAGAGGGGCAAACTTCCTGAGTCAGTGCTTCTCTGCCTCTCCACTACGTCTCTCCTGAACTTCTCCTCGGCCTTCAGGATCTCTTCTCGAAACTTTTCATACGTTCGTAGCAGGCACAATCCGGCTGACGTCCCGTCTCGGCACTTTGCAAGAACCTTCTAGGCGTGTGTGGGCCTTCTCCTTCTCTGGACTATATAAGGACCCACACTCCCCGAGCCGGGACGGACGTTTATCAGCTCTGCTACCGGTGTGACCTGCTCCCACCTTCCACCCCTGGCTCCTCCAGTGTTTTTCTTTCCTCTCTTTCTTCGGCTCTCCGACATCTCTTTTCTCTCTTTTACTTAAGTCCTAGCCACTAACCCATACGGTAATTTCCAGACTTGTTAACTAGACCTTTTCTGAGGTCCCCTTTTGTATCATATATATTTTTGTATTTATTAAGAAATTTTTCTAAATTTCATTTTCTGTATTTCATATAATAATTAAAGGAAGGTCCTCCTCACCCTGCGGGGGCAGCAGAACATCTGAAATGGAGTGGAACTTGCGGAAGCCGTACTGTCCAAAAGACAGTTGGCCTCCGTTATCCAGGAAAAAGGCAAATCTAACATTTACCAATTTCTCCATCAATTTGCACACACAACAGGTTAGAGAAATTGGGCGGAAATTGGCCGGGGTAGAGAGCTCTCTCTTTGGTTTGCGAAAAGCGAGTTTGTAGCCATCCGATAAGAGTCTGGGAGGAAACCCTCTGTCCAGATTCTGTTGAACAAATTTAACAGAAATGCCATGCCTCGCTCACATAGACGGCGAAGCATGGCATACGGGGCATCGTCCGAACCAGGGGTGCTGTCCATCCGCGCATGAAGCGAGAGCAGAACGCAACTCACTCAACGTAAACCTATCGTTAAAGGTTCTCCACTTCTGAAGGTAAAAGTACAGTGACGGCCTTCGGCGACATCACGACGTTTATTGAATGCTGGCGGATCAGCATCTCGGGTGGAGAAAGCGGTCGCGAAAGACTCCGCCACGGAGACGGTGTCTGAGATTGCAGACCCGTTCTCCTGCGAGAACTTGCTCCTAATCCTTTTGACTCGCTTCCAAACACCTGCAAGAGGGGTCTTTCCGTTAAGTGAAGAAACTTATCTCCACCATCAACACTGAGACAGAAAAATCAGTCATTCCAAGCCCGTTCGGGCGGAAGCCAACAGAAAATCATCGTTGAAGGGAAAGTGATCACTACCATGAAGGTCATCGACCACTTCTCACCTAAAAGCAGGCTGTGCATACGGAGAGAGAGCACAGGGATAGATCGAGGCAATAAATGATGCGTAAACTAATTCGCAGTTGGGATCCCTATCTCCAGCTCGTCGATGAGATCAAGAAGGATCTGACCCCAAGGGATTGATTAAGTAATCTCCCCCGAAAGCAGTATCTACTGATCAACTACCCGAGCAGTAGATATGACCTCGACAACCGTGCCACTACACGGAAGAAGTCTTCCGCGTCGAAGTCGGATGACGGTGTAATCTACGCAGAAATAACAGGAGGTATTTATAGCAAATAGAATAACAGACATCATGCAGGGTGTAAATCGCGCATCCTCCTGCTCGGCCCTTATCTCATGGTGGTCGGATCGTTAAATCCTTATATCTGGTGGGTAGGGAGGACGCGCCCAGCATGGTCTCCTGCAAAAAAAGATAGCTAAGGTAAAACGGGAGGAGACGAACATCCCACAGCTCCTCCCAGTTGGCCCGAAGTACACAGTAATTCCATTGAAGGAATATACCCTCCAGGCCTAGCTCGGAGGAGATGCGGGGGGCCTCTTCGAAGAGAAGACCCTCATTGGAATGGCCGTACGCTTCTCGGAGGCAGAACTTCGGGCACTGTTGGCTGTACAAAGCGCTGTCGCCTTCGAGGACTTATTGCGGCAAGTCTGGCTCGCTATGAGATTCTATTCCCCCCTCCGCCTCAAAACCTATGGCGGGCCCGGCACAAGCAGTACAGCCTTATGCAGTCGAGAACGGCCACAGGGAGGTGGTCAGTCCACTACACGCAGGAGGTGGTTATTGGACCGAAACCGCTATTCCCATTATTCGCGCCTCAACGCCTGGTCTCTTACAACCTGCAGGCGTTGAAGGGTGTAGTTTCTAGAGGTTACAAAGCCTCACTTCTATCACGGCCTGAGGTAGCTGGTCAGGGCTTTGCTTTTTTGGAGAGAAAAAGGAATGTTAAGAGGAAGCGCACCAGCAACTTACCACGGCCCCGTCAAAGATTACTATTCGATCTAGTGTGTGTGGAGGGGGAGTGGGGTAGCTAATATGCACTTTCTCCTGGTGAGAACAGTTCCCCCTGGTACCAAATGCAGGTAAAAAAAAAGATTGAGGGGAGAGTTATTGAGTAAAACTAAAATAAAAGAGGAACGCTAAGAGGCGGCGATAGGGAAGTGAACCAACAATATTCCCAGGCCCATTCAGAGAGTTCAAGTCAAACCAGTGACAATCCAACGACAGGGCTTCCCTAATTGGCACTCAGGCTGGAAGGGCGTGCATCCCCTCCATTTACCAAATGTAACAGGCTACACAGGGGCACCACCACCCTGCGGGGTCATCGAAGGGCAAATAAACGTTTGCAAAGAGGAACAACAATTGCGTCGTTTATCTCGCAGTTGAGAGGTAAAGGAGCTGATGTCTTTTGACTTACAGGGAATTCGCTAAATTTCCCCTTTAAGGAATCCTTTGATCTACGAAAAATTACGATGAATTTTCCCTTCAAAGGACACCATAGCCTTTAATTTACAGGGCATTATGATAGATTTCCCCGTCAAAGGACACGGTATCTTTTGATTTACAGGGAATTACAATAGAGTTCCCCGTCAAAGGACACGGTATCCATTGATTTACAGGGTATTACGATAGATTTCTCTGTCAAAGAACACGGTATCCTTTGATTTACAGGATATTACGATAATTTTCCTGTCAAAGGACACGGTATCCTTTGATTCACAGGACATTATGATAGATTTCCCCGTCAAAGGACACGGTATCCTTTGATTTACAGGGAATTACGATAGATTTTCCCTGTCAAAGGACACGGTATCTTTTGATTTACAGGGAATTACAATAGAGTTCCCCGTCAAAGGATACTATATCCATTGATTTACAGGGTATTACGATAGATTTCTCTGTCAAAGAACACGGTATCCTTTGATTTACAGGGTATTACGATAATTTCCCTGTCAAAGGACACGGTATCCTTTGATTCACAGGGAATTACGATAGATTTCCCCGTCAAAGGACACGGTATCTTTTGATTTACGGGGAATTACAATAGAGTTCCCCTTCAAAGGACACGGTATCCATTGATTTACAGGGTATTACGATAGATTTCTCTGTCAAAGGACACGGTATCCTTTGATTTACAGGGTATTACGATAGATTTCCCCGTTAAAGAACACGGTATCCTTTGATTTACAGGGTATTACGATAGATTTCCCCGTTAAAGAACACGGTATCCTTTGATTTACAGGGAATTACGATAAATTCCCCCTTTAAACGCTTAATTTTGGTTTATCAAAAGGATACTTCTTCATACAAACTTGATTCCAAACGTTACGTGGAATTGCGATTAATGAGAGGAGAAAAAAGGGGGCAGTAGGGAAGTAGGATCGTCGGCATGTCGGGGAGGAAGAAGAATTCCCATACTATCCTCCAGCGGGTATCTTAAAGAGGACTAAATCCGGATTGAGGACGCAAAGTCACCTATTCTTTGCGGGGTTAGGTAAATCTTACAAACATCCTCACACGCACATAGACTATCACAACACTGATCTTTTCTCTCCCGTCTTCACAGTGCAGCGCACACACTCTCCTCTATTCCAAGGAGTCCTGCAGATGGGTAGCGTTCACATACCCCTGCCGCGGAAAGGGTCCCAGTGCCTCACGGTGACGCAAGCTACTCTAATCTCTGGTTGGTGCCAATAACATATACTCCCATCCCCTAAAGAAAACCGGTCTCTGGTTCCCTCGGGCTCAACCAGCGATTGTCATGCTGATCTTTATGTTGGTTTTAGTACCCGTTCGGGGGAGATCTCGCCTTCAGGACGAGGAATCTTGTTCAAGAGGGTTTTAGGTAGGGTCACATTTAGTCGTCTTCTAGACCCGCTGCTGACTTTGTTAATTGCAGCACACGTCATTTTTCAATCGTGGAAGAGGTTGTCCGACCGGAATCGGAAATTGACATAAAAATCAGAACGACACTCTCTGGTAAGCCCGAAGGTATGATGTGCCTCTCTTCTTTCGGGCGAGGTGGTGCAGACACAGCGGTAACACTGTTTTGTCAAACACACACTCATGCACAGTAAGCAGGGAAAAACCGGGGGACCCAAGGGTGAGCCACACATTCGGTGTCAAGAGAATCTGGATATGAAATCCACCCTCGACACCTTTGGGAACGGCACAGTGATGCGTTGCCTGTGCGAAAGAATGCGGGGGATGGGGGCGACCACAAAAGACATCGGCGTTGTTCTTGGCTATGTGTGTGGTGAAGTACGTGGCCGGAGATACCCGCGCGCACACCTTAGACTCGACGCACCGCAAGCGGTGAAATATTTTCCATGCGGTTGATCGCGCTGGGATTAAACCCGGTAGTTAGGCGTCAAAAAACAGAGCCTCATCCACCAGGCGAACGAATTAGGATTTTGAATCGTTTCAAATCTAAGAAAAAAAGACTCCCTCCCTTCAAATGCAAGACAGAACCCTGAAATGTGTCAATGTCATACTCACGTTCAACTTCAAGTACGGCAGAAGCGCGCGTTTTTCCAACACTGTTGCTTGCTTCGCAGACATATAAGCCCCGATCGGTCATGGCAGCATTTTCAATTCGGAGTATTTCACCATCTACAATAACTTGGCGGCCGAGGACTTCATTAGACTGAAAAGTTTCTTTTAATTAGCTGACTCGTATCTTTACCTTAAATGAAGGACAATATCAACTCAAAACTAAGTGGTTCAGTCAAAGTTCTTCTTATAAAACAAATATACATATCCAGAGTGGATAAAACACAAAAAAAATCGCCCTCTATATGAATTTCCTTAAATAACTAAAAAGGGGTTAGATTCCCATCATGGATCGGTTTTTAAACAAAATAGGATCAAGCGCATCGCTACTGAAGAAAATACCTTTGAATGGATTCAAGATTTTTATGCTTAATATCAAAAAATCAACCCGAGCTTATGAAGAAAAAGAAAGACAAAAAGAGGAACGAAAAAAGATATGAACAAAGAGTACAGATGGAAAATCTTTAATAAAAAACTCCAATTAATCGTTTTATACATGGAGGTCAACACATAAAAGTGCACTAAAAAAATCGACCAAAGTATTTTTGGAATTACAAGTTTTGAGCATAAATCATGAGTTTCCTGTAAATGAGAACAAGATTACTGATCGAGAAGAAAAATAAAGGGAACAAAGAAAAATTGGAGAGAAAGAACAGGAATAAGGAAAAAGATCAAGGTTGAAAAAGGAACTGAAAGAGATAATCTCGTAAGGCTCAAGTGCCAGAGCCAGAAGCATATATTTAAAGCATTTCAAAACCTTTTACACTATGAATTAAATGCAGTCTCTATAAATCCTCTCCATTTTTAAATCCCCTCCAATTTTAAATCCTCCTCTATTTTTAAATTTTCTCCATTTTTAAATCCTCCTCCATTTTTAAATCACATCCATTTTAAAATCCCCCTTCAGTTCCAAAAACAACTACACTTCACTCCGTTACCTTTGACCAAGAAATAACTGCTTGAGTTTGAGGATCTCCTGCGGTAATGCACCTCATCTCGACCGTTGTTCCCTGATACACCTTTTGGTTATTGGGTTCAATGCGCACGTCAGGGAGGTTCCTAGTGAACAAAAGAAAATCAGTACAGACAAAGTGGAATAGAACTTTAGCCACTATCCAGAGATCCTTTTTGACATTAAATTTGAACTCAAATTTGTAGATTATTAAATTTCGACTTTCATGAACACTTCAAAGGGGATTTTTTTATATATAAATACGAACCCGTAAAATACAATGTTGACTCTTGTCGTAGCCTTCCCTTTCCTGCCTTGGCTGTCGGAGACATGGCAAGTGTACAAGCCAGAGTCAGCAGGTTGTGCATCCGGAATAATGAGTTCTCCTTCCCTCTGCGACGATTTCTGAAAAATAAACAATTATTTCGTAACTACCAGGGGATCTTAGGTTCGTCATTCTGTAGAATTCTAGATTCATAACCTTTTAGTGATGATAAGGGCGTGTTCTCTTGAATAACATATGAAAGAGCAAACCAAGAAATAAGAAAATAAGTTAATTAGGAATAAATCAAAACTTGCACAAATAAACTTTTTCTCTTGAGCAAAATATGAAAGAGCAAACTAACAAATAAGAAAATAAATGAATTAGAATAAATCAAAACTTGCGGGAAAAAAATAGTCGGTAATAAAGCCGTTTAGGTTGATATACTTATTCTTCATGATATTTCCAAAGTATTTTTTGTAGGAATAAACTTGTTAATGTTGATCGTGAAGATTCTCTGAGGGAATATATCTCGAATTATATTCGGGGTCGTTTACAGACTATAGTTAAAAGATAATTCAAGCTGGGGTGGAAAAAAAATCCTATTTTCCTATTGAAATTTCAATGTATTTATGACTATAAATTGGGAAATACATACAAGTGTTAAAACTGTAGGGGTGATATTTCCGACATTAGGTGAACAGATAACTTACTATCGCCTATTGTCGATAATTTCAGTCAACGCGTTAATAAAACAACTTGAATCTAATTAGAGCCTTTGCGAAGGAACAGGGTATTTATTTTTATCTTTTTAGCGGCCATCTTGGCGACTGCCTACAAAGGCATAAGTCGCCATTATTATCTTAAAGCCTAATGCAAGGCTAAATTAAAAAAAAAATCAAACCATAAAATAAACAAAAGCAAAATCAAAGGCAAGAAACAAACACACGAAAACGAAACAAGAAGCAAAAAAACAAAAAAGAGGAAGCACGCTTCGGCGTCGGGGAGAGGCCCGCCTCTCGTCGGGGCACAAAGACGTGACCAACACCAAAGAGTGAAACTAAATGGAGGCGGCCAGTCTACTCCAAAAAGTAAAATAATCTACAAGTCTGTGTACACGAACCCGTCGTGAGTACAAGTGACAAGCGGTTGAGACCCCGCTCGTCCAGGTACAGGAAACGTGAGTGATCACCCTGACTGGGACATTCGACAAGAATGTGCCGAACAGTCCGGGGGACAACGCAATCGTTGAAGTACGGTGTAGGAGAGCGTTTCATCAAATGGCGGTGCGGCTCGCGAGTGTGCCCAATTCGAAGATGACAGAAGGGTGGGCGACCTGAAACCGTCGCGGCATTGGTGGGTAGGTCTAATGCTGTGTCTGTCTTTACGGCCGAACGAGTTGAAATATACGCCTCGGTAGAGGAGATAAAGTGTCGTGCCTGGTTCGGAGAGCGATTGTGATCTTTAGCGACTCCATAGTGCCCCGAGTGCTTTCGAAGAATTGGAATCTCCACAGCCCGAGTTCGTGATATCCGTAACGCCACGGTTGACGCAAGGCGGGAGGATGTTGAGATTATCTTCTGCTTGGTTCTTGGACAAGTGGGGATTGCGATGAATGAGTGCGCCAATGAAACGCTGGTCTGGTCGCCCACTCCTCACGGGTTCATCCTCTGCTTTACAGTGTTTTTAGCAGGTTCTTGAGCAAGCAAAGGGTGACCTGCCGCAAGTCGAAAGTCGCCCGGAGGTAACTCTACAAAAGCGGTAAGGAGGAAACACCCGTGGCCGTCAAAAATGGAGAGCACAGGGGGGATACACCTTAGTCACAGAGGTGGAGCTTCTCGGGGGAGGCTCCGAGATAGCAAAGGGGGAAACCCCTCTGCCGCATTTAGATGGTAGGAGGGGAGCCCCTCCCCCGCTCAGTGTGGTCTTGGCGTTAGGCCCCTCGCCTGCCTCAACAGAGGGGGGCGTAGTCCGAAATTATGAAATAAACTTTGAGAGCCTGCCACCAAACGAGAATTTTCGAGACTTGCGACCACTAAAGAAAAAGAACGGGGTTGGGGGGGCGATATCCCGCGTCCAGCCGTTCCCGCCTAACCCATTTCCGTTTGTCTGACTTTTCTTCGTTAACGGATGGTGTTCTTAAACTAGGACAGCGAGGCACAACCACTAGAAGTTACCCAGTGGCCGGTCCTTCCCCATAGGTGGCACTACCACCCGGCCAGCTAGAGATACAGGGCGACAGGGCAGATATCCTTAGTAGGACGTACTGAGCCCTCGAAAGACAGCTAAGATCTATTGTGGCAGATCCAGAGACGGAACCCGAGACTTTTAGTTTGCCAGACAGGCCACAAGGCAGTAAATCCCTCCGGGCACAACCGGTACAGCCTTATACATCCGAGAACGGCCAAAGGGAGGTGGTCTTGCAACCTACGGGGGTTAAAGGGCATTGTTTATTGAGGTTCCAAAGCCTCTCTGCTGACAGGGCATGAGGTAGCTGGTTAGGTTATTAAGCCTACACAGAGGATTGAGGGGATAGTTGTAGAGGAAAGGAAATGCTGAGAGGGAAGGAAGCGCACCAACAAATTCCCCAAGCTGGGTCAAAATGTTCAATTCAACCCAGCGACGGGGCGTCCCTAATTTGCATTTTGTCCGAGTGAAAACAGTTCCTCCTGGTACCAAGAGCAGGTAGACAAAAGGTTGAGGGGGATAATGGTAGAGTAAAAAAAAAATAGTGCAAACTACTCTACACGAGGAAAGCTTCCAACTCAAGAGGGAGATAACAAGTGTAACCACCTACCCTTAATGTGTCGTTGGCGCGAATTCTGGGCAATACAAAAATATCCACACCCCCATACCCCTTTATACCCTATAGAGCAACCCATCATTTTATCCACGTCGAATGGGTTTTCATAGCGACGAAACTAAAACTAGAACAATTTGTTCTTTTTTTCACTTTATTATGAAAGCCTAAACACAGTCAACCTCTGAAAGAGCCATGTAACAAAATTAAAGACAAGCTAAAACAAGGAGGGAAAAGTTAGACAACACTCGTTTTGCGGGTCTACCTGTGGGAGTTCTCCTTGCTCACGAGTCCATGAGAGAGAGGCTATGATGATCCTCCGGGGAGCAGAGCACTTTATTCTCACGACGGATCCAGGCGCTACTTCGACGTCCCTTTCGGAAACCTGCGATAAAAGACAAAAAAATTAATGTAATCAAAATATAATTTGGTACGGGGTTTACCACAGCTCCGCACTCTCTTGGTAACCTTTTATTTCGCGGGGAAAGGGGCCTCAGTCGAATTCGAAATATGGGTAACTACAGCGTATGGCAGGTGCCGTCAAGTTAACCAAAATCAGAACTCCATCCAGCGACTCACCGCACACGATGTGGCTTAACCACACTGTAATCGAAAGCTATGCTTCCACTCAGCTAGGCTGTCGCCCAAATCAAAATATATGGCCCAATCTCCCTTTAATGGGGTAGTAAAAATAATATCAGCATGAAGTCAGCTGCACGTCGTATACAACAAAATGTGAGTGCAGCCATGAGTGAAATGGGCCGATAACCAAGGTTTGGAACCCGCCCTTTTGTATAACGACTGATGGGAGGTTGAGGAAATGAGCAGGGAGCTGTAAATGTGGGAGAAGCTGTGAAAGTGAGCGGTTTGTTCTGCAACAGTTGTGTGTAAAAGTGTGTTATGTATGGGGCTCTATAATGCTTGGTGAAAATGCTGTGTAAATGTGATTGTAGTGACAGGAAATGGGCTGGTCTAGATGAAGGTGGTGTATTTACTGGTGGAGGTGTGCATGCGAGAGGACGGAGCGTCACCTTACCAAGTAGCAAAGTTGTGCATGCGGGCGAGATGGGAGCTCTTTATTTACACGGGGTACGACTCCCGGCGAAAGATGGAGCAAGAGAAAATTTGTGGAAGATATATCGGGCGAGTAGTTTAAAGGGGTGACTACTAGGCTCCCTTGGAACCGAAGGAACACGGCGTCTCTCATGAAAGATCACCCACCCCAGCGGTGTGAAACCAATACACAAAATTAACTACCAAATACAAACTAATAAAAAGGTTAAGAAATTTTGTCTATTTAAATTTAAAAAGTTCTGATAATAAAAACTGCTCTCATTACAACGCAATCGGGAAGTAAGGACGCCATCACAGCGATGTTCACTGCATGTCGCATAATAATGCATTTGTATAGCGCTCTTGAGAGCCGTTGGTCCTCACAGAGCGAGACTAAATACGGTTGTAATGATGGTGGAGCTGGGTTAGGGACCATTTTTCTCCTATAATGAACCACTGAATGCGTTAAAAACTTCGGATTAGGTTAACTGAGCAAGTAGAGAGGATCGTTTATGATAAGTTTGGCACCATATAGTTCAGGGGCTGAAGCCCAAATATGAAGAGATATTAGGACAGCTAAAGCCATCGGGTAGAAAAGCCTTGACCGACTTAGGGTATGTAACAGGCATGTACGAATGGATAAGTGTGGTTCTCTAATTCTACTTTCAACTCCTTCATACCCACAGATGAGTGGGATGTATGCTTACAAGCTCTATACAGCTGGGATGATAATGATGGTGTTTGTATCCTGATAGCAACAAGGAGTTAGGACCACAGCTTGGCTCTTAAATTTACCTGGACAATAATGCTTTTATCTGATTCGTAATCATCTGGTCGCTGATCTCGTATTTGGATGTTGATTGTAGCGCTCGTCTCACCTTCTGCGTTTCTTCCACTGCAGATGTATTCTCCAGAGTCCGTGTATTGAGAATTGTAGAATATCAAAATACCACTTTGTTGAGTTACCTTTAGAGAAAGAGGTTACTTCATATAAAAATTAAAAATTACCTCGGATTGTTTCATGGAGCGAAGATATTTTTGCCCTGAATTGGTTTAGAAGGACTCAGTAACTTCGTGGAACCTTACCTTGCCTTTGGCAGGGGTTTTCTATATCTTAATGATTTAGCCAATTCTATAAATCCCTAGGTCATCCATCTTATTGTAATGGCGTATCTCAAAGTAACACATATTAGGATCTTTGTAAGTTATTAATGAAAATCAACCAAAACATGAACCCACCGAAGATGAGAATGGTCGACCATCTGCCCGCACCCACTGAATGTGTGGTTGAGGCATACCACTGGCTCTACATCTGACTTCGTACTGCTGGCCAATAGTCAACTCCAAAATTTCTGTCTGTTCCTCTATCATAACTACTGGCTTGGTAGAAGGAGGACCTCCTGAAAATGAAAAAACCACTCTATTTACTCATTTTATACAAAAGATGTTCACAAATTACACGAATTTCACATTTTGTGACAAGTTATAGTTCGCATATGGAAATGTTTATCACCTTTAAAACAGAGTTGGCAGTCCAAAGACTTTTCAGTCTGTGATAATAATAAAGTAACGGTTATGATTTGACAGCGTCATGCAAAAGTGAGACAAGTATTATTAGTTATATTGTTTTTCATAACTCAGATTATAACGAATAGAAGGTAAGGATGTAACTTTACCTGTATTCCATCTTCTATAAACTAACAACCTTTTTCCAATTCCAACAATTCAGTTCTACAGAATGAGCCAATATATTAAACTCAAAAGGCGTCAGTCAAGAATGTCGTTTGAGACAGCTAGTATGTTTAGAAGTAAAAAATGAATGCAGTGATGTTTAACTGTTTGGTGGAAGTGAACCAAAAGTCTTGAACTCAAGACTTTACTATTGGCATATTAAAAATATTTTTCTTTCTTATAATTTGGAGGGGGCATTTATAAATAATTAATGTGTGATCTAAAATAAAATTAGGACCAATTTAAATAAACAGATTAGACAACTAGCTTTTCCTTTGAATTTTACAGCTTTTATCAAAAGATATAACTTTGTATTTAAATTTCATACTGCAAAGAAGCGAGATAGTTTGGTTTATATATAATTTAAGATAGAATAATACGGACAGTAATCAAGAATAATTCTTCTTCTTCTAATTGAAAATCGGTTCTCGGCCTTTCAGTACTGCAGAAAGACAAGTGACAATGAGCTAACATCAACAACACAAGGTTATTTGGTATGAAATTACGTCATCAGTGAAGAGTGTTAACAACTGCCAACTCTATTACCTACACAATTCTTTAAAGCTTTCTCTAGTGTACAACTATTAAATAAAATGATGATTTAGAATGGATGCCATATACAATATGCTGCAAGTATTAGATTAGTCATAACCAAAGATTTAATAACAACAAATGCGAAATTCAAAATTACAGGCATCCAGCAACAATGTAACCATTTACCATCAATATAGAAAGACTACAGTAAAAAATAAAATAATATTATTTAAAAGTGATGCAGCGCCTGACCTATAATTCAATTCTTCCATTGTGGTAATAACAGGTGCTGACCAAACCAGATACTATGGCATATTAATATTTTTGGAGTACTTAGTTGACCATGTTAAAATCATTGTAATGTTTTCTTTCCAAATATAATAATTTTCACCTTCTTCAATTTGTCAATATGAAGAAGAAATGCTAAAAATAAAGTTGGTGGGGATTTATTTACTTCATAAATGCAATAAATATGGATAAAGGTAGCACCTGTTGTCACAACAATCCATACTCAAGCATGAAGTTTCTCAACATTAGAAATCTAGTACATTTTACAAATCAGCCCCCAAAAGGGTCATTCACAAAATGAAGGCAGTGGATAGCAACGAATACAGGTAGAACAAAATAAGCCATATATAAGGTTTCCCACTGAGAAAAATTGTGAGTTCAGAGTAGTACATAGATGTTAACAAGGTGTTACCGGCAAATGCATGAGGGACTATCAAGGCTGCAGTCATCAGGGAAACCCACAGCGAGAGCAAAAGAAGTAGGTGGTATGCTTGGTTACCAGCTCTAGTTCCACTTGACTGTGAGTCTATGTAGTCCACAGAGTGAGGGGAAGGAACAGGTAAAGGAGGAAAGGTGTGGGTGAAGGATTATAACGTTGGTAATAAAGAAAAAGTGTAAGTAAATAAAGGTATGTATTATAAAGTGAGGATAAAGAAGCGCGTGCAAAAAAGCAAAGTATGTGTAATGAAGAAATAAGAATAGGTAACGAAAGTGTAAAAAATTGGGGAGACAAAGAAGGAATGTGAAGGTATACAAGGAAGAAAATATGGGTGAAGTTGCAAAACATGTCAGTGAGGTAGAATTATGGATGGAAATAATAGTAAGTGAAGAAAAAAAAGTAAAAGTGAAAAATTGCAGGTAAAAGGGTAAGAGAATAAAATTATGGTTAAATTAATGTTTTGTAAAGAAGATTTATGGAATATAAAATGTAGGGTGAGAAGTAGGAAGAGTAGGAGTTCGTTTTAACAATGCAAAAGGATGGAGTAGGATGGTGGAAATAGGGATAATATGTATACCCATCATGGCAAGCAAGGGGAGGAGAAAAAAAAGGGTGTTAGTGGGGGGTGAATAAACACAAAGCAACATTCATTTCATTTTATATCTATGTGAAGCTATAAAAATGGGGGGGATCGAGTGATGCTTTAAATGATTATAAGCATTTTCAAAGGGCAAAAAGCTATAAAAAACGGGACTTAACAACATCTATACAAAAGTGTGACAGGGGGAAAATATTAATTGGTGAAGCAAATTTGACTATTATCAAGATGTGGTCTATACTCAGAAACAATTCCAAAACTACAAAATATCTAAAAAGTGATTACGGTGCAATAAAAAAAAGGAAGATTGGATTTATAATAAGATCCAATTTGTTTATGGAACTGAATTTTTACAATCTTCGAATGGGTAATAATAGGAAAATACAAAACACATTTTCAAGAAAAGCGATTATTTGAAAAGTATCTATGCGCCATCGAACTAATACCCGATATATAACAACAGCTTACACACCAATTTATGGAATTGTTACAAGTAAATTTCAGAAAGAATAAACTATTAATTTGCTTCTAGCAAAGAGGGAGCAATAAGCCTAACTTGTAGTCCAAAAGAGGAATTATAATTCCTTCATAATTTAAAAAATAATTAATATAATTTCAAAACAGTTGAATCTGTTAATAGAAGAATAAAAGCACCATTAAGCATTGAAGATGGAGTCTATAAGAAAATAATGTTCAAACTCCCATTT
This sequence comes from Ceratothoa steindachneri, assembly GCA_963969495.1. Taxonomy (NCBI): domain Eukaryota; kingdom Metazoa; phylum Arthropoda; class Malacostraca; order Isopoda; family Cymothoidae; genus Ceratothoa; species Ceratothoa steindachneri. The sequence continues at coordinate 95,479,233 of OZ018332.1, forward strand.
CATTGGTGTTCCAGATTTCCCTTGGAGTGAAGCAAAATGAATTAGTGCAATCCAGCTCTAAAAGAAATATTGCCATTCAGGAAAAATAAATGAATGTGGGGGCGAAAATGGGGAAAAAAAGAGGAAAATAGAATAAAAAAAATAATTGGATTGCCAGACTGCAATAAAAAATGTAGCAACTTTAATTTTTTTAAGACAGAGTCCATTCAAGACCTCCCAAACAAATTCAATAAAAGCAGCAGTAAAACTAACTAGCGTGAATCACACAGAAGGAATTTAAATTTATTACCTAAGTTTGCGCAATTAGTCTACCATAATGTAGACAATAAGAAGTGAAGAAAGATTCTATGGAATTAATTTAAGAAGCAAATATTAGGAATTGACAGAAACAGGCGAAGAAAGATATGAAGAGAAACGACTGATAAACGATGGCCAAAATAGATGTCGAAGCCAAATCAAATGATTCATTGTGTATTTTGGCAGTTGGTACTAGATTATTGATAGTTTGGAGGGGAAAAACTTGGAATACCAATGAATCCATCACGATAGCTCCCAAACCTAACCTAAGAACATTTTATAATCGGTTTACGATACTAAAACTGAATAGGTTCATCATATAATAGCTCTCAGTGCGGCTTACTCTAAAAAGAATGTTAGAAATAAAGAATGAATGAATTAATTAATTACCTCTAACAATTAGCTCAATCTCTCCCTCTTCCACGTAGACACCAGTGGAGGCTCTACAGACATAGAAGCCAGCATCTTCCGGACGAACCTACACCACAGACAAAGATATCAAAATAGGAATAAAAATTAAAAAATTTACTACACAAGTCTAATTGAGGTTCTTAGAACCTCAATTAGTTATACAGGATGACCCCCCCCCCAAAAAAAAAAACGGGCTTCAACTTTCGATAGGCTTTATTTCTTAATGTTTTGACAGTTAAGAAATTGAGCCTATCGAAAAATAGGGACCGTATTTTTTTTGGGGGGGAGGGCACCCTATATATGGGAACATTCGTAGCATCGAGGTTTATTGTAACAATATCAAGTCTGCTGTACATGTGGAACACGAAGCCATCTAAAGACCGAAGTTTTTTTTTTAGATTTCTGGGTTATCCAGGAGTATAGAGGCAGCCATAACCTCCATTAGCCTTAAAGCTTTTCACAGGTGTTTGGTATGTTACACTCCTAAGAACCTCAATTTAATCCCGATTCTCTTTTGGGGGCATAAAAACAAAGATTTGCCAATGTTGCTAAGTATCCTTAATTGATTACACATCGAATGCTTTAGCAAGTTTATGACATCTCTCTGAAAATGATTTTTCTTACTCGCTAGTTTGTTTGTTTTCTAGCTTTCGTTCGCAAGATGACATAACGAGCGACCGATCACCATTCGACACCCTCCCGCCCAATTACACAAAATTACCGACCTGGGAGATGGTAAGAGTTCCTTGATAGTTATCGGATGAACGTCCATATGGTAGAGGTCGATCACGTCTGTCCCATTGCATGGAAACCCGACGCTGTTGAGGAAAGGACAAGATTCACGACAGTGGCAAACAACACATTTGCGGATTCATAAATCTTATAAAGTAGGAACCATTAAGGATCCCCCCCACCCCGCAAGAAACTGATTCGTTAACCCCAACGCTTCTTGGTCGGAAAAGCTGTGAGGTGGTTTAAAAGATGTTTCATAGTAATTCTTTTTATTAAGCGTTTTACGCCCTCTTTCACCCGAACTTGGGTCTAACCAGGCCGTGTCTCATAGGATGAGAGACATCAAACTGAGATCAAACCTGATGATTTTAATCAAAATAATTGCTAATTTTCATTAAGATGAAGCCGAGTGAGAAACAAGGTCTGATATATAATAATTCCATGAATGCGCACGGATGGAGTCGGGGACTGTCCGGTCTGGAAATAATGTAAATTCTATTTCCTATCAACCCCTCCCCCCCGCCCCTCTCTTTAGGCCAGGTTGGTTAATCACAACATAAAGTAAAAAAGGAAAAAAAAACAAATATCTACAAGGGGTCTGAGGGAGGGCCGCCCCCCTCAAGAGCTTGAGTTTGCAGCCAACAATTTAAATGATTAAATACAATGGAGGCGACTAGCCTACTCCAACATCTCAACCCCACCACAGTCCGGTGAGCAAAAGACCCACCCAAGGACTCTGTCGGAGGCAGTAGCGACCCCACCTGTCTTGGTACTGGTATCGCTCACGATGCTTCCCCCCCCCCACATACCATGGCATTCAACCAAAAAAGCGTATGAAAAAGAACTACCCTTTTGGCACCATCTGTCATCGGCGCACTTCAATGTGCTGTACCATATCGTCAAGTCGGGGTTCATCGTGGGGCAGTAGGACCCCAAGATCGCACCTTCCCCCCCAAAAAAACCCTCCGTCGACACCTATCATACACAAATATCAACCACTCTTTCATTATAATCAACCCACCTTTTACGCGGTATTCCATCTCTTCTCATACCCTGGCACACCCCTATATTCCTCTTACATGCCCATACCCACTCAAAACATACTCCGTTTGACCCAGGAGGCAAGGGTGTGTTCTTTTTAAACTCAGGCCACCCTGTAGAACAAGGGAGAAAGAGGGGGTAGAGTGGTCAGTCATTTCCAAGTGGATATTGGCATCCCCCACCCCACCTGGATTTAACCTTGGTGTGGGACCACCCCACTTGAATGCAATCCTGGTGGGGGTTAAGTTGCCATCGAACTTCCACTTCCTGACCGTTGTATGGACCGCTACCACAAGGGAATCCTATAAAATTGCCGCAGCATGCAACAGTCTCCCTACACTCAAACCTGGTCCCTCATAACAGTGTGACAGAATGTGTGGCCCCCACTTAATTGTACTAACGTTCAGAGGGCTACATCAGTCTGTAGGCTCAAAGTCTTTCTCCCTTAATCTCCCAAGGGGTCAGAGGGAGCAGAGATTCCATCTGCTGCCTTGGAGCTATAAACAACAACAACAACAACAACAACAACACACTCCTTAAGTGGCTAAACAAAGATAATTTCAGGGAGTATTTTGCGATGAAGCTCAGGATCACTTACATTTGGGCTAACGCTGCATACAAGATCAATAGTTCCTCCAACTTCAGTTTCATAGACACTTTGTGAAAAGGTGATCTCAAAGGTTGTAGGTGTTTCAGAACCTGAAATTATAAAAGGTGTTAGTTAAGACTATATATACATACACAAAAAGGTACTTGGGCTTATAAAATTTCAAAGAAAACGTTCATACATTTTCAGAAATACAGTTACGGATAATTAAAAAAACTCGGGATATAAAACAGACCTGAGAAGTAATGAAGACAACTATAGCAGTATCGGTACGTGTTATTCACGCATATAGATCAACAACTTTACCCATGTTAATATTTAATGTAAATACGGTGTACATAATTAACTTATACAACCTCGATTTATTATTAATTAATGCTAATCAATAATCCACAAGAAGGATCGCAACACAACTGATTTGGAAAGAAAAGTAAACGTGTATTTCAAATTCCCCGAAAAGCTTGACCCTATTTTATTTGAAAAATGTTTAAGACGACTTGAAAAATTGTAAAACAATACCTCTTTAAATCCATGACAACAAGATTTGTGATATTAAAATTGTTCAGTTAATTAAATTATACAAAGCAATCTGCTTGAAGTTGGCATGGCTGAGAGATAAGTTAATGATGTACACCATAATAATCAACGAAATTCAATGTATTCAGCAACTTCCAATGTAATTCTGCCTTAAAATATTTTGTCTGAATTTCATTTCGATACCAAGAGTCCATTAGAAAAGTGTCGAAGATAGTTAAGAACATAAGACTGTTTGCATGCTTCAAATGACAACCAGGAGAGTAGAAGTTTTAAAAGCGATTCCAGGTTCTAATGTTAAATTGATTTTCAAGCAATACATGTTAGTAGGAACTGAAATGACAATGATTAGACCATATTTACAAGTTTGCGACGTAAATTAAGCAGATTTAAGCACACTTAGCGAATCGAGTTTCAATTTAATTACACCATTTATTTCATTGACAAGGTCCCTCGACCGAATAATGAATCTCGCATATCAGAATAGCAATCGATGGCAAACGCGAGAGAATCAAGGATCGGTCCTCAGTAGGGGTGGAAGAGGCAAGTAGAATTGTATTACAGTTTTGCCACCAACCGGCGAGCGTGGGGATATCTCAGGACCAATGGGAGAGCCACCCGTACCGTAACTGAAAGAGTGATGTGTTGTGAGCGTGAAAGACGGTGAAATAGAAAGCCTTGTTGTGATTGACTATGTGTAGAATGACGTATGCAGATGTAACTACCTGAGTGAACGCCTCAGTCAGCGCCCCGCCAATTAGCGTTATCCCCTTACGAGCACCGAAATCTATTGGTGTCTGCTCTCTTCTGGAATCGAACCTGGATTGCCAGGGCATGGAACTCCAATGACTTTATCAACTAGACTACAGAGAGTTCCAAGGTTTCCGCTTTTAATAGTACTAGAAATACCAAGAAATGATCAAGTAGAAACATGAGTCGGGAATTCCACCTGTGCCAAACAGGATTTTCACGTTGGGCATGCAAAGACATGGTACATTTTGCAATACTTGGCTTGCGAGGACGAAGACTCCCTAATTCGATCACTGCGAAGCGGATAGTTGCTATGAGCACTCACGTATTCCATTCAATGGGTACTCGTCGGTTCCCTGGAAAGTTCTCTTCGTGAAAGGAATTCCGTTATTGGTGTAATGAACGCGGGAAGCTATGCTTCCCCTTTCGATCACATCTCGGTCGAATACCTTACAATACACGAAATTCGTTCCTTTCGGTATAAGAATTGTCACAGAGAGAAAATTTGAGTTCGTATAATTCCCCTCTATTTGTTGGTCTCTTCTGGTTGTATAATCATGCGAGAGGACAGAACTATTCGTGACGCGTTGAGAATCCAGATAGTAAACCATCTCTCCAAACGTTTCAGAAGCTGTATATGAGCATGTGAAGTTCATGTATATTTCATCTTGAGCGATATGAAAATACACTTCCAGGGGACGAATTTCAATCCTAAGACCTAAAGCAATCATGCTTGGATTAATAGGGAAAAGGAATGGATCACACAAGAGTGATTTGAAACTTTGCAATCATTTAAACTACATTAGCAAGTTAGCTCACTCTTCTTCAAGGAAAATAAAAAATAGCATTTTCTCGTAACGGATCTTTTTGGAGCAAATAAAAGATTATTATAACATTTTAATTTGAGGGAGCTAACTCTATGCCTTAAAAAATAGCAAACTCAAAACTTCTATAGTGCTTTATTTCATACTAGGAAATGGTATCAAACAAAATACTAGTTTAGAAAATTAAAATGCATTAATTCTGTGTGGCAATGCAGATTTTTAATGCTAAAAATGCATTAGTGCATCATTAGTTAGAAAATAGTGTAAAATTATGTTATATTAACTTTTATATCATTGTTAATTAACTAAATAAATGCATCAAACCTTCATTTCACCTTTATGACAGGGGCAACACGATCATCCTTAAGAGACTATTCAGAATTTTTTATTCATTAGAGGGCTTATTATCATCAAGAAAACTGTTTCTAACTGTATGTTCACTACGACACCATATACAGTGCAACCCTTGTCATAATCATGAAACTTAGCTAATGATTGTAACCTTTAAAATCACCCCGAAAACTGTTCATAACTTTATATTGGCTGGATCTTTTATTATCTCATTTGTTCAGTTCAAGGCTGCTCGCCTTGGGGAAGAACCTTTATGACAGGGGCAACACGATCATCCTTAAGAGACTATTCAGAATTTTTTATTGATTAGAGGGCTTATTATCATCAAGAAAACTGTTTCTAATTCTATGTTCGCTACGACACCATATACAGTGCAATCCTTGTCATAATCACGAAACTTAGCTAATGATTGTAACCTTTAAAATCATCCCGAAACCTGTTCATAACTTTATATTGGCTGGATCTTTTATTATCTCTAAGATTGTTGTTCCTAATTTTATATGTCTGCACCATTCATTTTAGAGTTGAACCGAAAAGTGCTGGATAAATAGAGAGGAATGATGAATTAAATGGCTAAGAATTTCAAGACTGCAATAACAAATTTCGTAAACTCTAAATCAAGCAACCCATTTCGTAACACGAGGCCAATAATTCTTATTTTCTTAGACTTGAGAAAATGCATAGTGCCATCATATAAAAGCAAGTTTCTAAATCAAAAAGATTCAGTCATTTTTAATTTTTTTTTTTTTTCTAAATCAAAAAGATTCAGTCATTTTAATTCATTTTCCCCTTTTTAAAGGAACCCCACAGAATATATTTTATAACTCGCAGTATTAATTTAAAGTAAACTAGTGTTAAACAAAAGAGGATATTTTCGATTAGTGAAGATAAAGTGAGGGAACAAGCAACAGATAAGGAAAAAGTTGTGGATAAATAGAGAGGAGTGGTGAACTAAATGGCTAAGAATTTCGAGACTGCAATAACAAGCCTCGTAACCCCTAAATACCGGGGCCCTGTGTGTGTGGAAGGGGGGGGGCGTTATAAACTTACAAGAACAAGTTCGTACTCATATGTACGAATTTCGACCCCTTGGTGAGCTAACTCAGAAAACAGACACATTAAGAAATTTCCAATTTAAGCCGAAGAAATTAACCACGGGAGCTAGAAATGGACTGAAACGCCATGTTGTAGAATAATCCCATGAAAGCGTCTATTCATCTTATCTCTGGCACCTGGGACTTTCTAGCCTTGTCCTAACATATGACACCTCCATTTATAGCGTTTCCGTCTATTCTATCCTGAGTAAAGCTAAGCTAGAATGGTAATGATTAGTCGTCTGGTGGGTGGCTCGACTTGTGATGGGGCGCAACATAGCGGCTGCTCTCAGGTAGAGGATTGTAACGGTCGATTAAGGCTCGTTAGCGCGTCCCACTTGGCCAGATGGGTCATTGTGAATGGATATAGGAGGGTTTCAAGGAGGGTTCATAGCAACGACCAGCCCTAAGATATCGACGTTGAGATAGTTTTATAAAAAAAATTAATCTAATTAAGGATCATAATGTCTGGCCAAACTTTTAAGCATCGGTTAGGGTCTGCCCGAATCCAGAGTTAACAGATAAACCCTTCCATCGTAGATGTCAAAACCCTATGCAATTCTTAGTTCTTTTTAAAGTAGTACCAAATCTAAACCTGTTGGATATTAGCTCAGGTTAGGAGTATTAATATCAAAGCCATAATGCATTTTAGATACTTCTATTTCAATATAATGTAGTAGCGAACCTTACTCTCACCACGCTTACATACTTTACTTCATAGCTATGCGAATAATTCACAACAAAATGTACCTGTTTCTGAATCAATACAGTAGGGTCCATAAAAGCCTGGTAAGCATTTACATGTTACGCTTCCATCTCGTTCCCCGACGCAAGATTCCTCTTTACCATTGCAAGGGCATTTCAAGCACCGGTTGGTTCTCAAATCTCGATAGTATCCTTGAGTGCAGTCCTAGTCAAGAAGCGAATAGAGAGGGTAATATATTCTACAAAATTTTATAGGTGATATCAAATTATAAATAGTTCAAGGATCAAACTGAAAGTCCAATTAATTTCCTGGTTATCCAATACTAACTTCACAAGAAAAGCCCATGTATTCACTAGGACAGCTACAGTGTTCTACTTCGAATGCTTGCGGTTGATTCGATTGATAATCGACGGCAGTGTCCATAGTGAGATACTGAAGGCTTGTTGATATCATACTACTGCTGAACTGCGCCCGGATCAAAATCGCATCGATATTAGCTAATGCGGCCAAAAATTCTTCCCTGTGAGATAGAAAAGAATAGGAGTCGAACATTTTAGAATAGTTTTTTTCAGGCTTCGCTATCAATAATGAAACAAAAAGGTGGGTAGGAAATTACCGCTTTACCTTCAAAACCCTGCTACTCTGTTCACAACATACTAACTGGATTACAGTACCCCCATCCCTACATCGCTATAGCAAATACCACCACAACCTTTAAATAAAACACCTACAGTGCTCGGTGTCCCACTAGATACGGGACTAAATTTCCAACAAGACTCAAGAAGTACAACAAACAAAGCCAACACACACCGAGAACTCGTAGCAACCACCTTCGGCCATGCAAGGAAACCATCATCCTCACATAAATGCAATATATATCCGTCCCTCACTTGTCTGGGTACCTAACTTTTCACCTACTTAACCCAACATACTACAGACGGCACTAAAACAAAGCGCTCTGCCTAGCAACAGGTTGCATCCGCAGCACCTCAATGACCTACACCATGATACAAAGGTCGTAGCACTAAAACACCATCTCGAGATCCGAGGGGAATACAATTTCACCATTGTACAAGAAACCCAAACCATCCCTACCATCATATGCAAAACCCATACTACTTTCCACATGACACACGTAAAACTTCAAGGACATACTACACCGAAACACTCCAAGAAATCCCCCCACCCCAAAACCAGGCCTCTATCACTAACAAAACTACGATGAAAACAAGATAACAAGGCACATAATATTTTGGTCAAAACCATCTCTTAAAACGCCATTTCACCCGACACCAACCTCGAGGAAAGATGCCTCCCACCCACGCCGCCGCAAACGAGTCGTCTTGGCAATACTCTGGTGCGGTCAACACCAAAAACTTGACACAATTACCGCGCCAGCCTGACCAACATAGACACCTGCACCAGGAAACAAACACAGTTCAACAACTATTCACAACATACCCAACACAAGCCCACCTGAGACAAAACCTCCAGATGCCCCGTCCGGCCAGCGGAGTTCGTCGCGGCTGCCAGACTAAGGGAGGGACCGTAGCTGGGCGGGGGCAGCATGAGTAATAGTATTGATCGATAAGAGGGATAATGACTCAGCTAGCAAAAAAAACAAACAAGGACAGCGTTAGAGCCAGCTGCAAGTCATGTAATACCTCATTGCCGGCCTTTGATCTACAGTGAATTCGGATTCCACTAAATGCACGCTAGAGTTATGAAGGGCGCGAGGCTTCATCACTTCAGGGTTCATCCAGATAAATTCTCGTTTATCTGCGCTCGTAATTATAACATCAGCGTCGGCGTATATACTACTTGCTGATCTTGCGTTAAAGCTCTGGGTGAAACTCAAATACCCTCCGTAAGATGACAACTTGTTTCCAGTGAACAGCTGTAAAGGAGAATAGCAATAAGAATGTCTTCATAAATAATCAAAGGCCTTATATTATTATTCAAAAGAATGAAATCAGATCTTAATTATAATCTCAAAGGAAAAAGGATCGATTTACATAAATCCCCTTTACAAGGAATTCTAGTATAAAATTAATTAACCATTTAATCTGGTAATTTATGGTATTAAATCCTTCAAAGCAGTTGTTGAAAATATAACACCTGAGGCTTTTGGGAGTGTTTTTACCTGAGGTAGTGACCAATAATAGGTGGTAAGAGGAACCAAAGCATCGATCCGACCGAGAGAGATTTTATTATCAAATAAACTGATCTCAAGGCCGTCTTTTACGATATTCTTTCTTAATCTGCAACACAAATGTTAGGAAGAGTTAGTACCAACGATACTCAGTTAAATGCATTCGAATTTTCTGGCAAATTTAAGTGAAAATACTAGTACTTTTACAGTAGCCTCTTCGGATAACGACCGTTGAAAATATTACAACTAGACGAATCAACTTTGCGGAAGGACACCTCCTGTTTTAGCGGCCAGTGGTTTGACTCTCACGTCAAACTGTGGGACCCCACTGAGATACGCATGAGACGGTGAGAATAGGTGGTAAAAGATATAGCGAACCAATAACTATTTGGTGGCTTCTCTCTGTTTGTTTTTCTGTCCCCTTAAAGTGAGCTACAAATGAGTGAAGACGCCGGTTTCCACCATAACTGAGGTCCGAATGGGTATGGCTAGTAATCGGATGAGAGTCTGAGTTAGGGCGATTAGGGGGCGGTACCTAAATACTGTAGTGACCGGTGGATCGCGGTTCCCGTTAAACTACAGGTTCATATTGATAACACATGCAGCAGATGTCAGGTACGAAGCGGTAGAAAAACCGAAAAAAATGGGAATTCTATCGAAGGCCTCAAAGAAATGAAGGTTCATCCACCTATCGGGCTAAAGACAGTAAACTATTAGTTAAAGTGTCTGTCCTCTTCCACCAGGGAAAGGGATACAATTATTGGACTCGATACGAGTATCAATTAATTATGAGATAGGTCTCCGTTGCCCCAAGGGGAGTGGGCACCCTATATTGCATTAGAAAAACTAGAAATCTCACCATGCCCCATCAGCATGGAGACTTTACTAACTTTATTGGAGTGAGCAGGTCCCAGGAACCTCACCACAGCCCCAGGGTGGGTCCAAGGGTGTTTTGTGTCATCTTAAACTTGATTAGATGAGTCATGTTAGTGTTGTGGGGAGAGTAGGGGGATATTTTTGTATTTTGGGAGAATGAAAGAGTGGCCGGATTTAGATAGAGTTGGGCTAAAATTACTCTACGTTATGGGCAGTGATTTCTCTTGTCTATTTGGGGAGGTGGTTCGTTTAGGATGAAGATTATTTAGAAGATGAAGGGGAAAGGTTGTTGCATTGGAGTTGGTAGTACTGTGCTGGGGGTTCTTTTTTGAGTTTGGGTGGAGGCGGTTTTGTTGTGAGGTGGTTAGGATAGGATTAGTTTAGGTCTGCTGAAGTGTTGGGTTCTTATCATGACTAGTTCTGATCCAATAGGTAGGATTTTGGCTTCGGCATGTAAGGGGGGGGGAGGTGTTTTGGGTGCATTATATAACCTGTAATGATTCTGATTGCTTTGCTTTTAACTATTTGGAGCTTGCCTGCGTTGGATTTGGAGTGCTGGGTGCTAAGCTGGTGCTGTGCAATCAATCGAGGGGTGGGCGAAGTTTGTAAGTGTGATTATTAAATCCCTTTGTAGTGAAAAAAGTGATATCTGTCAGTGCTTTTAGAGCGTTGAATTTCTTTGTGACTTTGCTATGTTAGCTGTATGTGAAGTGAAGGTCATGTGAGTATCGAGGAGGAACCCCACGAGGTTGTGAGGTTAATGAAAAAGTAGGACTTGTCCAATTTCTGTGATTCTTGGGTGTTTTCTTGATTCGTGGAAGTCTGGTGTGAAGTGTCACTGATGATTTGAGCGGAAGATGCCTTTCGGTTTTCTCTACCTAATTCTTCTAGTATGTTTAGGTATTGTTGCAGTGTTCTGGGTGCGATGTTGACTTTTCGATGTTGTGGCTGCCGTCCGGTTTTGTCTAAACCACTGTTCTAGTGTCTTTAGGTATTGTTGTAGTGTTTTCGTTGCTTATGTCGACTTTGCGTCGTTGATCTTAGTGATTGGAGAATGTTGTTGAGAAATGTCGTGTGCGAATAAGTTGAAAATTATGGGTGAATATGACTATCAGGGAGCGCAGTTTTTTGGGGGGTGGTAGTACGCTTAATTTTCTGGCTGTGTATTAGTTGTCCTTGCCTGTCGAAGATGAAGTTCATTACCATTTTTCATCGTTGTTAGAGAGGTTAGTGATTTGAAGTTTTCCGGTTAGGATTTTTTTAGGTACTGTATGGAAGGAAGGTTTTGTTTGTGTCGATTGCTGTGAGAATTAAGGGAAACGAATTTCGATGAAACTATGTAGAATATGCTAAGTGGTAAGTAGGAGTGTTGTAATGTAGTGGTCATTTCTGAAGTGTTGAGTTGTGAGACGGACATGACTGGGGTCATTCTTTTGTGATGAGTTTCTCAAGGGTTTTGGATAAATTGAAGATTCTGATATATGTATACAAAACCCAGGACCCCTTTGCAGAATTGGACCTCAATCTTCCCCTAGAGGTGTTTGAAACCATTTTTTTAGCAAAGCAAACTTGTGGAATCCTCCAAGATCTTCATGCAACAGAGGTGGCTAATTATTACAATAGTAAACTAAGTAATAAAGACTGTAATACCAAACTTGAACGCAACATACAAGGTAAAGAGAATTACACGCGTTCAAGAACTAGAATAAAGAGCGCGGTTACACAAAGGCACAAGCCTGTACCCTGGTGAGGTGTCTTACAACTAAGACTGACCTGTCAGTCAAAGCAAATCCGGTGTCGCCGATGAGGTTCATCGGTATCTGTTCTCGGTAATAGCGGGACGAGGAGCACTGATCTGTCACACCACTGCACCAACACTTCAAACAACCGTCTGGGTTGGTTCCCGACAAGAAGTAGTGTCCACCTCGACATGTTTTACACTCATCTCCTTGAACGTTAGCCTAGAGAAGATAGGGTAGGGTATCAGAAGAGACCAAGCGACACCTATAATTTTGCCTTTAAAAATACTAAAAGAAAAACAGTGCCACCACAAGAGCTCTTGCTAGCCAAGTGGATACGGCGTTAGTCTTCTAACGTCGTGGTACCGGGTTCGATCCCGACATGAGCGGACACAAACGTAAGCGCAAGTAGAGATATAGCTACCGATTGGTGGACGAGCTGTGCTTATCCTGCATCTGCACTGGTGGGGTTGGTAGATAACACACAGTCAATTACAACACTGCTTTCTTTCCTCTCCAATCTTCGCAGCATAACACACACACACTCTATTCCAAGGACATACCTCTGGTTCGGAACGGGTACTTCTGCCCAGGAGCGACGAAGGTTTCTACCCATACGCTTCTTGGTGTCAATGCATAATACATCCTAGCATCCTCCCCGAAGACGAGCGGTTCCGGTTGCCCTCAGGATCACCAGCGATTGTCATACTGACCTTTATGTCTATTTCATTGTCGGGATCCAGCTAGGCAAAGGCAGGAGAGCGAACTACTACTACTGGCACCACAAGTTCAAGAATGTCCTCACATACTTAGACTCGAGAATATAATACCAAGACCCCAGAAAGTGAGACAAATCTGGAGCTGTTTTGTCCATTTATTACGCCACCAGTCCCTTCCTTTCGACAAGGTCTCCCGAGCGGATAGTAAAAGCTACATAACAGTCAGTATGATAAACGCTGGTAAGCCCGTGAGCATTAGGAGCCAGTTCTCGTTGGGAGGGAAAGGGGCAGGAGGTACGATACTACTGAGTTTTGGCAACCTACCCACCATTTTTGACCTGAAGGAAAGCCTAAGTATTTTGTGCCCGTTCTCGCAGGGAATCGACGCGAACCCGGTGCTAAGACGACGAAATCCAACCACTTATGCATTAGATTACTAGAAATCATGTTTTTACAGACGCTATTCTAGATTGGGGAATAAATATCCTTTGCAAAAGGGTAAGCGTCTATTTTAAATCTAAGATTTCCACTAAAAAGTATCAAGAAAGGCAAATAATAACGATGGCACCTAACGGGTTAGGTTAGGTTATTAAAGAGGTTATAAAGAAAGTGCTAAATTTGTGGAAGTACAGTCCTAGGAGCACCCTCCTCCCAACTTGACCCATTCTGCAGTGAAAGCACACCCCTTTACGGGGTGCAGTTTACAATATTCTTTTCTGCCAGCACATAATGGATCTGAAACGAGGACTTTCGGTCTTTTATTTCTATAGGACTCTCGACAGCATCGGAGAATTGAACCCGATCTTTATCTCTTTTTGACTCACCTTGCATTGACATTGATCCCTTTCGCAAATGGTCGAGATGGATCCTCTCGGATCACAAGAACAGGGCTCAACCCTCTCGCATCTTCCCGAGTAATTCTGAGGATCCTTGTAGTATCCCTCAGCACATTGTTCGCATCTTTCTCCCGCTCGATTTTCCCGACAATTCTGCAATTGAAAATCACGACGACTTTAGCGTCATCGCCAACAACCTCTTTCCTACAAAGTGTGGACACGCGCATCAACTCTCCTTAAAATTACCACCCACACCCCTTTTTTATGCCGTATCAAACACAGAACCCCTTTTTTTTCCCCATGCCCAATTGCCACTTCATAGCGATTGGGTACTATGACCTGTACCATCTCGCCCAGTCAGGAAGGCGTTCGGCAATTTTAATCGAGAATAAAATCTGCATTCCTGATTTTGCAGTGGGTATCCTTTGTTGTTGTAATGAACCCTGCTTCGGAACCCACATTAAACAGGTTTACCACTAACGTAGACGCGGGATGGTGCGAATCAGCGAAAAAAAAACCCTACAGGAATCGTGATTACCATACAATACGCTAAACATAATAATTAACTGCACTCATATGTCCCATCGTGTAGTAAATATGTTACATGGTTTAAGCAGCATTTCGGTTTGATTTTTTATCTCTCATACTTACACTGCACTCTCCAGTATCTGGGTCACACTCTTCCGAGAATCTACCACAGTCGCAAGGTTCACAGGTGCCTAGGTGTACGCCAGAGAGAGACTTCGTATAACCTCTGTCACAATCTTCACAGGAAAGACCTTTGTACCCCACTGGACAGGAGCACATTTCAACGGCATATGCCCGATCCCTTCCGGTATTCTTATTGACTGCCATTTCCATTCTTACTTCATTTAATCTGAAGAATAAAAGTTAAGTGTAGAACTTTGATGCATTGTGAACATTTGACGAAATGCTTAGAAAAATTAACTCCTAAACATACCCAACTTCTTGAGTATTAGTTGTATAAGTCGCCTTAATAAGAATGTATTGCAAATCCGCTAAGGCCATAAGGAAATGTTCTCTGTTAGCACTATGTCCTCCTTGGCGTTGCCAATCCTTTTCGACAAATGGAACGCTCACAGTTTGCAAATTTTGTGGAGAAAGATATTCTTTATGAAAATATCGAAGAGTAACGTCATTGCCCTGCAAATGTAAGAAAACGTATTTCATTTCATATCGAATAAACCAAATAATTTGCCAATTAACACTCAGAAAATACATTATAAATTTAAAAATACATACAAAGATCTCGACGGCAAAGGCATTGTTCTTGGACCTCAAACCCCCTTCAGAAGGAACATAACGAAGCGTGTAGGTCAAATTGCCTCCGTAAGAAGAAACCTTGTCACCGAGGAACATTGGCGGCAATTTCCAGTAGTAAACCTGAGAGTGAAATTAAATTAGAATAATAAACAATAATAATCCAATCTAAAATAAATTTTATTAGAATAATAAACAATAATAATCCAATCTAAAATAAATTTTAAGAAGTTTGTTGATTCGGGACAAACTTTGATTTCGAATTTTTTCCATTTCAAACCTCGCGTGGTCGTTGAAGATCGCTAAAGGTATTGAATACGAGTTCTTGTCTCGAGGCATCTGCGAATAAGTTGCTTTGGATGATTCTCTCCTGGTCTTGATCCACATCAACCAATTGCACACCAGCATGTCCACTGGTAAATCGCACAACGACCTTAAATTAAACAAAAAAAATAATTAAAAATAACTCAATAGCGATAGTCCTTCCCTCTGAGGTGGAAAGATTTTAAGTTGGTGACAATTTGGCTGCCTTCCCGTGGCCGAGCGCTCTAGGTAGTCTCCCCTTTTGGCTATTCGAGATAGGCACCTTCTTTATATTTTCCCTTCCCTTAACTTCATAAGCATTGGCTAGCCTAGTGGATAAGAAGGGGTTGGATCTCCACGCCTCGGTACCCGGTTCGATTCTCAACGCGCACCGCCCCCCTTCCCTAAGAAAAATTGACCTTCGTAAGGAGCTAGTCGCCTATGAGCGGAACGCTCAGCCTGGCGCGTGAGCAAAGCTAGCTCAGTCCAAACACGTCATCACACGCACAGCGGATCACAACACGGATGCCTCTTTCTCTCTCTAATCTTTACAGATAGAACACATCACTCTTCCACCCTAGGACCAGCCAAATGGGTCTCTATGCCCACACTCTCCTCACAAGGAGCAGGTGGCCATGCCCGTGTTATGAAGAGTTGCATGCCCACTGGAGGTAACAAAACAGAGTACTGCCACTTTTTTAACCTTACCTTAGCCCCCCTTCCAACACACACACACAAAGAAGGCTGGCCCCTGGTGTCCAGGGGATTGCCAGCGAATAGTCATTCTGATTTTTATGCGAGTTTCATAATCCATTCAGATGGTTTTGTACACATTTGAAAAGGGGTGTAAACTTTGGGATGGGCACACTCACTTTATAATAATCTCATGAATATGTAAAATGATCTGGGAAGGGATCGGAGGATTCGCTGACTCAGGCCTGCCTTTAGGTGGCCAATTCAGTTGTTTTTTTTATTATTATGTGGCCAATCACTGGGGTTTTTTTTATTATCTATCTTTTTTACCGCCCAGTTATTGGAGAATAAGGTTCAATCTGTAGTCACTACCACTTCCTCACAAAATTGGGTCAGCAGTCAAGACCGCTAAAACTACGCAACCTCTCTTACCCACTTCAAAAGCCTTAATGAGTAAGGTTAAGATAAAAAAAAGCCACTGGATGTATAGTACTTACTTCATCCCGATACAAGTTAGATTCCGTGCAGTTGTTTGTAATTCCCATGCAGAAGCATTCGATACATCCTTGAGGATTATTCACATCTAGGTAAAAATGCCCAGCCTTGCAGCGAGAGCATTTAGGTCCGGTAGCGAATTCCTGAAGAAAAATACACCCCACTTTGAATTCTGACCAAAGGTAGATAACTGGCTTCCTTTCCAGTCTTCTCAAACGCCAGAACCGGCTCTTATGTGGGTAGGCAATCAACGAGATACTAAAGGCCAAAAATATATTATATGTATATATATATATATATATATATATATATATATATATATAAAACGTTCAGTCATCTAAATAGAAAGCTTTAGTCAGGATGCATTATTTTTCTTAGTCTCCAGTTTATCATTAGGTGCGGGAAAATGTAACAAACAAATACAAAAAAATGGCCAGAATACATCTAACAAACGGTTTGGGAATAATAGCATTCGTCAGTAATGTCCGTGGAGATCGAATGTTTTGGCATGTTAGGTAATGTTCGGCTTCCAATCAAATTACGCTGACCATCCTTCAATCGATGAATTAAGATTCAAGTATTCTTATATTTGAAATATATCAGATCTATCAGGCATAATGATCAGCAAATACTCCAATGGTATGACGTTCCATACATTCAAGTTAACATGCTTTTCTTTACGGTACTGTATACTGTTGACAATTACTTACCATTATATGTGTTCCGTGTTTAATGTTTATAATGAAAATAAGAAGGAATAATTACGTAATGTTGCAGTATTAAAGGAATTTTTATAAGATTAAGAACAAATCGGGACGGTTCATGTATATTGTTTGAGGTAAGAAAGAGGTACGTGTTAGTTAAAAAGAAACTACAAAGGACAAGTACATAAAAGGAAAATGGGTGAAATTTTAACTAAATATTTATGACCTAAAGATGAGGCAAATAATTACATTAATCCAAATTTTAGGATTTACCAATTACTATCTTTAAGCTCTCGTTGAAATCTAGCTTATTTTCGTACTATTTGACCCAAATTTAATTATTAAAAAAATATGTGGCAAACCCCCAAATATAGCAATTAGGATATTTTCTGTCGTTCAAACAAAAAGAAACCGAATCTAAGAACATATATAAGATATCTGAAAATTTCAAATGAATTTACTTCTAATAATTTTAAATTTTACTGGGTGTATTTTAAATATATAGATTAATTTGAAAGAAATGTAAGATATTTTCAAACCAAGTAAAATTTTTGCTTTCTCACCTTGCATTTGCAAAGCCCGGTTTCATAATCAGGCTGCCGAGTTAGACTGCCGCTCACATCACAATTGTCAACTAGGAGAAGCAAAAATAAACTAAGGATCATTCTTATCAATAACTTGTAAATGCACACGCTGGTGCAAGCTGCAACAATGAGAGCTTTTACATGTAAAAGGGGAGGAAATTGGAAAATAACAAACTGAAGGAGTAAAACAGGATATGTCAAGGAATGGAAGAAAAGGATAACTTACAACATCTTAACTCGTCAGACCCATCATAACAGTCTTGGTACCTGTCGCACACTAATCTCGTTTCAATACAACTTCCATCCCGGCATTTAAAGTACAAGGGTGGGGGACAACACCCAATGTATCTACTTTCATCATACCCATCTCCGCAATCATTTCTTCGGTCGCAAACTCGACTTTTAGAAATACATTTCCCACTGGGACACTTAATTTCGTAATCTGGGTTGCACACCGGAGGACAGGACCTCGGTTCATCGCTGCCGTCGGGGCAGTTGTAGATTCCATTGCAGTACAATCTGCGATCGATACAAGACCCTTCTCGACACTCGAATTCAAAACGACTATCACAACAACCTCGCTCGTCCGATCCATCATAACAATGCTGGCGTCCGTCGCATCTAAATGCCTTTAAAATGCATTGTTTATTATCGCAACGAAACTGGAATGGCTCTTCACATCGGCAGTTGCAATAAGCTTCGTCCGAACCATCTCTACAATCTCGGTGGCCGTCGCAGTGTTGAAAATCGCCAATACAAGACTTATCAGCGCAGGTCCACTGATTCAAATGATTGCACGGAAGCTCATCTAAAGCGAGAAGCAATGGACAGCTATAGGATAAAAATTATATACCAACCGATCACTCTGTTTCAAAGGAAAACCAACGACTAAAGACCAAGAAACTCACGCACCGATACAATTTCGGTCATATTCATCCGAGCCATCTTCGCAATCCTGTGTCCCGTCGCAAATCCTTTCAAAGTTGATACAAGTATGATCAGAGCATAAATGCGCACTATTAAAGCAAACTGAAAAAAAACACATGCAAGGAAGCAAGTCATGCACATGCTATTACTTTTCAATATAAAAAAACACATATAATAATGTTAGTAAATTGCTATAATATAGTTAACTATCAAAGTCAGAAGCTATTTTTCATGAAACATTTATTGGGCATAATTGGTTATAAGCAAAAAGAAATAGTCTCGAAGCAGTGGCTGAAAAGATTACATTTATCTTTACCTGATAGAAACATTTTTGACATCAATGCCGATATTATGAAAATATCTTTTAAAATACAACTAACAAAGCAATGTTTACATGTTTACATATAGTTTTTTACCTTCGCAGTCACGTTCATCTTCGTTATTGAAACAATCCCTAATGCCATCGCATCGTCGGGACCAGGGATGAACAGTGCCTTCTTCACAGGTAAAAGTTGTCACACAGGTAACTTTTCAAACAAAATTAATATCTTAGTAAAGGATGTTAATCGTAGAAAGCAGTTGTAACCCAGAAATCCTTACATTTCATTTTAGTTAATTGGGAGCAAACGATGTATCATGCAAGACTTAAGAAACCAATAAAGATAAGCGTTTTCGTATTGTTCTCTTAACCTAAGAAATTAGGGTGGGATCAGCTACTATCAATCAAAGTTGTTACAATTTAAAACGTACTTTTGAAGCAATCATTCGTGAACATAACTATTCATTATAAAAATCAAAGATTTAAAAGTTAAAATAAACTAGTCACCAAAGGCAGCAGCCGAACAAACTTCTATCAACATCTTTCACAAGCACTGAAGAAAAAGAGTACAAAACTATTAAGATGGAATTGATGCAATAAACCAAATCTCTAGTTATCTGTCTACAAGCAAATCGATGGTTAGTGATAACCATTACCATCAAAATGTTCATATGCAAAGCGGGTGTGTGCAAGCAAAAAAACCTTTTGCGATAATCTTCTTGAACATATATTTTCACTACTACCGTAAAATCATGCAAACATCTAGCAAAGCACTTACCTCAACATATTGGAAGGCTAAAGCAAAAATCTTGATAACACGGAACAGATTTTTTTCTTAAATACAAACACAATGCAATGGGTTCCTTGATGACACAGTTAACCGACAGTAAACATCAAACTTTTCCACAATATCAACAAACCCAAACAATTCAAACATATGAAATATATCCTTCGCTTTCTTAGCACGAACCAAATCTTATCAGTTACTGAAATGGATAGTGACTGCAACACTGTCGCTTAATGCAGACAGATATACTCGTATCTCCCACAGCTATTCATCAATGACAGGCACCAAGACTTTACATAACACGATTCAAAGAATGGGAAAAATATTAACTTTATTTCAGGTCAGTCCATAAGTTTGTACTGCTTTTAAAAAAACCGGGTGAGGATTATGAAGTGGTAAAAGAAATGGCAGGTATTTTTAATCAGATAATTTCCATCTAAAATACTTCTCTATTTTCAAATCCATTTTTCAACGTCATGTAGTAAGAAAGAAACGTTTTCTTGCAAAGTAATTTATAATGTCTCATCTCAGAATGTTTGACGAGCTAAAAACTGCAGACTGTGAAAACGATGGTTACCACTAATGAACGAAGCTTAGAGAGTAAAGAGTGCAAGGAAAAAGTATCCAATCAAAGTCATAAATTTGCCTCAATGTTGCCCTTTGCAGTATGCCTTCTGGAGTCTTTTTTTGTGAAAGAAAATGCCTTTTCTCTTATCAAGAGTTGAGTTCGTATGGATTTTTTTTTTAAAGTTTTGAAAGTTGGTGGTGATTAAATTCGGCAATTATGGACCGTCAGCACAGGTGCGCTCGAAAATTCCAAAAGCATGCAACACTCCCCCCCCTTTAACCTGGTCCCATCAGGACAGTCTAACAGAAAAGGCGGCCCCACTTAATTGTGGTAATGTGGACGCGGGGCTACATCAGCACAGGCTGTAAGATCAAGCCTTTTCTCCCTTAATCTCCCAAGGGGTTGGAGGGAGCAGAGATGCCAGCTGCTTCTGGGGAGCTATAAACAACAACAACAATAAAATTTATCAATTCTAAACAGAATAACAAAAACAGCTCCTTTCCCCATCAAACATTCCTAGAACAAACAAATCCTCCATGCCGACCCCCCCTTCCGTGTTAAAGGATGCGACCCTGTGGTTTTGGGATGGTTATCCTCTTCTGGTTATCGAAGAGTATCCAGTTTTCATCGCATGGTCCGACTCAGTTATCAAATGACTCGGGTTTATAATGGCTAAAAATGGGGGGGGGAGGATTACATAACAACCTTGTTATCGGCGTTTTAACATCATATAATCTGTGAGGGAGCAATTTTTCCAGCAAGGATACCTGGACAATTCCAACCAGATATCAACGAGCTAATAACATTCCCACCATGAACTTCTAAGGATCTTTTCTCTTATTATGGCGCAATTTCGTCTCCTCAGCCAGAGGGCTGAACGGCCAGCTAAGGACGATAAATTGCCTTTCTCATGCGTGGAAATCGAGGGATGGGATCATTCCTATGTTATAATTATTTTTGTGGTTTGAGAGGCGAATAAGAGGAAGCTAAAAAAATAAAAGCTATGGACAGTAAAAAAAGTAAAAGCTAAACATTATTTAATAGCTAAAACTTTACAATGTCTTTGTAACTTTGAGCAACTAAGTCTTTTGCTTTATTTAGTTGCCTCCATAAAAATTCGCACATATAGGAGTCAATCATTTCGCTTTGGCCCAAAACGACTCTATTTGGTTTGTGAGGGCAGCTATTTCTGGATCTTTAAAATTCTGCGAGTGGTTTAAAGTCAAATGCTTACACACCGCATCTCTGGCAAAGATTCAATTCCATTGTATGCACGCTGCTTATCATATATAATAGTCGTGCCAGGCAATACACATTCTTTAATTATCGATTAATGTTTCTGCCGATCTATTAAGAACTGCATAAGTACATGAGACACTCGCGCGTTTCCCTGCACTTTTCTCTGAAAACCCACTGAAATGGTAAAACCCTTCAAATATTGTTCTTTCTCTAGCATTTTTTATGGGTGAAAACAATGCTTACACTTCAAAGCAAAACCAACGATATTGTAACACTAAAGATCCCACAGGATACTCACTTGAATAACCAGACATTCAGCCTTTTGGTTGAAGAGACGAAATTGCGTCAAAATAAGAGAAAAGATCCTTTTCTACTAATAAAGTTGCTGCCCAAATGCCACCCTTGTACACCCCCTTCTCGAGGAAACCAGGTATCCCCATGGGAATACCAAATAATGATAGGCCCGCAGTTTTTCAGCAAAGTACTCTACCCCGAATATACACTACAACACCATTATTATTCTCCTACCCCCACCCCTAAGAGCTAAAATCTTCTTCTTCTTTTTTAAATTACCCCTCCCTAACCCCACCTAACTGGTATCTCCATAAAACATCCTTCACAGACTCCCCCGCTTTGCACTTCAAAATCCGCCACACAATGCTCTACTCCAAAGCACATCCGAATCCACCCCGGGCCGCCGAACCAGTTTCTCGAGCCCGTCAACTCTCAGAAACCAACCATCTCAACACGAATACAAAAAGAGAATAAAATACAACCAGAACCCATACACCCTCCGACTTCCCTTGATGCAAACTTCCAGCAAACCGAGAACACCACTACCCATCTCTTCCTACCTGCCCTTCCTTCAACCTCCTATCAAACTATCCTTCAGAATAACCTCTGCGAAAGACCACTAAGCAGTGGCTTCATTCGTGAATGGTGCCGGGTTGAACTAAAGAAAACACAGAAGTGATTTTCTTTTTAAAAGGTAATAACATTGTATTATCATGTCGTTTTTCATGATAAAATGAGTTCACTCAAATTTAAAGTGTTGGCAGAAAATATCACTTTTGCAAGCTATCAAAGTGTTTTTTCTTAACATAATTACAAGTGGTGATTAATCGAAATTAAGCACGAACTTAGGGACTGACCTAATATTTGAAGTAAGAGGAAAGATAAGAGCAAGAGAACAGGGACTTTGACCCAAAAGTTGTTCTGCAATTTTTTGTATGTACATCGTTTCTCAAAATAATATTTTTATAAACCAACTTTGAGTTTAATAAAACAAATAGGTAAAGTGAAAATTTGTACACTGCAAATAAAAATACTTCTTACCAATATCACTAAAAAAGACCATAAATGATCAGAATTCTATTGTGGGTTGAGCCCATACGGAATATTGCAACTTATCTACAAAGACACAAAGTCACATTTGAGGGACTATGATTATAAAACAACCTACATAGCGAGGGCATAACGAGGATTCCGAGACCACATATCCTCCTACTCAAACCTTCATAGACCTAGAATAAAGACTGAGTAGCAAATGGGAATCGAAAACGACATAACCGAGAAAATGCACAAACTAAGTATGGAGAGAAATGAAAAAAAAAGAAAAAAAAAATAGGAATAGGTAAAAAACTAGGTAGTTCAAGAGCTCTAGGAATAAGTTCCTAATGGATCACAAGTACTCAAACGGACAAATTTGAGCGCCTGTGAGTTCCCAACTATCTTCAAGCATAGCTGGGTTTGCCACTGTGGGGGAAGATGAATGAGATGAAAAGGGGTGGAGTAAACGAAAGTTATGACTGCAGATAACCATTCCTAGATAGAGTATAAATGGTCTTGGGTGATTTTAGACGCCAATATATACATGAGACCTAATACAACAGTGAAAGCGGGTTTAAAATTATCGAGTTAGACGGAGAAATAACATATTTTTAGTGTACTTATAAATAGTAATAATAGAGAAGGCGTGGGTGAAAATTACCTGGTCGACATTGGCTTCCAGGCTGTGTTGGATTCCCTTCATAGCCATCAGCACAGAACTCGCATCGGTGGCCTTTATACCCAATATTGCACTCACAAACCACTTCTCCGGTTGAGCCAAGGTGGCAAGATCGACTAAATCTGAAATTTCGGTACATGACTTAGTGCCCTCCTAAATTTAGGCTTTGGGACAAGCCCGTGCGGTCAGTGGGCAGGGGTGGGGGAATGGGGGCGCACCGATTCCGCTAACCCAGGGTACGAGCCTTAAAAAGGGGAAGATGAAGTACCAATGTGAATTTCAACAAATCTCCTAGCCCCCCGACCATGGAAGAGTGGATAAAAACTGGTCAGCGACTAGCCTGCAAAATTTATCGGGGCCAAGAAAAATAGGTGAAAAGCTTGTGAAGAAAGCGGCGTAAAAAGGGTTAAAATGGAAAAGTCTAGAGGTGAAAAAGCCATGGTAGTTTCAATCTAGCTTGAGACTACAGTGGTACTGGGGTTGGTAGGGCGTGCCACTCTTCCAGGCGCCGCAAAGTGTAACAGTCTACACGGGGCACCACTCAGGAAGGGTGGGACCCCCCGAAAAAGTGGAAAACTAGAAGAGGAGAACAAAATCTGGAACAACAAACCTCATTCACCCTACATACTGGGCGGGAGGAGGGGAAAGGGGGATGGGGAATGGCGAGTAGATGGGAAAAAGGGGGAGGTTGGAGGGAAGGGGAAAGGGGGGAGAGGGGAAATGAAGAGGGGGAAAGGGGAAATGAAGAGGGGAAAAGGGGAATTGTAGGGAAAAGGGGGGATGGTAGGGAAAAGGGGGGATGGGAGGGAAAAGGTGGGATGCGAGGGAAAAGGTGGGATGCGAGGGAAAAGGGGGGATGGTAGGGAAAAGGGGGATGGGAGAAAAAAGGGGGGAGGGTGGGATGGGAGGGGAAAGGGCTGAATGTGAGGGGAAAGGGGCGAGGAGGGAAAATCGGGGAGGAAAAATGGGGGAGGAGGGAAAATGGGGGAGGGGAGGGAGAAAAAAGGGTGAGGGGAGGAAAAAGGGGAGGGAGGAAAAAGGGGGTGGGAAAAGGGGGAGGGGAAGGAGGAAAAAGGGGGTGGGAAAAGGGGGAGGGGAAGGAGGAAAAAGGGGGTGGGAAAAGGGGGAGGGAAGGGAGGAAAAAGGGGGTGGGAAAAGGGGGAGTGGAGAAAGGGGGAGGAGGTTGGGGGAAATGGGGGGCTGGGGAGGGGAGCATTATAAACGCGCAGGAGCAAGTTCAAAACTACGACCTTAAAACCACGTCGTTGGGGGCGTGGTAACAATTTCAATGGGGCATTCGTGGAGGAAATAAAAAAGGCCATTTCGGGTGCGTAAACAAGACACGGATATTAGTTGAGGATATACCTACATATCGGGGTCGGCGCGCATCATTATTATTAAAAATTGGTAAGGTGAAGACGCCCAAACAAAACTTTTGGGTGCGCGACTTGGAAGCCGCGGTCCCTATCCAGGCTTAGTTGCCTTTTACAATGGACATTATTCCTGCCACTCATGAAACAAGGAAGAAAAGAATTCTCATAAAATTTACCACAAACATTTTAAGTATTTGAATTTAAACCTGTTATCTTTCTATATGTGCCACATAATCATATACATGGATTTCATTCTTTATCATCAATCGCTTTCTCATATATTCTATATCTGCATTACACAACTCGTCAAAGTATTCTCGATATTTATACAAACATTCTGTTAGCGGTTTCTCGCCTTTCTCACTTCCTAGCAAAATAACTTCCTGCTCCCATCCGGATCTTCAGTCATTTTCCCGACAAACGAAAGTTATGCAAATAAACGAACGCAGAATTCGGAAAACACGATTCAAGCTTTTCATAACCTACCATAATAAATATATATATATATATATATATATATATATATATATATATATATATATATATATATATATATATATATATTTACGAAAGAGAAATTGGACCCGAATGAGCAATGAGACAAGAAACAGGAGTTTTTTAGAGGAAAGAGAAAGGGACATTAGAAGAAGACTAGAATCAAAGAGAGCAGAGGGCGGCACAATGAAGGCAATCCTTTACCGAGAAGACAGAGATAATGCCAGGGGAAAAAAAAGTTTGAAATTCCTGACCGGGACTCGAACCCGGGTCTGGTGATTGCCGGTCAGATGCTCTACCGCGAAGCTACCAGTCACAGTGACTCTACTTCGCCCAAAGCGTTAGTTGAAAATGGCATCTGCCCGAAACTAGTCCGATAGTTATAAATATAAAATCTTGATTCAAATATTGTAGGTTACCATTATCTTTCATAATATATATATATATATATATATATATATATATATATATATATATATATATATATATATATATATATATATATATATATATGCATAACTTTGACTCACGTGCACTTTGTGAGCTATTTTTTCATATATATATATATATATATATATATATATATATATATATATATCAATTCTACAAAAACACCCAACGCCCTAGATAATCACCCCCTAAAACTTCACCATGCTAACAAACAGCAATCGTCCCTAGCACCCAATACCAGCACAACCAGCAACGTATCCCCAGATCCCCAGACATGTTCTGCACTCCCAATCTCCAAATGAGGATAATGTGGGATGATATGCATGGCCTCTCCTTCCCATTAGATCGCAACCCAATCCTCATCACCTACGAACTCACTCACCCCATCAATCATACATTTAACTAAATATACACAAGAAGACGAAATGGCCTAACTTCATACAGCACATACGCAATACATTTCTGACTTCTAAGCAAAAGATGCTCTCCTCAAACACTTCACCCTAAGCAGGTAAATCACACAGCTCACAAGGCCACACAACATGTTACAACCTAAGCATCACCTCGGAAGTAGGGGACCTCATAACAAAAAGAAACCTAATCAAGCAAAACAGAACATCTACCCGAGAAATGATGCACCAAATCAACCTTAACACACATTACAGACCTCAAATCTCGGAAAACGCACAACTCTAAACAATACATCGAAGGAATAAACAAAGAAATCAACATAACTAGAAAACAATCAAATCACTACACAACAAAATCCACCCCCGACCTACGAAGCTCTTCTAACACAACGCCAACCCCCCCGTCCCCCCCAAAAAGAAATACAGCAACGAAACACTACTGCAAAATCAGCCTAAAATGAACATCCACATCCAACAGAATCAGAATAATAAAACATCCGGAGAGCCCATATCGACACCACAGCCACAGGACAAAATCATATTTCAAACATAAACACCGAGGCTCCAAAAGGGATCCAAGCCTCCCCCCTAAAATATTCAGTCACCAACCAACCATGCAAACATCGTCCCAATTCTCAAATCCACCCACGACACAGTCTCACGCCACATCCTCGCACAGAAAATCTTCAAAACACTACAACACAATGACAAAAAGTGGTTCAAAATCTTTGCCTTTGTCAGACAAGTCAGTGAATCACGATCAGACATTCTCAAAATACATACCTCTCTTCAACGGTGTCCCTCAAGGCACAATCCTTTCACCTATTTCTTCAGCCTATTCATGTACGAACTCCTCCTCCACATGTGTCTACCATCGCAACACAATCATACACCGATGGCCTGATAATCACAGATACTAGGAACATACAAAGATAACTCTCCAGTTTCGAATGGTAACTAGACCATTATTGAATGACAGTCTCACCCATAAATCATCCGTAACTCTGTTCACCTGACACAAGCATGGATACCATAGCAACCTAAACAACAACCGCATGGTAATATCCTTGACTTAGTCATCTCGAATCTCCATATATCTAATCTAACAGTAACTGACCTTTCTAATACGATTTCCGACCACTTCTTGGTAAATTTTAAATTCTATATTCCATGCCACCTCCCTACACGCTCGTCCCGAGATCCTACTCCTTTCCGGCGACTATCGTCAATTGATACTACTTCTCTCTTCAACGATGTTGTTTCTGCCCTACCTCCTATTGATCCTACTGCTTCATCTGACTAAACCTTAAACTCACTGCACCAATCATTACTTGCCTGCCTTGACGTGCACACCCCTTATCACTCCTTCTTCAAACGGCCATCACCGCGACCCTTGGTTCACCATGGAACTCCTTCGTTCAAGGAGGTCCTTACGTGCTCATCAACGAGCGCTTCGTAAAGCACGCTCCCGTGGGCACGACACGACCTCCCTCTCACTTGCCTATCGCTTTGCTACTTCGAATAATTCTTCCAAATTAAAATCAGCGTGTGAGGCTCATTCACGCAAACTTTTGTCTGAGAGCAAGAATCACCCTCGGACTATCTTTCGTCTCCTCTCTCGTATTTCCTCGCCTAGCCCCATTCCCCCCACCTCTCCTCCCATCAACCCCTCTACTCTTTTTAAATTTTTCTCGGATAAAATTATTAACCTTCGCGCCAAACTACCCCAGTCGTCTGAACAAGCCCATGCTGTTCTCCCTGACCATAATCCATTGCCGCTTAATGTCCTCACTCGGGCGTCCTCTGAGGAAGTAACTACCCTGATCTCACGCTCTAACAAATCTAGGTCCCCTAAGGACGTCTTTCCACCCAAACTCCTCCACCAAATTCTCCCTGCTGTCCTTCCACTGATTCTTCATCTCTTTAACACTTCTCTTGCCACAGGAGTGGTTCCCTCTTCCTTCAAACATACTTCAATTCGTCCTATCCTTAAAAAAAACACACCTTAACCCCTCTGAACCATCTAGCTATCGCTCTATCTCGCAGCTTCCATTTCTCTCTAAGATCTTCGAGAGAGTGGTTTTCTCTCGCCTTAATGACCATATTTTTAACTGCAATATCGATGAAACGTACCAATCGGGGTTCAAAGCGAAGCACTCTGCTGAAACCGCTCTTCTTAATGTTTCAGACGGTTTACGTAGAGCTGCCGATAGGGGTTGTACATTCATTCTAGTCCTCTTTGACCTCTCCTCTGCTTTCGACACCATCGACCACACTGTCCTCCTTGATCGTCTTCAAACTTTCCTTGCTATTTCGGGCACTGCACTTGCTTGGTTCCGCTCATACCTCTCCTCCCGCACTCAGTCGGTCGCGCTCGATAACCTCTCCTCCGAGCCCGCGCCCATTCATTTTGGGGTGCCTCAGGGCTCAGTCCTTGGTCCCCTCCTCTTTCGTATCTACTTACTTCCTCTTGGCTCCCTTCTTCGCGATTTGGGCCTGTCCTTCCACTTCTATGCTGATGACACTCAGATATAACTTTCCTCATCCCCTGTGTCCTTCGCTCAATCAATTACTAAGCTGCTTTTAGCCTACACCTCCATAAACGAATGGCTGTCTGCCAACTTTCTCAAACTTAACCACGATAAAACTGAAGTTCTCCTTGTTGGTACCGCTTCGATGGTGGAGAAATCTAAAGTTCTCTTCCCCTCCCTTAACCTTGGGGAAACCAATGTCGCCTTCTCTGTTACCGTTGCTTCTCTGTTGCTGTTATTTTCGACGAGCAACTCTCTTTAAACCGCACATCCATCATATCTGTAAGTCTTCCCTCGGTTTTCTCCGCAACTTTTCACGTGTTAGATCCCATTTTGATCGATGAAGCCTTGAGACTGCTATTCATGCCTTCGTCACCTCACGCTTAGACTACTGCAATTCTCTTCAAGTGAATCTCCCTTCTTCGTCACTTCGCCCCCTACAACTAGTTCAAAACTATGCCGCCCGGCTCCTCCTTCGCCGCCCCCGGTTCTCTCCTTCGATGCCTCTGTTACAGGAGCTACACTGGTTACCTATTCGCTTCCGTACTCACTATAAAATTCTTCTCATCACCTACAAGGCCGTAAACCTCGAGGCTCCACCTTATCTCTCGTCTGCCCTCTCCCGTCGTCAAACTCTTAGGGCACTCCGGTCTAACCTCGCTCCCATCCTGAACACTCTTCGTTCTGTCCTCTGCTCGGTGGGTGACCGTTCCTTCTCAGTTTATGCTCCTAGACTCTGGAATGCTCTTCCTGCCGAAATCCGATCCTCTCCCTCCCTTGCTACTTTCAAACGTCTCCTGAAGACTCATCTCTTCAGAATTGCCTTCTCTTCCCTGTAAACATTCTCTACACTCGCTACACAGGGCTAACAGCCCTGAAGGGCGCATTATAAATACTTATTATTATTATCCCCCAATAAAACCACCATTGGTATTCACGTAACCTTCTTACTACCTGTAATAGACACCTGTTACTAAACATAAAAAACTAAATCTACTACGAGCACTAAGTGTCTTCTTTATCGGACAAAAAAAGAAATCCTAAACAAATAATTCGTCCGCACCACACACAACTACACATCACAAATTTGGCACTCAACACTAACCATTTGCAATGTCAACAAACTCCAACTCACACAAAACAAAACCCTCTCCATAATCTCCGGATGCACCTAATCTACAACCCCTTCCTCCCATGCTACAGACCCAGAACGAACTCCCCCCCCACTTCCTTCAGCAAGGGACAAGAAGACTACGCCGTTCTCCACATGTTATTTATTCTGGTTAATAACTCTTTTCTCCCTTCCTTCCCCCCATCAGTTTTTTCATCAATACACCAACCAATATAACCTCACACAGAGAAGTTGTCGGGTAGTCCCATACTCATTTCTCTTGCAGGTTTCACAGGCTTCTAGTAATGAACACATCAATCATATTCGTACATTTTTCTTCTCTCCTTTGCTCCTCTACCTTATGTGCCGAAAGAACGTGTTTGCTGGGCATGCTTCTTTCAGCACAGAAGACTACCACCTTCTCTGCATTTTCTTTCTCTCATGGTGTACCAAAAGCTCCACTTATCCCATCCCTCTTATCCTCCGGTCACTTACCTATTCGTTCATCCATACATCACTCTTACAGCTATCAATTAATAGTCATTCCCAATTCCATCCACCACTCGTCCCAAGTCATTCCAGAACCTCTTTTTCTCAGCCTCACTTCTATCATTACAAGATCCATATACTACAGCCATCGCAAAGTTTCACATGGAAAATTTTGGACCTCACACATTCATACCCAACCAGTTCCTCATGCCACCGCTCCCTCAAAAGCAGTGCCACACCTCCTTTGCCCCTGTCACCATGATTCACACTTGCTTACAGTCCATCCCACACAGACTCTTCATTTCCTTTCATGTTGGTCTCATAAAAATTAAAATATCTACAACCTCTTTTGATTACATTTTCTACCTCTCTTTCTTTCATCACAATACCTGTCACATTCGACGTGACCACTTCACACTATGACATGAATTAAACGGCATAACTGGAAGGGTTCCCGACAGGCCCACCCACTAGTGTGTTCATAGAAACAAAACTGTGAGGTGCGCGGATTTTCTTTACTGGTAGTCTTCAGTTTTCCCCCATGACCGCAATAAAATATAGTCTCCTGGGTGAACCTCTGAGACAACTAGACGCATTTGCTTTGGTCTTATAATGAAGCCTTTAAATAAAGACAAAATGCCATAACTGAGCATTATTCTGTCTGGGGAAGGAAGGTAGGTGATCTCCTGCTTGCATCATCTACCTTCTCCTCTTCCTCATCCTACGGCATTAACCCATGCCAATTTCCTAAGCGCAGTTACTCTATACTCAAGTGATGAAAATGGTAAAAACTTTAAATTGAAAAATCAGTTTAAAAGGCTCTTCTCTCTCCAGACCCGAATCAGATACCATAAAAAATGCAATACTTTAAGCACCTCATAAACCAAACAAACTACCAAAACTGCCCACCTTGCAACCACCCCTCAGGTAACACATAATAATCTAAACTCCCAAAAGAGAGACACAATATATCCTCAGAGACTTGTGGGTTCGCCATCCGCGATGGAGCAATTCCTAGGGGACGCAGTTTGACCAAAATAACCAGTTAGGGAGGAATGCAGTAAATTAAGTCCTTTAGATATGACTTACTGATTAGCTGGATTTGTGAGAGGACATGGGCAAGCGAGACAGTCAATACCATTTGCCGGGTCACCATATTCATTGGGTCCACATGAAACATTCAATACACAGCGGCCGAGATAGGGGACGTCCATGATTCTTCGGTAATCTGGTGCACATTCCTTTCAAGGAAATTCAAGTATCAAAAAGTTGCAACAAAAAGGAGAAAAGAAAATTGAAAATTGCAGTGCTTTTTTTTTTCAAACAAATATTTTAAAAGTCTAAACATGCGAATATGAACCTATTTCCCTACATTCTTTGCAGGCCTAGGCGAGAGGAAACACCGCTGCATAGATAAGCCAAGTTAAGCCACAAAGGGTGCGATTAATTACCAGGTGGGGTGATGATTCGGGCAGACTTTACGGCAACTGCCATATACTAGGGCGACCCGTAGTTCGGAACCTAAGTTAAACTGTGGGTTGTGCCTCACTAACCTTAATGTTGAGTTGGCACTAAAGGAGTAAAACAAACATACTTGGCAGGACAATCCAGAGTAACCACTGGGGCATCGGCATTCTTCTACATACACTGCCTGTCCTTGATTTGTTGAATGGATTATTGCAAAGTCCATTTGAACGCTAGAAAGGGAGGTCTGGATGCTGTTTCCATCCGTATATGAGGCTCTTTGAAAGAGAAGAAAATTTAAAGGATGATAAAAATTAAGATATTTTAAGTGGTTTAATGCCCTTTTTCATCCTAGGTTTAGCCAGGAAAAGAGAAAAGAAGAGGAAAAGAGGTGATAGTAAAAGAAATTGGGCTGGAAAAGGCATGCTTGGGGCAAAATTCATCACCCACAAATGTTACCAGGATGGTTCATTCAGTCCCCAAAATCTATTCTTAGAGTACATGTACTCAGAATCTCCTCAGATTCCTTCTAGGAATAAACTCAAGCTACATCGGGTATGGTTAGACATCAGATTGGATCTAGAGTTGGGTCGATTTTTGTGTGCTGTAGTGACCTGTAGTTGTTAACCTAACTGTTGGTACACTAAGTGGGCTGCAATCGGGGATTAAAACTCAGAGAGAAAAAAAAAACATCTTAAATTCATGGTTGTTATTAAAAGTGTTTCATGAAACTGAATTCCACCACAAAACTTTGCGAGCCCATTGGCAATCTACTTATTTTCAGTATAGCTTTTTTTAAATAGTTGATGAATGCAAAATCCAAGCTACAAAACGGACACCAAATACTTATTTCCGAATTACTCTGCAATGTATTTTGCCCAACTTGAAATTATACTATCTGAATACAGGAAGAAACAGAACGCATTTCTTTAGTTTTTAACTACTTGCGTTAATTAATGAACTACTCCAAAGAATTTTTTTCTAGAGGATGTATCACTACAAATTCACTTTGCTCTTGCATTAATGCAAGGTGAACGAAACAGACGAAACACTACCAAAGAAAAATCTCACCTGATAAGAAACAGATCGATGTTTTCAAGAACGGTCATAATCTCTTCTCGGGTAGCGGGTTCGCGGGACTGTATTCTACCAATGTTGGTAACCATTTTGTGCCAATTTCCAGGCCAGAAACGAACATCAATCTTATTATCTCTCAACGCTTCCACTGGATAATCGTGGACATGCATAATAGTTACATTATTACCCTGAAAAAAGTAAATAGTTTATAATTACCATTCATTTAGACGTATATCTCCCTTAAGATTTTATTTTTTATCTAAATAGATTATTAGCTTTTAAAAAAACATCAAAACTCAACAAAAATGACACATTCAAACAAGGCAAATTTGAAAATGTTACATAAACAGATTATTTTGCTAAAACGACCCAGATTTGCAAAAATAACAAAACAAAACAAAAACAAAACCATTAACTAAATTACCTTTAGGATGACATCGGGTCCCTCTATAATTCGGCTTCTTCCAAAGCTCTCAAATTGGACAGTGTACCTCAAGTAACCACCGTAGGCAGTTAACTTGGATCCAGTGTGGCTATCGGGTAATGAGAAGTAGATAAGTAGATCACTGGGGCCTGTCAGTGCGTTTCGGTCAGGAACGGATATCTGTGATACAAAAAAAAAATAATAATGATGATAGTATTTTTTTTTATAAGATCATCATTAACTCCATATGCAAAAACAGGGTTGGTGCACATCAACATGACAACCAACGAGAGTGACACAGTCAGCCAGAGCCCCACCCATTATTGCCATTGTGTATTGGACTCGTAGGAAAAAACTTTTGAGTGAGAGACTTCCTAGAACAGCAGCCAATATCTGGGTTTAGTCATCTTTTACAGCATATGATGGAGAATGGTATGAGGATTCTTTCTCTCCCAAATCCAGATCTCCTTGTGAGGTTCCTGAGTACTAAATATGTATGAATCCCAATAATTATGAACCTGCTAAATCTCAAGGAGAAAAAAGGCATAATACCACCATGATGGCAGGTGTGCATTGTACATACCATTGCCCATTTATAATAATCCCATGAATGTGTTCAATGGCGTGGGATTGAGTCGAAGTAATCAACAAACAAATTGCCTTAAGATTTCTGAGAAAAGGTGTCATTCTCTTCACTTTTAACAGAGGCTTTTTGGAGAAGGTAGCAGTTCTTTCCAATACCAATCTCGAAATACCCAATACCAATGTCCAAATAGCCAATACCAATCTCAAAATACCCAATACCAATCTAGAAATACCCGATAATAATTTCAAAATACCCAATACTAACTTTGGAAAACCCAAGACCAATCCCAAAATACCCAATAGCAATCTCAAAATACCGTATAACAATCCTAGGCCTGAAATACCCAATACCAATCTCGAAATATCCAATACCGATCCCAAAATACCCAATACCAATCCTGAAATACCCAATATCAATCTCAAAATACCCAATACCAATCTCGAAATACCCAATATCAATCTCAAAATACCCAATACCAATCTCAAAACACCCAATCCCGAGTTAAGCTCTCGCTAGCCTACTTGATATGGGTTTGGGCTTCTTTTGTCGAGGTGTCGGGTTCGATCCCAAGCGAGAGCGGACACAAGCTTACCCCACGGGGGTAGGTAGTGCTTACACAGGCCATCTCACACACAGCCAACGACAACACCCGCCATCCTTCATCTTCCATCTTCACGCATCATAACACACAATACCTCGAGTGTTCTAAGAAATCCTGCTCATGGGTAATTGTAGTCACATAACCTTGACGCGGAACGCCTCCCCCCATGGTGCCCTCGGACTTACATGCTGATCTTTATGTTGGTTTCATGCGGTTGGGGGAATCTCGCTCACTCACAAAAGACAGATGGTGCAAAATAGTATATGGTTGGCCAGAAAGTCCTGACTTACTTAGGAAGCAGAAGCTTGTTTACAGTGTTTTTGATTCAAAGCTTGTTTAGTGTTTTATTCAAAGCTTGTTTAGTGTTTTATTCAAAGCTTGTTTAGTGTTTTATTCAAAGCTTGTTTAGTGTTTTATTCAAAGCTTGTTTAGTGTTTTATTCAAAGCTTGTGTACAGTTTTTTATTCCAAGCTGACTGGCATCTGAAACAGATTCGGATGCTGGCTGATCAATGAAAGAAGATTGTAGAGAATGATGGACTTTATTTGGAATAAATGATGGTGTTGCTCCATAAAATTTGATTGTTTTCTTCCGCTTCGTCAGTGAGTCAGAACTTTCTGGCCAACCTAATAGTAGTGAGAGCACCAATCCGGAACTACCCTGTCCCTATGAAAAACAAAATCGCTCTATAGCGAGCTCTTAGATGAGGGAATTGGGCGCAATTTTCCATGGATTCCATCGTCAGGTTGAGACTGATGGTGACAAAGGCCGAAGGGCTGCTCAGTTCTAATAGTGGATGTCTAAGCCCTTCGGACTTTCCAATCATTACTCTGACTGACGATGGAACTCATCCACACCTGAAACTCGTCTCTCAAATGAAGAATTCCGAAAAAAATGCCTCTCACTATAACACTTGGATTTATCTTTATCATACAAAAGCACAAGTCGATAACCTTTAGTTTCCACACAACCTTTACCAAAGCTACCAGTCAGTTTTAATATATGGTAATAATAATTTCCAATAAAGCCAAACTTCAAGACCTATTAAAGTTACCTTTACAGAAGCAGTGTGAGTGTATGGCCTCAGATACCGCGAGGACTGCGGATATTCCCGATCTCTGACCACATAGTTGCCTTCGTACTGATCTTGATTCACTCCGACGATTCCAAAGGATTCAGTTGGTGGAGGAAGCTGGAAAAATACCCCCGATGTAAAGAGGAAGTAAAGAAACCGTTGATTTCTTAGTATTAATCGGGTAAAAGAGAAGAAATAGGAAGGGAATGCTTGGGGTGCAACAAAGGCAAACTCTCCTGCAAAGGACCGGAATCAAGTAACAAGGGGGTAACATACCCTAAAAATTAAAAATTTCATCTCTTTGAGAGACCACATAAGAGTAATACCCAATTCATCCCTTTGATAATGAAGGAGGGAAAAAAAATAGAGACAGGTTTAGGAGATAGGTGGACTTCTAGTCTCAAGCTATCTCCTTTTGGCCTACTCGAAATACCTACTTTTCACACATTTTGACTTAAATTTGAAGTGCTTACATTCATTATCGAGCTTCTGGGTTAAGAGGTGCAGTTCGTAAGGAAATAATTTTTATTCGGGGAGACTTGTTACGGAAGTGACTGTCTTCCATCATCAGTCGGACTGAAGATTTGAAGCGAGTCATTTCAGAAACATTTCCTGAATAAAAAGATTTCCTAGGAACACAGTCTAATTTGACCCCTTTCTTTAGCATCCTCTTTCAGAAACCTTCAGGAATGTTTGGTTCACTTATTTTAGACAAAAAAAAGTCGCACCTGAGAAATGTATCTGCCGGTCGAGTGGCACTGATCAGTGATCCCGAAACAGAAACAAGACAAGCAGTCCTCCTGCGCGATGGCGTCGCCGTTGAACAAAGGAGGGGAACATACGGATTCCCCACCTTGCACCTGAACAATCGCATCCGGTTCAGCAATCACAGAACCAAGGGAATTAATAGCTTCACAGGAGTATGCTCCCTGGTGATATGGTTGAGCATCCACACACGTAAGAACACCACGTCCTTGATTACTGAAAGGGTTAAAATTGGGATAATAAAATGACAAAGATGTCATACCAAATAAATTAAACATAAAAAAGAATATTCAAAAATAGCAATCGGGTAAGGAGGGAAATTTTTCATTAGGTAAATATTCAGATCCAACCAGCCATGGCGTGGGTATGGGTACGAACAAGGTTGTGACTGTGTTTTGAGGTGGTATGAGTATGCAAGAAGACTAAATGGGTTTAGACTTGTGAAGAGATGAGACCAGAGTATCAGGGTGTGACAAGAGAGGAAGACCGCGTAAAAGCTGAGTTGATCATGAGTGGATGATATTTGTGTATGATAAGTATCCATGGAGGGGTTTTCTTGAAAACCCCTGACTGGACGAGATGCCACAGCACATAAGAACCCCATCGCTATAAAGGACCAATTTGTAATGGAAAAAATAATAGGTGGCTTTCTGCTTGATAAGGCATAATGAGGAGGAAAGGGGGTTAGTAATGACGGGCAAAGACGTGCGCCAACCTCCCGTTGGGGAAAGAAAATACCGATGGAATGTCAAATATCGTCAAGCACTTTTTCGACTTAATAGTTTTTAAGTGGGGGAATTTTTTTCCCACAGCCCCCCTCTGGCGACGGAGCTCGAGGGCATAGGTCACCGTAATTAAAATAAATTTCAGCCTAGTACCACACTACCTTAAAATTCACAAAAAACAAACAACAAAAACTGCCAAAAATAAGAAACAAGAGGCAAGAGGAAGGAAACACGTTCTAGCATCGAGGATAGGCCAGCTACCAGCCGGCGCAGGATCATGCGACCAACATCAGAGAGAAAGAGTTATAGGCGGCAAATTAACTCCCAGTGGTAGGATTTAAATGACGTTTAAGTCCTCTTCCCTCATTCTCGGATCTAGTCTTTTTTAATGGGTGTGGTCATTTGTAAATAGGGTTAAATAGGCTCGCGCTTCTGAGGAATTCCATTAGTCGACTAGAGATTGTTTGAGAAGGCAAGGGCGTAGCTGAGGGGAAGCGCTGTTTCTGATTTAAGCGAAGTTAAGGAACTCAGGTGTGGTTAGCTACAGGATGGGGGTTGGATTGGGGTTAATTCCTGGGCGGGTGCCAAACGCCGTAACAACTCGTAGTTCGGATCCCATATTAAGTTGTAGGACCCACTTGCAAAATAAAGGCCTAAATAGAGTATTAGTACCTGTAACACCACCATGCTGTCAGCTACGGGTCGTAAAAGGCAACTAAATGCGACGATGCTGAAGCCTCAAATGGGCGGAGATGGGCTTAGAAACCGCAATTTTATATAATAATCCCACGAATGCGTTTAAGAGCCTGGTTTCTTCTACATTTTTCGCTATATGATACTGATCATGACAAACCCAATTGGACAATTTGTGTTAGGAAAAAATTTATATAACTTAAGAATTTTAGTGGCATTGGTGCGCGCTGCTCTGATGTGAGAAAGTGGCATACGATGAAGGATGGAGTTAATCTTCACTCAACAAACACTTTCTTCACAAACCTCACAGAGAGAATTTTCGAAGGCATCAACTTAACTAAACTCCGACACAAAACAGTCCTAACTATCATACATATCAGCAAAGTTTTTGATGCCATTCCCTACCACAACCTCCACAAACCCACTACATGTAAGAACACCGACACACTCCAAGACACATCAACAAACACCTAGTATACTATATCATACAAAAATACTCTCATCACTCCCACCTCCTCCACCACAAACGAGCCTCCGGAAATATATTTACACACAAATCACTCACCACTCCATCTAATCACTCAGAAACAACACTAAGTTGCAAGCTCGGCCCCGCAAATCCAACCTGCCCCGTGAAGACAGAGGCCACCTGCCTATGCTGCGGAGTGTGCAGACCTAGCTCTTCGGATCTACCAGAATAAGATGGATGATTACATCGTGGAAGTTTATCCAAGCTGCAACACAGAACCCCACACCATCACACACACAATAGAAAACTGCAGTGCATACAACCACACACGCCAACAACATAATATACACTTCATTAAGGCCTTGTGGGAAAGAAAGGCTGATCCAGGAAGCGGCCTTTCTCAGGGGCTCGGGGCTGTTCAGTCAGGCAGTCTGAGGAAAGACGACAACAACTATACTGAAAAATTTATACACCAAAATTTAATAAATAAGACTCATTGGAGGGAGTCCCAAGAGTTGAAGTGTAAAGACTTCAAATGTAACAGCTTTATCACATGTGGTTAAAGCGCATCAATGTTCTCTACCAGCCCCCTCTCATTTCTGTATGCCCTAGCCAGCAAAATAACAACATTTTCGTTCCACGCCTAATTCGCATTCCATGGCGATGGGGTACTACTATGTGCTATAGCATGTAGTCAGGGTAGAAGCCCCCAAGCACGCTCTCCCCACAACACCCTTCAAGCACAAATCAGCCTTTTGGCCTTCGATCACACTCTTCTCTTCCCCTCACAGTAAAATCCATGGGTGATCAGATTCGAAATAAATTGCTAGGATTTGCTTAAGTGTTTTTTAGACATATCTATGTTATGTACCTAGTCATGCTGCAGCTGGATGGTACATGACCCCAATTGTGACGCCAAACAACAATAGGAAGTGGTACTCCAACGACTTTGCAGGTGATGGTAAATGTTGCCCTAATTTCCACTTTTATTTGCCTGGGAGGAGGCTCGATAGCAATCGGAAGGCTGCAGCTAGATTCGTCAGAGCCATCTTGACAGTCCACCTCGTAATCACAATGGAAAGACTTCGGGATACACTGCGATACATTCTTGCAACTGAACTCGTAATTTTTGCACTTCGAATCATCGGAACCTGAGAGAAAAGGAAGTAAATGTAGTTACGTGGTTATACACTCATCTCCTTAAATCACACTCAACCGAACCAGCATGGCTCGCTTCTGTCATTTGATTCGGTATGGTGAGGAATTGGCGGGAAAGAGAAATGGGTTGGTAGCTCTTGTCTGCTATCATCGTTAATAATCTTTCACAGAAGGAAGAAAAGACATGCATAGAAAATGATATTTTACCTCCACCACTTTATTTTTACAAATCATTTATGACTTACTTGGTCCATCGCAGTCTCTTTCGTCAGACTTATCTCCACAATCATCATCGGAATCACAGATCCAGGCCTTACCGATGCATTGTTTATTGTCACATCTGAATTCATTCGGTTCACATCCCAGAGGATCTGTTGATTTAACAATTACATCAAAATTAAAATGACTTTTCTCTAGGGGCAGAATACACATTGTTTGATCATTAATGATAAGGACAGATACTTTCCATGAAAATTGGGACACCTTTAAAGAAATGACACAGAATCAGATAAAAAGAATTATCGTCCTTACCGCATCTCACTTCATCTGAACCATCAGGGCAATCAACATCTCCATCACATACAGCACTTCGAGGAATACAATCTCCTGTTCTACAGGTAGATTCGTTCCTTAAACAAGCTGGTCCCAGGGGCGGAGGAGTTGGTATATTAACTGTAAATATATAAAAAAAAAATATTCTTCAAATGCACTCATTATATATAAATGAAATATAGACATGCAAATTGTCGATCCCTTAAGGTGAAAAATCCTTTTCAAACTACTCATGACCACAAATGAATAATTATTCACAATATTTTATGATATTTAAAAGAACACTTACCTTAAATATGTATCCTCGAATTTTTAAAATACAATTCAAACAATTAATTAATACAAGTTCGTGATATAGTCCACTAACAAAATATTACAGTAAATTAACATCACAAGACTAAAACTTTACTTCAATGAAAAAAAATGTTATGTATAGCAACATATGAAGGAGAAGTAAAACCTTGGTAATATTACATATAAAGAAAGATACATGAAAAACATTCATTTTTCAAAGAAGTAAAACTTGTACTCATTATTAAAAGGTTGTAAAGATATACCTGCATAAAGGGAGAATGGGGGGAAAAAATGCAAACGATGGCGTGCCTTAACTGAAGCAAATTCCAAAGGAAGCAGAGTGCTGTTAACTCTAATAGTTTGTCTTCTTGGAGTCAGGGAATCTTTTACAAGGCTGGTTAAGGACCGGGATTCTAAGCCGGGAGGAAAGGATTTGTTTTTTTGAGAACTAGGAGACGGAAGACGAGAAAAATGGGAAGAATTGCGAGTAGGATTTAA
This sequence comes from Ceratothoa steindachneri, assembly GCA_963969495.1. Taxonomy (NCBI): domain Eukaryota; kingdom Metazoa; phylum Arthropoda; class Malacostraca; order Isopoda; family Cymothoidae; genus Ceratothoa; species Ceratothoa steindachneri. The sequence continues at coordinate 95,520,050 of OZ018332.1, forward strand.
GTCAGAGTTAAAACTTTTAAATTTCACTTCTGTTTCTGCAATCGAGTATTCGTATGGACTTCCAGTTAGTTTCTTAGCATTCGACAGAGAGGAAATGTGTGTGTTCTGCTGTAGTGGGTGGAATATAGATTTTTTCTTGGTCGAAGGGAAACGGGAGTGTGAATAATGATGGTCAGACACAAGATTGCGAGATTCATTGACGCGAAATAAACGATCGGGAAATTTTTTCCTTAGCTTGTGGGTGTGGTTTCTGAGAGGACGCTTAAGAGTTACCCAAGGGGGGAATAGAGATGAATGGAAGGGAAGGTTGGAAAAGGTTATATCAATGTTATTTTGGGGATGGGAAGGTAAAACCAGTTGAGAAGATGTCACTGAATGGTCAGGGAAGCATCCGACAATAGTAAAGCCAAAAACACACGGAAAGAATAATGGATTAGAAGACGCACATTAAGGTTTGGATCACAATTATTAATGTAACTCAATATTTTCAGTTATAGAACTTGGCTAACGTGACTTTACCAGAAGACTTACATGGAATAACTTTAAGTGAGACGGCCTTTCGGAATCTTGCCGTATTTGGAGGGACTTCCTGAGCTTCACAATAGTAGTAGCCGGAATGTTCCAACTGTTAAAAAGATTCAGAACTTAATTGTATTATTTTTTTAGATCCCCTTTGGTGGTTACCAGCGAGGTAACGACAGCCAAAAAAGAAAAATATTAATGAACCAATATAAAAACTAAAAATAAGCCAACAAAGAAAAAAACAATCAAGATTAAGAGTTATGACTAGGTGCCACAGGGTATGCTTGCCTCCCTTAGAGGCACCAAGTATGCCCTCAACATTTAACTAATTAATAGTATGGCAGTTTTTTAAAGCTGAAGGTCGAGCGCAGACAGCGACAGGACCTATTACTTGGCCTTTTTGAAAGATGTTCGGTGGGGGCCTGAACGGCCAACAGGGTACGAGTCGCCTCAATTCACACTGGCCTTACACGATACAGGTCGGCCTTGGAGTAATTTACACAGATTTTGGGTTGAGCCGACTTGGTAGGCCTAGAAGACCATTTACTGTAGCACAAGCAATAGCATTAGTAATACTTCTGCGGTAACGAAACGAACACCTTAACATGGTAGCGATACCAGCCAGTTTGCATACACACAGGGAGGCTGTCATAGTCCAACGTGACAAAGATTGTAAGGGTGGGTTTGAAGTCCCTCCCCATTCATTATCACACTGTCAACATTTACCATCCCCTGGTCATCCAGCTCTTCAGTGATGTCTCTAGGAACTAGTCAACGAGTTAGTTCTCTACTATAGACATTTAGTTGGTTAATGGTAGAGTGCAACCTGCACAAACAAGCCATCGAGCGTCCGAGGTGTGTCCGCAATGGCCACCTGGGCCAACATACTAGCTTCAGTAAACCGGATGACAAGGAAGCGTTTGAAGCTAGCAGGCTCGAAAACACCTGGTAACTTCTCGATGAAGGGTCACAGGCGTCATTGAGGCTTCGCTCACCTTACTAGCCACTTTCTTTCTTACCCTCCCCGCCCGAGGGAACCAGGGGGCCGGGCATTCCATTCTTGACCTTGCCGTCTACAGAAACGGCAAAGGATCCGTCCGTACCTGGAACCTCTTAGAAGAAGTAACTTCTATTTTTTTCCCATTTTTTTTTTTTTCTCTTTTGCAGAGGAGAGAGAGGAGTGGAACTCTCTTCCCTCACCCCTCGGAAGAAGACCCAAGGCGGGATGAGCTAATCTCAGTCATATCCTTCTTCACCGAAATAGAGGATGATTGGCCCACCCTAGGAGCTAGGTCCCACGTGTCGGGTCCCCCCCGACCGAGGGACTTTTCTACTCCAGGGAAGAAACTACCATATGGAGCGGAGGGACCTACGACTCAATAGGCGTGTGAAACGTCGTTGGGGACGGCATGACGACCGGGTGACCGGTCAATCTAGACCAATCGGGGACGGGACTTTGGTCGGCGCCTGCTCCGTATTTGTTTAATTAAACTTGGCAAGCCCCTGAGACAGCAAAGGGGGGCGGGGCCGCTAGGCAAGATAGCGAATCACCCGTAGGCGACTCTGAAGAAGGGGATAAGATGGAAACTTCCGAACCAGTAACCATGGAAGAGGAGAAAGCTCTCTCCGCTGGAAGAGTATAGTGTAAGAGCCTCTGTCAAAGAACAGGGGGCCGCTAGAAAAGGGCAAAGAGGGAAAAAATCCTTTAACACTCTAGTTCCTCGCCCTACTCTGCACCTAGAGGGGACGAGGCCGATCTCCATTTGCCTGCGGGCACCTACTATTCTTTGTCATTGTCGCCATGTTTAAGTTATAGAGAAAAAAACGCATAGAAAGTAGATACTGACTTCCCAATGCCTGGAGAGGTTAAGGGTAAAGTCCCCCGCAGGATCAGAAACAACCCGACCCGCCGTAATGGCGACTTTTTCTTGGGGCTTTGAACCATTGGGATGGTGCTGGCATAGCCCCCTCTTATGTGCACTGGAAGTGGTGAGCACCCCATAACTAATACCCCCCACCTAGCCAGCGAACTTTCGGCTTTCCCAGCTGGTAGGAACCACATGGTGTAAAACCTACCACTCAGATATGTTAGAGCAAGAGGACCAAAGTGCGCCAGCTGCCAGAAACTGTCTGGATAGTAAGAGCGAAAAATAAGAAAGGGGGTAGATATTTTTTTTGTTAGGAGCCCACCTGGCGATAGGGGGGTAGACAAGGGTAGATAACAAGGTAGAATAAAGCGAGCCGGGTCACTAAGTAGTAGGGTGGTTGATCACCTGTTATTATCATACTCCAGCCCTGGATTATTTCAAGAGGACGTGCAATCCCTCCAGGTACCCTGTGTAGCAAACTAGCAGGGTAGTGCCCTGCGGGGCTTTAATACTGGGTAGAAAGAAGTGAAGAGGAAATACTCGGAGAGAAAAGTGGGTACATGAAGGAAAGTGGGGACTCGACCAGTTGCCCCAGGACCTGTCCAAGAGTTAGAGTCAACCCAGTGAGCAAGGCCTTCCCTACCCACATTCGGGCCTGAAGGACCTGCCACTCCTCCAGGTCCTACACAGAGCACCTCCCTTGCGTTCAATCTCTGGGTGCAAACAACCTCCCCAACGCCATTCCACACGATCTCAAACCCAAAGGAAAGAGCCCTCTTATTCCACAAATGGGCCACCCTGGCAAGTCTCCAATGCAGTCACTACCCAAACCAAACGCATACAAATACCCTACTACTTGATTAACACAGACAGCTGCTCCCACTGCCACAAGGAACCAGACATCGTTCATCACAAACTTATACCATGCACAAAACAGCTGAGACAAAACCTCCAAATACACAGTGCGGGATCTTTGGGAGATCCAAGTCCAGTTCGCGTAGTTCCACGCGGCTGCCAGCTTAGGGGAGGGACCCCAGCCGGGGACAACATAAGGACACTCGAAAAATGACAGAAACTATTATTAAATATAAAGTTTTAATTAAATGAGACGAAATAATTTAGCGGCATTTTCAAGGACACGATCCCATTTGGAGGACAAAAAAATATCCATTTTTACAGTTTTAACACTTGCGTTTAATCCTTTCCGATGGTCCGGTGTACCCTGTAGACAACCTCTTATCCTACCTCTCTTCTACTAAACTTCTCCCATTGATATAATTGCGCATTCATTCGACTTCCGCTTTCCTGCCGCCTTTACCTTTCCCCTTGACTGTGAAAAGCGTCGCTGGAAACAAAACATTCTTTAAGAAAAAAAAACACACACACCTGGATGTTTGGCATTGTGAGTCGCCCTCGAATATCAGTTGAGTCAGGGGGAAGTTTCTGACCTCCTTCCCTCACCCAGCGAACGGGCTTTCGCAGTGGTCCTTCATCTCGGCATTGGAATAAAACTTCTCGACCTACCAGCACACACATTAAATACAAGCCAAAGATTAGATAAAAGGGCATATATATAAAAAAAAGTTCCCAAATATATTTCATGATCGATTCCACAACTTAAAAGATTTACCTAAAAAGTGGGATTGAACTGTATGAAAGGCAGGCAAGTGATAAAGGATGATAAGTTTCTAGCATTCTTACCTTCCACGACTTGATAGCATTAAATAGAGAAAATTATGAATGCAAAATTTTGGTCACGATGTTAAAGGAAGCTACTTCTGATCAGTAAACTGAATGATAGAAATCGTTAACAATAATTTTATTTTACATCACTTAACAACGTTTGCACACTAATGATAGAAAAGTTACAATCATAAAATGACTTGCAAATCGTTCCTTGAACATCATATATATGCAGTAATCTAATGGTTAATCATATTAAGGCAACTTTTCCAATCTTAAACTAAATCAATCAAATGAAACTATAAGATGTAGATCAATCTAGTGTGAATACATATTTTTTTAAATATAGCAGTGCAATTAACTTGCTAGAAAATGACTAAGAAGTACGAAAGAAATCTTAGATGGTCTATTTTCGCTTTAATGACTACATTATATTGGATTTAGGGTGAGGTGAAGGCTAAATTCAGCGCTGAGCTAACTCACCCTAATCCTAATTTAGCACCAACCAAAAGCAAACTAAATAGCTCCCACCAACATTCGATACTGTGCAGCCTGGATTTTAATCTGATAGAGATACAGCAAGAAAAACAGTGCATTAGATTCTAGAGACGAGTTAGCAGTCCAATGTTAAAGAAAAACACTTAACAGTCAACCCTTTCAAAGTCATGGAACTCTCTACTCTGGTGTTGTTTACAATTTGGCCATTTTCATGGTAAATATAAGAGCACGAAACTCGAGAAATCATAACCATTTAAAAAAAAAAGAAGCATTATCTCTACCATTACGTTTTAGTCTTTTAGAGGGAGGAAGATACTAATGTACTGTAATATTCAAGTAATATATTCTCGTGTGCATGAAAGAGCTAACAAAGTATGGTATTTAAACATTTAAAGAGGAAAAGGACATGATGTACATACTCAGAAGTCTGATTTGAATTAACATGGCACCTTTTTACAATTAATAAAGGTGCTTCGTAAATCTACAGATGCTGCTACATATAACTAAATAATTTATTTAATTTCAGAGCAAATAGTATTTTAGGAAAAAAAAATGACTAGAGAATGAAAGACATAGTACACTTTTTCCCTGAATCAGGGAAATCAATTACCATGTTAAAAGCATGGAAGCAACAAAACAGCCAGCTTTCCACGGCGAAAAGCCTTGGTTATCACACTAATTTGTAACACTTCCATTGAATTAAATTTATTAAAGTTATAACACTTTGCCCAAAACAAAACATTCAATACAGCTTAATCCCATGTACTTCTATCAAAGGAAACAGAAAGACATTATTCTAATCCCAATATGCACGAGCCAAAGGAACCATTTAGGGTAACTGAAAGGAAATTTGCAACAAGATGAAGATGAGTCAGGGATTTCCGTCATAGAAGAGGTAATGTTCGAGGACTTACTCTGCATAATGGTCTGCTCATCTGGATATGTTCTCAAAAGGATTGAATCTGAAGGAGTAGGCTCGGGTCTAGGAGGTGGATCTGGAAAAAAAATTAAAATGGTTTCAGCCACTTTAAAAAAAAAGAAGAAAAATGTGGACTTCTTATCTTGCCCAAATATTAAATGAAATGGCTTCAACCAAGGCCGAGTCCAGGCACTTACAAGTACTTTGAATAAATCGGCTTTACTGTTGGGTAGAAAGAGACATTAAAAAGCCTACAATTCAACATCAAAGACAGAAAGGCTAGTTAAGACCCTAAAATACAACTAATATTCGAATCAACGACCCTCAATGCGGATCACTCTCAACGGATATAACTTTTTGGTGCGCAGCTTACCAGACCAACGGCGATTATCCGTGCTTAGTCGTCATTTAATACGCCAGATATACAAGGTATAGTTATAAAGTAAAAAAAGGTATTTATCCTAATATTAATTTCAATTCCTTAATCCATATAGTAATAGAAGCATGAACACAAAATTTGGATTCAAGCTTTTTAGATCATTCAAAAACTTTTTTCTTGAGTTTTTCTTCTCCTTTTTAGGGGTAGAAATAAAACACTCCTTAAAAGTATACAATAAAGCAACCCTTGAAATATCTTCAAGATTCATTGAGGTCAGAAGAGAAATCCTGCCACCATTTTTGGCAAGAGAACCCTTAGGGAAAGGAAATACCATTTTCGTAATCAAAGTAAGAATTTGGTTGGGGGGTCGAACCCGTCTTTCCCATCCTTTAAAATGTCCTTTACTTTTCAGTCGTGGGACTTTCAGTTTAATATGGGATCCAACCCAAGTGTTCACAGAATAAGGCAGGCGCCTTGAAGGAGCCCCGAATAGGAATCCATCCGACGACGCACCACACCCGATGGTGCTTAACATCGCCACCATCGGGTCTTTCCACTCAGATAAGCCGAAGCCCTTAATCAAAATAAACATGCACTATTTTTAAACAAGGCAAATAATTAGAAAAAAAAAAATTCTTACAACACGATTCTTCATCGCTACCATCATAGCAATCGGGTGTTCCATCGCAAACTTGATCCTTTGAGATCCTCTTACCATTTGAACATATGAATGGTTCTGGGGAGTTAAAAGAAAGTTCAATAAATCGCCCACAAAATACAGCGTAAATTCCTCCTCCAAAAGGTTCGCCAAAGGATTGAGTGCCACAAAAATTTACTGCAAGGACATACATAAGGCGCGGGCCCCACTTAATTGTGGTAACGTTGACAGAGCCTACAGTAGAAGCTGGAGGATCAAAACTTTCTCCCTTAATCTCTCTAGGGGTCGGAGGGAGCAGAGATGGAATGTGCTCCCGGGGAGCTATAGACATCAACAATGACATAGTGGAAAATTACGAATGTTTTGAAAACTATCCTAGAGGTGTAATAGCCCTCTAAATTACCCCCATTAGAGGGGTAATATAACCATTAACCACCATTGTGGTGTCTTCTGCGGGTCGTAGGTGACTAAATGTAAATGCATTCATGGCAAAGTCGATGAGTTGGGAACCGATTGTCATAGAATATCACAAAAGAAATTGCTCTAGTGGCGCATTGAGTCCGCGTTAGCTCTCACTAGCCGATTGGTTGAGGTGTCGGATTTCCAACGCCTAGGTACCGGGTTCAAGCACAGAGAGAGCGGACACAAAGCTTCAGCCTTTGTCAGGGATCGGCCGCCTATTGCCAGATGCGCTGTGCCTAACTAAACTCGCGTGGGTAGGTAGCTCCTACACACGTCATCAGGTGTTCCCACCCCATTGGGTTACGATGGGTTCTCTGCCCCTTAGTTGGTGTCAAAACACCACTATTAAGGCAACTTCGCCCAAACGAGGAGTTGCATCTAGTGCTCTCGGGCTTGTGATTGTCACTCTGATCTTTATGTGAATTTCATTACAAGATGGAGAGACAGGTGGCGCAATTAACTAGCGTTGGTCCTAATTTTATCCATTTAGCTATACTCTAGTTAAGGGCGAACACAGCTCCCACTTTGCGTATTAATCAAAGAGAAGAGTTCATATAAAATTGCAGGTCGCCCTTGAAGATAGTTACAAATCGGTATAAAAACCCTACTAAAATGGCAAAAATTGTATGTCTATTACTATTTTAGTTCATTCTATCAATCTGAATGTTTTTACATTCTACGGTATTAACATATACATCACGCAGTTATGGGCAATATAGCTAAGCTAAAAAAAATACCAAATCATTCACACAAATTTTAACAATTTTCTCGCTATCCATTAGAAAAACGCAAGTGTGGGCAATTTGTTTTTACTCTTGCCATCACTCTTATAAGAAAAGTAATTAAAATATAGACAATAAATAATAGACACAAACAATCAAATATTTGCAATAATATACAGAAAATTATGCGGATAATGAAGCAAATTAATAGGAAGATAATAAAATTACATGAAAACCTTAGTTACAGCAATAGGTTGCTTCGCTTTTTACAGTTCTGAAATTTGTATTAATTAACAGTGACCTGCAATCGTTGGATATTAATATTCAATGTGATGATGAAAACAACTTGGAATTCAACAGATGAAGGAAAATGAATGAATGAAATTTAATGGGAGAAAGGAAGGGAAGTGCCGAATGACGCAAGTGCGTTCCTCTCTGCGAAACTCCTTATCATTAAGAGGCAAGAAAAGGTAAAGCGAGAAGAGAACCCAAGTACAGGAAAATCAGAAAGAGAAGATGAGTGGCAGAGTAGAAAGAGAAAATCCCATTTGCGGAGAACCAGGGGACAGCGGCGAGGATTAGAGGCAAGTGCTCGGAGTCGGGGAATGAAAAGCGGAAAGACAATTCACTCATTGAGCGTATGATGGGACAGTATGAGTCAAGTACTGCAAGGGTTACAGGTGGGAGCGAGATCGCTGGCTAGGGTGTCCATGGGTTAGCATGGTACATGGTACTACTACCTTTTATGGACGGATTTTTAAAAAATAAAGTTAAAAGCAAAAATAAACGAGAGAATCCCACGCAAATGAAAGTTTGGAAAGAAAGTGGTGAAGATAGAAGAAATGAAAAGGTGTCTCGATCCTTGATGGGTATTATGGCTAGGAAGGTAGACAATCATCCAGTTTCTAAACTAACCGACCCAATCCACCCCTTTGATGGCAGGGTGGAAGGGTGAAGCCAAGGAAGGGTTCAATGCGAGAGAGTTTGGTGAGAGGCGGAGTTTGCGAAGCGAAAACCCGTTGCATTTTGAGGATCTTCACATGTGGAAGATCCCTGAAAGGGGGACAGAGTGGTGGGGCGGAGCCTGACCGAGCAGCTGGATCAGCAGTTTCATTGCCAGGATCCCCGAACTGGGAGGGAACCCGGCAGAAGACGAGACAGAAATCTCAAGCAAGAAGTTAGATCTCGCAGATCAAAGGTCGAGAGTAATGGGACGCTGTAGTAAATAATGTTGCAAAAAATAAATACAATAAGTTCTACTAAAGTTGTTCATTCGCATGTAGTTACAAGTATTTTGTCTGAACAATAACATTAACAAAAGAGAATACACTGCCATTTATGGAAGCATAACGTGATGCCAAATTGGGATGATCACGCCTCCTCGTTTACAAAACTATCAATGAACTCAAGTTTAAAGACCCAAATAAAATTATGTTCCTTATATACACAATTTGACCAAGAAAAGGTCATTGAGAGGAAATAGTTGAGACTTCGCCTGTTGGCTCTAAATTGTTTACCATTTTCTTAACCATGGCTTGATTCTATGTATTATGGATAATTTTATTAAGAATGAATGACAAATAGAAGAAAATTACGGGAGTATTCATGGAAGTAAATTATTTGGAAATGAGTCCATAAGTTATAGCTAAGTTATAAATATAACCATACCTATTCATATTATAACTAAATGTGCTTACAAGAAACTCGATCGTTATTGTATACAATGGAGACACCAATGAAGAAAGCTAAAACAATAAATTAGTCCTAAGGGTTGAAGGTAAGGTAGGCATGTAGATCGTAAAGGAGGAGTTATCAAATTATGACAGGAAAACAAATGAACAATCAAGAACGAAGATTCAAGGTTCGATTTTGGTCAAATTTTATGGACTAGGAGAGCTTGAAGACCTACACCTGACCTAAAAGAAAACCATCAGAGGAATTGATTGGAATTTCTTTAATGACACAATTCTACAATTTTTCGTTATTTAAAAGATATACAAAAAAATAAATGCCAAGAATACACAAATGAGTTTTGTCTCCAACTTTCAGGATTGGCTGATTCATTGCTTTAACTTTCCTCGTCGTTTCATTATTGCATTGCCCATTGTGTTCTCTCCAAATACATTTAGATTGCATACGAACAGGAATCGTTGTTTATAACCTATGTATATAATGCAGAGAAATTAATCGTTATCAAGAAGAAGGGAGATGATGGTCGCGGGAAAACGGTGGGGGATGGGGGGATAAAGAGACAATTGTGCCAAAGAAGAGGATTGGCAGAGAGAAATGAGAAAAGATATTCACGAGAACCAGGGACCTCGAGGCCAGAATTAAATACTCTGTGGCAGAGTAAGATGAAGAAAAAGGAAAGAAGCAACGTAGGACGGGATCACTCAATGAGCATTGGGGTACTGAAAATATGGTACAACCAGGGTTACTAGTATGCAAATAAATTACCTCCCAGGATACTACACTAGTTTTCATCTAAGGCTGCTTTGTTTTCACTAGGGTTAAAAGTTCCTTAAATATAGTGGCCAGAAGTACACCTTTCAAATTATTTATATACATAGATTGGAACGCAATTGAAAGAAAATACGCAGAAAAATTAACCACCTGGGCAATTTTCTTCATCTGATCTGTCCACACAGTTATAGGTTCCATCACATTTGCTCGATGCAACGACGCATTGACCGTTTCTACATTGGAATTCATCATATCTGCATGTAGCTAAATGCCCAAAAAAATAAACCAAAATGAGAAAATTAAAAAAAGTTTAAATAAAATTAAAAATAATTTTAAATAAATTATTAAAGTGAAAATATACATAAAAATGGCTATTGTAATAACACTAAAACAATAATTTCATACAAAAGAAATGTGACTAACACGATTCTTTCAATCACACATTTCAATATTGACTATTAATCAAGTGTTACTAGAGAACATCTGCAAATCAATTTTTCTCAACTTGCAAGTTGTGTAGTAAATGAAACGTATTCTCATACGCACACTACCATGTTATATAAGAAAAGAAGATCTAGGAAACAGGTATGATGAGATGAGCATACCTAAGATTTGATTTCAGCAAGCAAAACGATAGCAAATGGCTGTATTTCCAAATGGAGTCAAGAAAGCCATAGAAAATCAAATTTATAAATGAAATATTTTTATTTTCAACTTCCGGAGAAAGTGTTCACCTTGCCTTCGTTGGTTTGTAGAGTCAACATTGACTCCATACTATAACGAGAACAGTTTTAAGAATCCCATCAAAAAAACTCAGCCTTTGAATGGCTGCGCTCCAGGAAGTTACCTAAAAGACTGTCAGGAATACCTGAAAAGGCATTCCGGAGATAATCGACCAAATTTACAATAGTGTAAAATAAAGACATCACCAGAAGAAAAAACAAGAATAGAAGCTAGGTACCGAAATAAGATAACTCATGAAAAATAGGAACAATATATGCAAACAACTATCGACTTAAAACAAAACTGAAAACATCAGAAACCTAACCGCTAACATCTAAGCACTAATTCAGCAACAAGAGAAGCGACATTAGTGAGCCTTCAATGACACCACAGAGAGATTCTAGAAAATAATTGAGACTTCCTAAAACATCGGTAAACATAATATACACAAGTTCAACTTCACAACAGAAATCGGTAAAAACCCAACGTTAATAACATAACACCTGAGTAAATCTGGAAAACATAAGATCTCAAGCTAAAAAACTAGCTACATACCTGCGTCATACAACGTCACTTCCCTACTCTGCACTCCTTCTAGTCATGCAACGTCTAATATGCAACAAAAACCCATATATTCCACTGCATCAACAAGCAGTATACTCACTAATATCACCCAGCTAATACAAGACACTATAGAGGCGAAACAACGTGTGGTGGGCATCGTCTGAAGTATTGCCAGACAGAGGCGCAAACACCAACACAATGCACTACTTCCGTGCTGAAGCAAATATTCTTCCAAACGATGGATGACCACCTAAGCATAATAGGCACAGAAATCTTCCGTAAAGTGCGATGCCTCTTAAACTCACTACACATCCCCTTCTTTCGTACTCTCACAGCAAAACCCACCCGGCCACTCAATTATAAAGATTCTGCAGGATGTGGAGCGAGAGCAAGTGGCGTTGGAAGAGGCAGTATAGAATCAGGATCCGGAGCAGTGGATGGAAAGGGCACGGCGTATCTCTTCTATAGAGAAGAGCCGATTATATTCCTCATCACCGGTGGGAGAGAAGAGATGCCAAAGCGGACTATCTGATGAGGACCTTGAGATTGAGGGGAAGTAGAGGGCCAGCCTCTCAGCAACCACCTTCGAATGAGTCACTGTCCCTGAAGATAGGAGGGCGCGAGTGGGTGTGCTTCCTTGCCTCGTCCCGAACTGGTCGCCAGACGTCGTTGGGTGAAGAGAACGTGGAAATCTTAGCGACATACGCTTTCCAGGAGGAGGAGAGAGGCTCTTTAAGACAACGTCGTAGTACTGCTCTTGTTTGGTTTATTTGTGTCTTGTGTTGAGGGCGATGAGTCCGTTAGTATAGGAGAGTTTCACGTTTCTTCGCGCGAACTGCTTCATTACATTAATGTGACAACTAGGGTATCGCTCAAGGGTGAGCGTCAGAAGATTGGGTGATAGATAAGGCATGCAAAAGATATCACGGACACAGCACATACATAATGGCATTTCTACAGGGATCTATACCCTTTTCACTCTTCCACCTGGACATCCCACGATGCTACCGAAATGTTACAATCTAGAGGTACGCAAATGAGATCAATAGTTGCACAACATCGAAACTACAGATATGCGGTCCTGGCTGTACAAGGTTACATCGCCAGAGACGCCCCCTTGCTGCAACAGAACCAAGAGCTAAAACCATCAAACTCGCATTATATTATCTCAAGCATCCGACTTCTCTTAAACAAAACCACAATGGTATTTAAAATCATTGGGTAGACACTCCCAAGTACTTACAGACACCTCTTTATGGCAATCCAAAGAATCTACAAGAAATTTATCTCCAACACACTAGCCAGCATCTCTTGGCCACCTGTTCTTGCATGTGTACTTTTTAAATTATAGTTTGGCATTGACCGCGAATTGACGCAGCACAAATGACAGACTCAGCGAACCAATCGATATCGAGAAGTAGGAAAATGGAAATGGGACGGGACAATGTAGGTAAAAACAGGCACAACTATATCAGAGTAAAGACAAGTGGCAGAAAAGAAAGAGAAAAGATTATTCTCATAGAATCGGAGGTCATGATTAAAAGTAAGTGCTCTCAGTCATCATTAAGGGAATAGAAAGGCTCTTCCGACGGTTGAGTTCGCCACCAAAAGGCAGAAGGTAAATCAGAAAAAAATAAAAGAGCATAGGTCGATGTATAAGTAGGTGACGATTTTTTTTCAAGGTTTTTCACCCAAATGTTGGACATCCAATGATTTATGGTGGATAAAATGTCAAAAATATATTAAAATGAGGCAGTCCAGCAAAATGCTGGACACCTGGTCACCCTAGGTATAACCAGTCATTTGCACTAGTTGAGTACTTGGAACTAACGAGTAAGAAATTGCTAACGATAAGTAGGTCGAGAAAAGTAAAGTATTTTACATGGTTTCTCTATCAAATCAATTTTATATTTTACTTAAGAGTAGATTATCTGTTATACACACATACATATATGCTAATACTCGCACAAAAGCACCTGAAATGCAATTTTCCTCATCTGATCTGTCTCTGCAGTCATAATTCCCATCGCAGTGGCTTGAGGCAGAGATACACTGACCATTTCTACACGCAAATTCATCAGCTCTGCATGAGGCTAGAATGGTAAAAGAAGGAAAGAAATAAGTTAAATGCTAGAATGCTATTTTAATGTGCATATTTTCATTATGCTCAAGTTTTCTTTTTCCATGCCCCAGGCACTTCAAAGTGATGGAGTGCTAATCACCAAGTAGGAGGCCAAAAGTATGACTCCCCCTTCTGAAACCTCCATCGATGCACCTTTCTGTTAACACGGGTTTGTTGTTTGTTTGTTTGTTTGTTTTAGCGCCCATCTGGCAACTGCCATCAAAGGCATAAATAAATCCATTAAAACACTAAACCACAGGAAAAAACAAGACAAACAAAAGCAAAAAAAACAAGAACCAAGAAAGCAAGAAGGAAGCACGCTCCGACTTCGGGGGAAGGCCCGCCTCCCACAGGAGCACGAGCATGCAACCAACAACAGAGAGAGTCAAATAATAAGTCAAAAAGCCCACAAGTCTGTGTCCACGAACCCGTCCCGAGTACAAGGGACAAGCGGTAGCTATGACGCACGTCCCAGTACCTGGACGGGTAACGTGCGCGAAGATCACCCAGACTGGGACATTCAACATGAATGTGCTGAACAGTCTGGGGGACAACGCAGTCGTCGCAGTAAGGTGCAGTGTAGAGCTCCACCAAATGGCAGTGTGTCTCGCGAGTGTGGCCAATTCGAAGACGACAGAAAGCGACCTGAAGCCGCGGCGGCGTTAGGGAGAGAGGTTCAAGGGAATACTCGCGGCGTGATGAAATGCAACGAAGTTCCCTTCGACCGTATATCATCTTCTTTCCCAGGCAGCCCAGAGACCTGACCTGTTTCCTGCCCTGTAGTCAGTGTGAGGAAGGATGAAACGCTGGTCTGGTCACCCAATCTTCGTGAACTCTTTGGCTTCTTTTAGTTCCCGACACCTTTGTCCCCCACAAAAAGAGGACCGAATTCTGGTGCCTTTGCATTTAATAACGATTGTCTTGCTGAGCTTTATGTTGGTTACATTATCCGGTCAGGGGAGTCCGTCCTAGCAAAGAGAAAGATGGCGTTCCCTATCTGCCTACCTACACAACATATTCTCATACATTCTCTCCACAATTCTCTTTTCATCAATACTTCTGAGTGGCTTACAACCTCACAATATTCTAGATTACAACCTCATTAGCATTTTCCATCTAGCTATATATACATATTTTAGCTAATATTAAAGAATACTATAATAGAAATAGCTTTTCCATTTTTTCTGAAAGAATAATTAAGAATCTTATTTCATTGGGAGGGTTTACTGAACAATGTGCAGATGCTGTGTATTAAGGTTGCTTTGTTTTTGAGTATGTTTAAAGGTTAATTCATTATAGAGGGAATAATACGGCTGACAAATGCATACTACAATGCATTGAATGCAAATAATGAAAAAATGAACCACCTGGGCAGTTTTCTTCATCTGATCTGTCTAGACAGTTATAATTTCCATCACATTTGCTTGAAGCAGCGATACATTGACCATTTCTACATTGGAATTCATCATATCTGCATGTGTCTAAAACAAAAAAAATCAACATAAGAAAATTAAAAATAAACATAAAAGGGATGTTTAATAAAGTAAAAGAAAAGCCATTAAAATAATAGTGAGATGACATTGAAAAAGATGAAGGAGGATGGGAACCTTATTAGTTTTCTCAGTCACAGAATGACTGTTAATCAAGAAACTCTTGGATACAAGTCATGAGTAGCTATGCGAGTAAATTGTCTTTTGTACTAGTTTTCCAACCAAATCAATTTGAAATTTAACTGAGTGGTAGATTATTGAGTCAGACCAAACCCACACAAGCAAAAACGCCCATATACACTAATACTACCCAAAAAGCACCTGAGATGCAATTTTCTTCATCTGATCGGTCATAACAATCATAATTCCCATCGCAGTGGCTTGAGGCTGAGATACACCGACCATTTCTACACGCAAATTCATCAGCTCGGCACGAGGCTAGAATAATAAATGAGTACGAGACTTAATAAAGTGCTGTTTCAGTCGAATCTTCTGACTAAAATATACCATACTTTAACAAGGATATTTATTCCATCATTGCAGTTGTATTCATAAGTCCTAACTGCACATTTATCTTGCAATAAAGCTACTAATTTACTTAAAACTTTAGAACATGGATTCCAAGAGTTATAACCATAATTCTAAGCCATAGCAGCAAGAAAGACGGGAATATCGTTTAAACTAGTTTCTCTACTCTGAGGTTAGGAACTAAACAACTCTAAGAAAACTGCCTCATTAACTTTTCAATAGTCGAGAGTTACAATATATTTAAAAAATGACCCAAAGACCCTCCTATGGGGGGTCTAAAATAATAAAACACATATTTTATAACAATCGTCGATTAGAATTAGACATTAACTGTGGTGTCAGTTGGGTATCGCAGGTGGCCAAATGCCGTTGCATCCCACAAATGAAATGGAATAAGATCTTGAGTTACAAACACACATTCTTACAATAGTCGCATGAGCCCATTAAATGAACGGTAATTTGTTCGTGGGACTCGTATCCTCTACAACCTGCCTTACAAGTTCAGTGATATACATCCTTTTGAGTATTGATGAATGGTGAATGACTCTATCAATGGATGGATGTTGAATGAGAGAAGAAAGTGCGTGGTTGGTAATTTTAGTGTAGCTAGTCTTAGGATGTTTATTTGGTTGGGTTTATTTTAAGGCGGGTGGTGTTGACTGCCGAGTGAGGCAAGTGTAGACCTCTTAGGAAGCAAATAATTATAAAGAGGTATGGAAAAGGAAAAGAGGAAGAGAGACTGGGAGAACACAATTTTTATTATTTATAATTTTATATCTTCTGGCAGCGCAGGCGAGGGCACGCAACCTTCCATTGAAGCTCGCCGTGTAACACCTTCTTTGCCAGGAAACACAAAAGGCTGGCCTGATTCAGGCCATTTAATCAGAGTTTAGTTTAGTTTAGTTTACGGGAAAACTGGGTGGCAGCCACCCAATCCTAATGGATTCTTAATGGCAGGACTGTTAAAACGGGGTCGCGCAAAAAAAGTCAGAAGAGGCGAGGGAGATACTCAATAAAAATGGAGAAAAGCAAAGGATTAGAAAAAACAGTACAGCACACAGAGACGCACACTTAAATTACGGGCATGCAGCACGCATTCTAAAAACAAGGGCGGCTGGGGAAATGAACAAATGACATGCAGCAGCCGCAGGGAAGGGCACAGGATAAAAGATAAACAACAATAAACCTAAACACAAAAATGGAAAGAATTTATAAAGGGGATAAAACGCCACTTCGTGATAGAAATGTAAGGAGGGAGTCCTCTGTTAAAATAAAGCGAAGTTGAGCAGGGGGGGGGGGACGCCGGAAAGGGTAGGGAAGCACGAATTTCGAAGAGAAGCAAGGCGGGGACAAACTATTAAAATGTGAGCCACAGACAGCTCGCCACCGCAAAAAGGACAACAGGGGCAACTCGGCCTCCACCCGAAACTAAATAGCCATGGGTGAGTCACGTGTGCCCAATTCGGAATAGGCGAAGAGCAACCTCCCAAGACCCGAGTCGCTGAGAGCTAGAGGACCAGGAAGGGACAGAGCGTTTAATAAGGGACAGCTTAGAAGAGGGGAGCGAATCCCACTCTCTCTGCCACAAACAAAAGACAAACGTCCTGATTACGGGGTAGAAATCCCTAAAGGACAGAGGGGCTGCATCCGGCACCTCGAGGGCGGCCGAGCGGGCCAGCCGATCAGCCGCCTCGTTGCCCGTGACCCGAACATGGGCCGGAGCTCAACAGAAGGCCACCCTGTAACGGGAGGCATTTCTAACCAGCCAGGAGCGAATTCGTAAAACGAAAGGATGTGTGGACGTAAAAGAACGAACCACCTCCAAAGCAGGCCGGGAATCGCTAAAAATAATCAAATCTGAAGAATTGAGGGATAAAATCAAATTAAAGGCCAGAAGAATAGCCATCAACTCTGCGGTAAAAACGGATTCTACAGGAGGGAGGGCGGACCGAAGAGACTCCGTAAAGGACACCGCGGCCGCCCCAGCACCGAGGTCCAACTTCAATCCGTCCGTATAGATGGGACGCTGGTGAGCATGAGAACACGCATGTTCATAAAACAGGCACTTTAATAGACGAGGGTCAGTAGACCCTTTCTCGAAATGCCAAAAAGTAGTACAGACCTCAGGAGGGCGAACGCTCCAACACGAAACCCGCGGGAATGGGAGGGCCAACACCCCGGGAACACCCAAGGAGGCGAGATGGTACCCAACCTGGAACCTCAGAGGCCTGGGTAGAGATGGCCGCCAATCGAAAGATGCCGAAGAGGACGGGACAAAAAGGCACTCATTGGAGTGGTGATGAAGGGTATTGCTGAACACGAAACAGGGATCGTAAGCACACCTGCAGCCGGTGGTATCACAAGGAAAACATGCCACTCTCAACAAAGAGGCTAGGGATAGGTGAGGTGCGAAAGGCTCCACTACTAAGACGGGACCCAAGTGAACGAAGAGAGTCAAGCATCTTCAAGGCTGAACTTTTTTTCCTATTATCTCATCTGGCGACAGCCTTCTAGGACAAAAGTCGCCGTACTCAAGCTAGCCTGTATCTAGGCTATATTAAAAGCCAAATTAAAAAAAAATTAAACAAACGAATTTAAAAAATATAGAGCGAGCTCCATCGACGGGGAAAGGCCCGCCCTCCCCCGCCGAAGAAGACCGCGATCCATATTTGAATATTAAATAACGGGGAGAAAGCCGGCCTCCTCCAAAAAGTCTAAAAGTCCACAGGTCGGTGTGCACGAACCCGTCCAGAGCACAAGGGACAGTCGGTAGAGACCCCACCCATCCCGGTACTAAGAAAGGTAAAGTGCGCGAAGATCACCCGGACTGGGACATTCGACAAGAATGTGCCGAACAGTCTGGGGGACGACGCAGTCGTTACAATAGGGCGCAGGCGAGCGCTCTATCAAATGGCAATGCGTCACACAAGTGTGCCCGATTTGGAGACGACAGAAAGCGACCTGAAGCCGTCGCAGCATTGGGGGATAGGTACATGGGAACATGGGAGTATAAAGGTCGCAAGACCCTTATACTCCGGGAGGGTGGGCAGGGAGCACGCGCCTAGCATGGTCTCCTGCAGAAACATAGCGAACGGGACGAGACGAGCCTCCGCAGCTCCTCCCAGTTGGCCCGGAGTCCCGGCAATTCCATTGAAGGAATATGCCCTCCAGGCCTAGCTCGGAGAAGACGCGGGGGGGCCTCTTCAAACAGAAGACCCTCACGGAAATGGCCGTACGCTGCCCGGAGGCAGAACCCCGAGCGCTGTTGGCCAGACAAAGCGCTGAAGGCGCTGTCGCATTCGAGGACATATTAAGGGAGGTTGTGCTCGCCATGCGAGTCTTTTCCTCCCTCCGCCTCGAAACCTTAGGCGGGCGTTGCGGCTTCGGGGGCGGGGACCTCTCTTTTCATGGAACCACCGTCTCCGAGCCACTCAGCCCACCAAGGGGCCACAACTCCTTTGTTCCTGTCCTCCTTTCGGGGGACAGTTTTAGGAACCCCAGAAGATGGCCTGGCAACCAACTTCAGGGGGGTTGCCTCCTGTGAGTCTTAACGACTCGGTGGAGGCGTGTGGTCGTTTCGCCTTACGGGAAACGGTCACGCTGGGGGAAGGGGGGCAGCCTTGGTTTTAGCAGGGGGTGGTATGAACCCTTTGTGCCGCCAGCTTTACCAGGAAAGTGCCTGGGTTTAGTAGAACCCGCAGAATGGCTCCGAATGGGCGCGGAAACAACCGTGCTCGTTGGCCTGGATGGGCCAGGAGCAGAGGGTGCCTTTTTAACCATTGAGGTATAAGACGTCCCAGACAGAGCCGGGTGCGCCAGGACCAAGTCCTTAGCCTCGCGG
This sequence comes from Ceratothoa steindachneri, assembly GCA_963969495.1. Classification (NCBI taxonomy): domain Eukaryota; kingdom Metazoa; phylum Arthropoda; class Malacostraca; order Isopoda; family Cymothoidae; genus Ceratothoa; species Ceratothoa steindachneri. The sequence continues at coordinate 95,539,492 of OZ018332.1, forward strand.
AAGGAGAATTGATCCTGGGCCTGAACAGCCAGGATTTCTTTCTCAAGGAGATATGCACCACATTGCTTCGAATAAGCGGGGTGCGGCTCTCCGCAGTTGACACACTTGGCCACACACGATTTAGACTTATAGTGTGCGGCCTTGGAGCAATTTACACAGACTTCGAGTGACCACGACTTTGCACGTCTACATGAACGATTCGTATGGCCGAAGCGGTGACAGTAATAGCACCGCCGCGGCAGTAGCACGAATGCCTTTACACGGTAGCGGTACCAGCCGGCACGCACCGACTCAGGGAGCTTGTCGCAGTCCAACGTGACGAAGAGTGTAGGGGTGGGTCTTGAGGCCCCTCCCTGTTTTCTCATCACACGTTCAACCTTGACCGCCCCATGGTCGGCCAGCTCTAAGGTGATGTCCTCTATGGAGTAGTCAACGAGTTCCCTCGCATAAACTACTCCTTTCACAAAGTTCATGGTAGAGTGCGGCGTCACACTCACCGGGGTGTCATTAAGTGTCCGAAGAGCACTTATCTTGGCCGCCTCGGACGGATCAGCCGCATTCGTCAGAAGGTTCAGGTCGGAGATACGGGTCACCTTCGGCTCTCTACCAATTACACTAGCTAATGCTCTCCTCTGATGGATCATGTTGCCCTTGGCCAACATGGTGCCATCAGTGGAGCGAATAACGAGAAAGCGTTTGAAGCCGGCGGGCTCGAAAACTCCAGGTAACCTCTCAATGAGGGGCCCCGATGTTATCGAGGCTCCGCCCTGCGCTCTTTTCGTCTTAGTCATAGTCGGGGGGTGTGAACCCGGGAGGGCAGAGGGGCCGGATGTGCCGATCTTGGCTTGGTCGCTTACCAAAGTGGCAGCAGACCCATCCGTCCTCGCAACCCCCGCGGATGGAGAGGAGCCCAGAGTCTTCTTAGTTTTTTTTCTTTTTAGGAGAGGAGGGCGGGGAATGACCCCGCTTCTCCTCTCCACCGGCAGAAGCCCTTAGGTCAGATGGACCAGCCTCAGCCAGGTCCTTCTCCGAAATGGAGAAGGTCCTGGTAGTCGCAGGAGCACCGGTTTGAGGAGATCCCTCCCCTCCTTGTACTGCCTTGGAAACCCGGGCCGTTTGAGGAGTACCTTGCATAGGGGCGGATTCGGGTTCGGTGCTTGGCGCCGAGCCCAGATTCCCTCCCATGGAAGGCCCTACCGTCTGAGGCTGGGTTGCCTCAAGGACCATGTCTATCTCAGGAGGGGCCGTCAGTTGGCCATCCCCTCCCAGGACATCGCAAGTCCCGTTGGCAGCGTTACTAGTCATTTGTGGGGAGGCACAGGTCTTGACCCCGGCAAGGTTCTATATTCTGGCCAGCAGGTCTTTTGAGGGAAGTGACCGAAGGGGCCTGGCTTCCCTCTCTCCCCTAAAGGGGGTTTGCCCTACCGAGCCGCTTCAATGGGGAGCGGTCGGCTCTGAGCTGCCTGCTGGCTTTCTTGGCAGTCCCCTTGGAAAGAAAAGGGGGACTGCCGCTGGAAAAAGGGAGGTGCCCGAAAGCACCTCCAGAGAAAGGGGTGAGGGGCAGTCCCCTACACCCGTAGGCGAAGGAGAGGAGTAAGCCTCCTCTCCGGTTAGAGAAATATGGAGGGTCCCCTGCGCAAGCACAGAGGGGGGGGGGGGGGACCTCCATTTTCTCTGTGGAGCTGCCCGAGGGCGGCTCCGTCAATGGAACAGAGGAAATTAAGGAATTTTTTTCTTTGACTCATCATTGGGCATGGTGACCCTCATTTTATTACGGGATGCAATAGCTCATCACCCCTCGCATTAGCACGCTCTGCAAGGGGTGCGTACAGGCCTGGCAGAGCCAGGTGCCGCCATTCAGGACCACCTCTTCCGCCTGGTGGCCTGGCGGCTCCACCTTGGACACGGCGTAAAAATATAGATGGTGAAGTGAGAAGGAAAGGGGATGTGAGAGGGGTATGGGTGAGGATGAAGCAGGTTGTTAGAAACCAACCACCCCAGACCGGAGCTCAGAGGTTAGGGAACATTGTCTTCTTCCCCCTCAGCCCTGATCTGGGTCCGTTGGCTGAGAAGAAGGTCAGCATCTATCCTGTGAAATTAGAGGCTGACCAGAGAAAGTTGTGGGAGGGGTTGTAAGGGAAGTGAGGAAGTAGGGGAGAAATACAGGCTATCTGAAGGAAGGGAGGCTAAGCTGGAGCGCTGGATCCCGTCAGCACGGCGGCCAGAATGGCAAATCGCCGCGCCCCTTACGGGGTCTTCGCCAGACAGGGCGGAGGTCTGACCTGAATCCTACCGTGTAGTCAGTGTGAGGAAGAGCGAAATGCTGATCTCGTCCCCTCATTCCCCGCAATCCCTACATGTCCAGAAACCAAGCAGATGATGATCTCGACATCCACCTGGCTCAGGCAACCGTAGCATCGTGCTTACTCGAAGCAGGGCAGGGGGTTGAGTAAAATGCCCCGAGCGCGCTCAGGGTGCTTTGTGAGTGGTTAAAGCTCGCGATACTGACTCCGAACCGAACACAACGCATTATCTCCTGTACCAAGAAGTGTATTGCAATGAGCTCGTCCATGAAGAGAGACGCAGCGAAGGGTAGAGCCCTGCTGACTTAAAAAAGGGGCCTACTTAACAATTGAGACATAGGATGTCCCAGGTCAAGCTGAGTGCGACAGGACAAGTCTTAACCTTGCGAAAAAGAGAATCAGTCTGCAGCCTGAACGGCCAGGAGATAGGCGCCACATTCCTTTTTGCTGATTTCTTCAAGTAGTAGTGCAAGAGTTTCATCGCATAACCCACTCCTTTCGCGAAATTCATTGTAAATTGAGGTGTCACCTTCACCCTCGAGCCATTGAGCACTAATAATTACCGCCTCATTCACCATTAGGCTCCCGTCCGAGAAAGGGGTGACCGACTCTCTACCAGTCAACTTACTTAATACTATTCTCTGATGAAAAATATGGTCTTTGGCCAACATACTACCAAGAGTGTAGTGAAATAACTTAAAAACGTTTGAAACCAGCGGGCTCAAAATCGCCAGGTAGTCTCTAAATGAGGGTACTGAAGTAATCAAGGCTCCGCCCTCCACACTAGTAACGTTAATCTTATTGGTCTTATTCTGCGTCTCCTGGCCCGAGCGCGCCTCGGAGACTAACGTGCTGGGCTTGGCCCGGTCGCTTGCCGAAACTGCAGCGTATCTGTCCGCCCCTGGAGCACTTGCGGAGGGCGAGGAACCCCTAACCCTCTAGTTCTTCTTGTTATTTCTTTTTAAGAGTAGGAGGAGAGTGAACCCTCTTCTATCTACCCCCAGAAGAGGCCACAATGGCGGCGGGCCAGCCACAGCGATATCCTTCGGCGAGGTTCTGGCCGGTAAGGGGGCCCTAACCACGGTAGGAAGTCTCCCCTCTCCTTCTGAGTCCTAGGGTGCCTGTGTCGCCTCAGCAGTACTTTTCTTCACAGGGACGGAACCAGGTTCGCCCCCATAGAAAACCCTGCCATCTGGGGTGGAGGCACTTTTGAGATAATATCCATCTCAGGAGGGGCCTCCAAGTAGCTCCCCTACATGGTGAGCTTGCTGAAAGCCGCTAACTATACTGTACTGCCAGAGGCAGGGAAACCCTCAACGACCTGTTTACGCTGAGTTGCGCAACCCTCTCGCTTCGTACATGGATAATGCCCATGGTTTGGATGATAGGTTCCTATGAGTCCCCTCCCCACCCAATGTGTTGTGATACCCTCTGAGTTGATCTCTGGGGTGGAATGGCAGTGAGATGATGGGGTGGACTTACATTGTATGCCTAGTTCTGTTTTATGGAGATTCTTTGGGGGGTGATGGGGTCGAGGAATTTCTTGGAGTATCTCAGTGTAGTATGTCCTTGGAGTTTTGTGCATGCTGTGTGGAGGATGATATAGGTCTTGCATGTAATGGCATAAATGACTGGGATTTCTTGAACTATTGAGTAATTGTGTTGTGCGGTGATCAAGATAGTGTTTCAATGATAAAACCTTTGTTTAGTATGATTCATAGTGTAAGTGGTCGCTGGTTGTGGTGGTGCTTTGAGTACAGTCCTATCAACCAAAATCAATCACCTTTAAGTAGAGGAAAAGGCATGAGAGTGGTTCGATATTTAACCTTCTGAATTTTCTTTTCAATCCTCTTGCACTGACACATTCCAAATATGAGATGATGATGATGATGATGATGATGATGTTTAGTGCTAAATATATTTAATATTTCCTTAGTATTATTTTTTTTTAGTCAATCAAACACATATACCCAAGCCCAAATGCATATATTGCTATACTCCCCAAAGCACCTGGACTGCAATTTTCCTCATCTGATCGGTCAAAACAATCATAATTTCCATCACATTGGCTTGAGGCTGAGATACACTGACCATTTCTACATGTAAATTCATCAGACCTGCATGCCACTAGAAAGAAAGGAAATGTAAATGAGAAATAAATAAAACTCTTCCCATCTGCATCTTCTAAAAATATAGTAATATTAATTGAAATAGTTAATACATCTTTTCAAGTTTCATTCTTTTTTAACAGTAAACTAGAATTTTTGCAGGGTATAGCTTTAAAGGATATTTACAATTATTGCCATTGGGATAACCAATTATGTGGCTATAATTAAAATTTCAATTGGAAGAATGGGTAAATCACCCAAAATATTAAGATAAAAATTAAAAAAAGACCTGGTTCGCAATTTTCTTCATCTGATTTATCAAAACAGTCATAATTTCCATCACATTTGCTTCTGGCTGGGACACATTCTCCATTTCTGCATGTTAATTCATCATATCTGCATGATGCTATGGTATAAGATAAAAGAAAAATAAATAAAAAGAAATAGCAAGTAATAATATTGATTTAACTAACAAAAGTAAAAATAAGTAACATCTGCCATTAACTAGTAATATTAATTGAAATAGTTACTGCATCAAGTTTCATTCCTTTTAACAGTAAACTAGAATCTTTGCAGAGTATAGCTTTAAAGAACATTTAAAATTATTGCCCTTGTGACAACGAATTATGTGGCTATAATTAAAATTTCATTAGGAAGATTGGGTAAATCACCACAAATATTAAGATAAAAATAAAAAAAAGACCTGGTTCGCAATTTTCTTCATCTGATTTATCAAAACAGTCATAATTTCCATCACATTTGCTTCTGGCTGGGACACATTCTCCATTTCTGCATGTTAATTCATCATATCTGCATGTTGCTATGGTATAAGATAAAAGAAAAATAAATAAAAAGAAATAGCAAGTAATAATATTGATTTAACTAACAAAAATAAAAATAAGTAACATCTGCCATTAACTAGTAATATTAATTGAAATAGTTACTGCATCAAGTTTCATTCCTTTTAACAGTAAACTAGAATCTTTGCAGAGTATAGCTTTAAAGAACATTTAAAATTATTGCCCTTGTGACAATGAATTATGTGGCTATAATTAAAATTTCATCAGGAAGATTGGGTAAATCACCACAAATATTAAGATAAAAATAAAAAAAAGACCTGGTTGGCAATTTTCTTCATCTGATTTATCAAAACAGTCATAATTTCCATCACATTTGCTTCTGGCTGGGACACATTCTCCATTTCTGCATGTTAATTCATCATATCTGCATGTTGCTATGGTATAAGATAAAAAGAAAAATAAATAAAAAGAAATAGCAAGTAATAATATTGATTTAACTAACAAAAGTAAAAATAAGTAACATCTGCCATTAACTAGTAATATTAATTGAAATAGTTACTGCATCAAGTTTCATTCCTTTTAACAGTAAACTAGAATCTTTGCAGAGTATAGCTTTAAAGAACATTCAAAATTATTGCCCTTGTGACAACGAATTATGTGGCTATAATTAAAATTTCATTAGGAAGATTGGGTAAATCACCACAAATATTAAGATAAAAATAAAAAAAAGACCTGGTTCGCAATTTTCTTCATCTGATTTATCAAAACAGTCATAATTTCCATCACATTTGCTTCTGGCTGGGACACATTCTCCATTTCTGCATGTTAATTCATCATATCTGCATGTTGCTATGGTATAAAGATAAAACAAAATAAATAGAGAGAAAGCAAGAATAATGTTGATTTAATTAAAAATAATAAAAACCAAGTAACATCTGCCATTAACTATGAAGCAATACAAATTTCAATATATGAAGATGTTCTGAATAATTTAATATTTCAAAATCTATGAATATCAAGTGAGGGGAATTTGAACAACCATTGGAAAATAAAGCACCTGGTGAGCAATTTTCTTCATCTGATCCATCCAAACAATTATAACTTCCATCACACTGACTGCTAGCCGGGACACATTCTCCATTTGTGCATGTGAACTCATTATATTGGCACCTTGCTACATCATAAAAAAACAAAAGTAAATAATGAAGATATGAATAAATTAAATAAAATAAAAAAACTAATTTTGATTAAATTAAAAAAAAGAAGAAACATACAGTAGGTGCAATAAATATCCGATACATGGTCAAAAGTTTATTTACCATAGTTACACAACAGCAAAGTAATCAAAAATTGAACATCTTATCTATTTTGTACATTGAATACAAATTGGTACCATATTGTAAAAATAGTAAAACATTACTATGATTACAGCATAAATATCAAACGAACGTTTCAAAAAGTATCCAATACATCTATGAAAACCAGTTAGTATTTGGTGATATGACCTTTCGGCGCTGGTACAGCTTTCAACCATTTGGGATATTTACTTATGAGCTTCTTAAAAATATTTGTAGGTATCTTGACCCATTCTTCTTGGCATATTCTTTGTAAATCTGGTAGATTTCTTGGGTCCCTTTTCTGAATCTCTAGTTTTAATTCTCACCACAGGTTCTCGATAGGATTTAGGTCTGGCAACTGACTTGGCATTCTCATAATCTTTATTTTCTTCTGCTGAAACCACACTGCAGTGTTCTTGGCTGTATGTTTTGGATCGTTGTCCTACCGGAATGTCCATCCTCTTGGCAACTTCAAGTCATCTGCAGACTGTAAGAGATTATCATCCAGAATCCTATGATACATCTGAGCCTTCATTTTCCCTTCAATAATATGGAGTCTTCCAGGACCTGCAGAGGAGAAGCATCCACATACCATTATGCTGCCTCCTCCAAACTTCACTGTTTTTTTCTGCCTCCAAACATGACTAACACTATTCCGGCCAAATAACTCAATCTTCATCTCATCAGACCATAGTACAGCATCCCCCAAACTTGCAGGCTTCTCTAAATGTTCCTTGGCAAAATACAGACGATTTCTGACATGAATTGGTTTCAACAAAGGTGTCTTTCTTGGTGTAGGAGAATGGAATCCCTTGTTCCTAGGAACTGCTTTAATTGTATTTTTTGCATACATTTGTCCCAGCTGCTTCCAAATCTTTCTGAAGTTCAGATCGAGTCACTCGAGGATTCTTCTTTACTTTACGGACTATATGTTTAACCGCATGTTTTGAAATTTTAGATGGACACCCTGAATGTGTAGAATTGCAGTGGACTGATATGACATGAACCGGCGAATCGTGTCATCAATGGTTGAGATTGGTATTTTTAGCATAGATGAAATTTTTCTATAGCCCAAACCACTTTTATGTAACTGATCAATTAGTTTTCTGCTCGTTTTTGGCAATTCTTTAGTCCTCGCCATATTATAATTAGAGTGTTCAATGATGACCTCCTCATGCAGCTCTGACACTGACTGAGGTCCACTGTTTCACATGGATGAAGTAGATTATTTTTCTAGAAAGTTCTACAGCATTCCTGTCACATAAACCACTCTGGAATGTTTGAGAACTATTTATTATTGCTTTAAAACTAATTTTGTGGGTGTGTTGGATACTTTTTGAGGCAATAATCTAACACTTTTGTTGATATAATACCATTGCTTTACTATTTGTGTATTCTAATGCCGAATTTGTATTCAACATACAAAATACATAAGATGTTCAATTTTTGATTACTTTGCTGTTGTGTAACTATGGTAAATAAATTTTTGACCATGTATTGGATATTTATTGCAGCCACTGTATATATTTACATTGTTTACTTATTGGAATTTCAGTTAAATTCAACACTAACTTATTCAATGAGCCACCCTATGTAATCTTGGACAAAATAGGATACCCTTTTAATTCACAGTTAACATCTCCCACGACAAAAATTATGCAATTCCCATTTTGATGATAAAACTTTGGTGTTTCTGTAAAATCATGGGGAAATATATAAGTATTTTTCTCAAAAAGTTGAGATTAATTATGATTAACTTCATCTACATCTAACAAGTCAAGACATAGATACATTACAAAAATATAAATTAGTATAACAAAACTGAAGTATAACAGGGTGGCATATAGCTACCCTAATCCTACTTTTTTTTGCTCCTACTAAACATTACAGCATGTACTTGATAGGAAACATAAGAAGCTATCCATTGAGAACTGGGGGATTCAACCAGAATCAGACATAAATGTTCTTTGGCAGGATATGAAGAGAAGAAACGAATTGCTGAAGTTGGGATACAGAGCACATCAATAAGTAAATTGAATAGAGTAATTTTGTTACAGGATATGGTGGTATAGCAGGTGGTAACAAGATTTTCTACTTTTTAAAAGTTAAATTTAAAGCAAAAAGCAATGCTGGCATCTCCCATAGAAAGTTTGTAAGGAAATTTCAGTAAAGAAAGTAGTGAAAATGGGTGAAGTAAAAATGGATTGAAGGAATATAGCTGCAGAGCCTCTGTGGGCATTTGGGCAACAGAGGAAGCAATCTTCCAGATGTCAGGTGCAGCATGGTAATCCATGCTAGATTATTTACACACTTTCTGACAGTGTGATCAGTAAAGAAAATGCCCACAGGGTAAAGAATGTTAAATCTCATAGACCAACTGAATACAGTTTGGTAAGTGATTTGTAGTTGCGTAAAACAGAACATTCAAAATCTCTTAGGAATCATAACCATGAATTAGAGAATCATTGAGAATAGAACCTAAATACTTTTAAGAGTTAAAAATATGAGGAATATAATATCATTTTGTATGTAAATTTAGGAAACTATAAGTAACTAGCTGACATACCCAGCATTGCAAAGGTGAAATGGTAGATTTGAAATGTATAGATCAGTATTTTTGACAGCAATTTCTAATTTGCTTGATCATCAGTTTGATCTTGCAGACTTTCTAAGCACTAAATCTGTGTTAACACAATGTTTGTAACTATGGGAGTATAAAGGTTCAGTATAGCTTTCTAGTGACAAAATTTACACGGTTATCTGATGTTTGATAGCATGAGATAAACTAGTTAGTCACAAACTAAGATTTTAATTGTAATTTGGAGTTAATTGTGATTAAATACAACACAAAATTAAAAATAAACAACACCATTACATCTTTTAAGTGATTATTTTAAAAGTTATATTCAACCATTTTGTTTCTAATAGCAAAAGAAAAAAATAATAAACAAATGTCCTCTTAAATATACACTACCAGCCAAAATACTAGCGCCCCTCAAATTTCTCAATAAAAATTGAATTAACATATAAAATTCTTATAAAACTTAAGACAATTGATTCATTGTGTAAATTAGAGCTAGAATGACAGAAAGTTTTTATTTTATCTTCAATTTTTATATTCCTTAAGATATCAATATTTTCTTACAACATGGTGTTATTTAATATCTGTGAAATATTTGCCCAAATTTATACCTATAATTCTATTATTAAGCCTAAACAGGTGATTTAAAAAATTTGTAATTAAATTTCATTAGTTTCTTTTTCCATTTTTTTTAGTAATCATCACAATTTTTTGAAAGCCTATATGCTTCAAACAGCTTCAAAATCATCTTTATTTTTTATTATTAAGGCACCAAAATATTCAAAATCCATTTTTGAGCGGCAAGGCATCATCACTTTTTGCAAGAAAAGAATATCATGATAAAAAAGTATATATCCCCAAAACTTAAAATACAATAGAGTGAGGATTGCTATAATAGATTTGAAGAGACAGGTCTACCAAAGACAGGATGGTACAGAAAGAGGAGTCACAGGAATAAGTTCATCAGGGACATCTCTCCAAAACTACCACCTTACTGTTCTGAAAATAGCTCAGCAATTAAACAGTACTAAAAGAGAAAACATCTCTGACACAATGGTGAAGAGAAGCTTAGAAAAGCTGGGCTTTTAGTAGAGTAACAGCATAGAAACTTCTGTTGGGACATTGTAATAGAGCAAAGAGGTTAGCTTGGGCTAAAAAGTATCAAAACTGGGTCATCAATAAGTGAAATAGGGTTCTTTGAACAGATGAGTGTAAGTTTGAAATATTGGATTCCAAATTTAAAATTCTTGTAAGGAAGAAAAGTAATGCTGATTTAGTGGGAAATCCTTATAGAATATCAAATAAATTAGACTAGTATGAGTATTGTTTAATTATACAGTAGCAAGCTATCCAATCTGGAACACATCTTCGTAGCCAAAAAATTTTATTTTGCAGCAGGATAATGATCCTAAGCATATGTCTGACTGTGTTGTAGTTATTTGCAGTAGAAATAACAGGAAGACAGTTTAGAATCATGGATTAGCTACTCATCAGCTGATTGCAATCCTATCTTGTGGGATTATCTGGATGGAAAAGTGAAAGACAAGCAACTGATAAATAAACAGATGCTATAGGATTGATGCTTGAATATTGGAATAAATTCCACAAGAATAATGGGTTTCTTTGGTAAATAGGATGTCAAGAATAAGCTGTTCAGTTATCAAAGCAAAAGGGAGATATTGTAAGAAGTCTTAAATTTGAATGTTTTCTAAAACTTTATTCTTTGTTATATTCTTCAAATTTCTATCGAAGTTGATCTATAATAACTCTACTGTTTCATTTACTTTTTTTTCATGTGTTAAATTGTGTGTGTGAGGAGGGGGGGAGTAATGAGTGCCAGTATTTATGGGCAGTAGTGTATATATAGATAAATTATTCCTAAAAATTCTAAATTGATTATAATAAAAGGTGTACTAATGGGAAAAACTTTTAATTTTTTTAACACGTAAAATTAGAGGAAAATTTTTTTCTGGTATCTCTGCCAGTGCCCTCACTGGCAGTGAGGGCTTTTCACTGAGCATATATTTAAATATATAAATAAAATCAAAAATATATTTTTTTTCATATTTACAAATAACCCATTGAAGACAGATTTATTAAAAAAAATAAATAAATAACTAAAGTATGGATTAGTCAACATAAAAGTACAACTTCTCATTCACTATTTTACCAAAGCACTGCATGCAGGCGAGATTATTACAATATTAATAAGTTCAAATAATAATGTTAAATATGCCACACTTCACCTCAAATGTTAGCCTAGCATAAAACCATTATTAACAGCTGGTGGTATCTTAGTAGTATACTCATCTGGCTAAGATGATTGTTTAAAAATGCTGAGTGTATTTGTACTTGTCTATGATACAAAATGATTTAAAGCCAATAAAATTTGCTTTGTACAATATAAAAGAGTAATTTGTATACAAACAAGCCATGTTAAATAATTAATCAACCATACAGGCAGCTCCTTCTTTTTTTCCAAGTGAGCAAAATTTAAGGAGCATAAGTATTAGTTTTTCAAAGTTAGAAAACTCTATTGGAAAATACTTTAGCATGCACTCAATAGCAAATGTATTTTCATGAATAAATCTGTAATATCCCCCCAATTTACATACAACAAATCAGATTTCATAATAAATACCATACCATCTGAATTCAAAGAATAATTTAATTTGAGATGGCTTAGAAAATAGATAAGGTGGATGATCTTGCATTATCATTCTAAAAAAAAGGTCACGCATCAATCAATTGTTTACTACAGATGTTACAAGGCAACAAAACCATGTATAAATCAGTTGCTAGCAGTAATGGCATCATGCTTTCCCCATTCATAATAGGCAAAAAGATATTTTCTACAAAAAGCAAAACACTCAAAATAAATTCATACATGGTGATGGAGGACAATTTTTTTCATCTGAGTTATCAAGACAATCATAATGACCATCACACTGGACAAAGGCGGAAACACATTGCCCATTAGCACAAGAGAATTCTTCAGGACTGCAGAGATCTCCTGGGATATTTGGCGCTGGGATGGAAAGTAACAAAAATGAAAAAGCAAAAGTTACCCAACCAAGAAATAAGTAATAACTCAAAACACACAATTTGTAAAAGAAACTTTTAACTCAAGAAGTTAACAATATAATCATTGTGAATGCCTATCGCTCGGTAGCAGCTATTACAAAATGAGGCAAAAGAAATATCTATTGTTATTCTCTGCCTTTCATCAAAATCGGGCCACATCATATTTGCAATATTAAAATTTTGTGATTACTTATTTTTTACTTTACACAATTCAAAGTTTGTGAAAAATCTCACTTCATCACTTTGCAAGCTATGTAGAAATTTGAAAAAAATATTTTACAAGAGGTATTAAAAATTAGGGAAAACCTATAATAAAATTAATGTAGTTTAATTCTTAAGATTCTTGTTTGGTTTTTCAAATATGGCTTAAATAATGGAAATAGCCTTAGGATGCAACTTGATTGAATATTGGCAATGTTAAGAAATAATTATGTTTCACATTTCTTTTTGAAAGTCCCTCATATACCTTCAGGTATTGATAAATTGCATTGCAAAATTTTGTTTGGAAATGGCTGAAAAGTACATAGTTCATAATGATAAAAGTCGACATTAAAAAAATTGAAAATTTCATTGATTGAAAATTTAAAATGCTATGAATACTAAGTTAGCCAAAGCAGGTAATATTATGAATCAGCAGTTAGTTCTTCTAAATGAAAAATAAAAATAAATGCAGTGATTAAAAGTAATTATATTTTTTTTTGCAAATCTAATGAGATTCATGATGAGAAAATATAAAAATATTTAGATATGGAAAAAAAAGATTAATAACTCTCACTTTCAAAAATGAAGAAAAAGATTTAAATCATTTATAAGGATAAGTTTATTCCTAAAATAGCTTGTAATTTCTAAGCTTAATTCAATTATACTTAAATAGTAAATTGTCTTTTCATAGCTTGCAAAGGTTACTATTAAATTTTCATTTTTAACAAAAACAAAAAGCAATTTTAAATAGATGCCAAAATCCAAGATGGTTTAAAAATTCATTTTTTTAGGGTTCCAAGAAATCACAGATTTTAATGGTCCAGTGTATTGCCTAAAGTAAAAATGCCACTCTAACTGCATAAACAAATCAAATGATCATACTTAAAACTTCTCTTAATTTGAGCCATTTGAAATTATAACATGCTAATTAAACACCTTTTTGAGTAGTGATTATAGCTCTAGCCAATAAAAGCATGACTCAGTAAAGAAGTCGGAGAGGATTAAAGCTAGAAGAATATATCTACTATGAATGCAAGGAATAATAAAATAGGCAGGAATGAAAGAGTGAAACTTTTAAAAAATTAGCCTTCAGCAGCTAGATATAAAACCAAGCAAAGGTAAAAATACTTAAACTGGCAACTTAAAACTCTCTTAAGAAACTGAATATCCTAGTCATGAGTTTTAAGGAGATAAATCATCTAGTTGTGCCTATATACCAGGTGGGAATGAAAGTTCTGACCAATTTTTAAACCAAAAGTGTTAAACCAGGTTTATTATCATTTTATTTCTATTTGATATTTAGTCATACCACCATAAGTAATATATCTCTATCAGATAAGAACATTATTCATGAAAATGATGTCAAATTGAACCCCATTTTTTATTTAATTCAAAACATATTCAACATGTAATGCTCTATGAGTTTGATAGAGTGAACAAAAGTGCAGCAGCAATATCTATCCATCTATCCAGAATGCTGCAGGGGTGCTCAAACCCATGCCCACCCATAGCATTGCATAAACAATTCCAAGGAACTTTTTGGGACAGTCATTAGTAGAGTTAAGAAATATATCCATATCACAATGTTAAGTGCAATATTCAGTGGTTTAGTCATTGTGTTGGAAAACTGCTTTGGATGAAAAAAAAGGCCCATTTTCAACAAAGAAAAATGGATATTGTTCTATCACAATAATGTCCATCCTAAATACTATACAAGTAACGAATGAAGTCTAGAAGAACTCGGCAGGGATAAATTGCTTCAACCCCCATATTCTCTAGACCTTGATCCTTCTAATTAATTATCATTTGTTTAAGAATTCAAAGAATCAGTGTAGCTTTAGACTAACATCAAGAGAAAATATAAAAAATGAGTGCCTTATTTCACATTTTAACCTAAGGAATTTTATGAATGCACCATCTATAAGCTTGTTAACAGATATAATAGTTATCAAAAGCAATGTAAAATATATTAATAATTAAAAACATTCATAAATACCAAGCTTTTGATTTGAAAAATAATGTTAAAAAAGACAGAACTTTCATTTCAACTTGGTATAATGCCAGATTGATATTAAATTTAAATATATCTCCTATGAATTATTTTTATTAAAGTTATAGATATGAATAGAGGTAATTATGGATTATAGCATAGTAACTATCTCCAAAACAAGACTAAAATTTACTAACATGTTTCAGAACAATTAACTTCATCTGACCAATCATAGCAATCTGGTTGGCCATCACACACTGTATCGCGATTCACACACCGCCCATCATTGCAAATGAAATCATGACGTCTGTCACAAGTTGATGTCACATTTCCTATATTAGAAATAAGTTAAGTTCCACGATGGTTTGAAATGTAATGATGGTGGTAATTTGGTATGGCCATAATATAACAAAAACTTTATAAAAGGATTTTTTATACAGCATACCCTGGCAAAACTCTTCATCAGAAAAGTTTAAACAGTCAATTCTTCCATCACAAACAACATTCTTTGATACACATTCCCCAGGCTGACAAGTAAATTCATAATCGCCACAAGCTAAACAAAAATTAAAGTAAAAATTAGAACTGAAGACAAATTAAAGAAAATATATAGGAAATATATAACCAGATATTACAAAGATACCAACATTGAAAAAGCAAGTAAAGAACCTGATTCACAATCCAATTCATCACTAGCATCAGGACAATCATAATCATTGTTACACCTCAGAGAAAGGTCAATGCAATTTCCTGAGTCACAAGTGAATTGGTTTGATCCACATTCTGGAGCTTCAGGGATTACTGGTGGATAAGATGTAGGATGCAGAAGAGTAACTAAAATTTATAAAACAAAAAATTACTTTAAAATATACCTTCTAATAGCATTTGCAAGAAATTGAACATCCTTTATTTCAAGAAGGCCCAAGAGTGCAATCATAACCTCATGAGGTGAAATATGAAGAAATAATGGATGCTTAGTTAACCAAGGGGAAAAATTAGATGACTTTTAGGCCCTTTCAAGCTTTATTCTATTCACTTTAATGAATATGGTTTGAAAGCAATGGGAAGATATAGTTTATTTTCATTAGTCTAAGCATATGTGTACAGGGGTTGGACAAAATAATGGATACACCATTTTAATTGCCGTTTTATATTCAATATGGAAGCAATTTAAATTGCTTCCATATTACGTTGAGAAATTGATTCAAACAGCTTGCACACACTATCTTAAGAAATTTTTACACATTCCTTAAGCAAAACCTGCCTAGTTTCTTTCAGAGATACTAGTAGAAGTAATTGGTTTCTTAATTGCTGCTCCAGCCAATTGCTGGGACCAATCCATCTCCAATGTCATTTTTATGAAGGTCAAACCAAACCTGACAGTCTTGTGAGTTCACCCTGCCATGTAGTACTACTATTGGGCCAAGGAAATTCCATGATATCACTGCCCAAATCATCACTAATCAGCCCACTTCCATGATTAAATGTCATCATGAGATAATCAGGACCATAAACTCCTTTAGGCATCCTCCACAACATAGAAATAATGCAAAAGGAAGTTCATCCAAAAATGATGCTCCATATTCATTTCCATAAACAGTTCTTGCAATGGCTGTTTCCATATAATACCCAATTTTGTGAAACTCTCAACAAAAAGTCTTGGTCAAAAGATGACTCAATAGATGATGATTAAGGGATGTAGTCACATTTGAAGCTATAGTCCCATGATTCTTCTAGTTTGAACCTTTTATTCCACTGGTTTTTGGATAGGGTTGGGTGCTTAGTTGGGGCTGGATAATTGGAGGGTATATGTATATATATGTGGTTACTATAGTAATGATTATAAAATGTATTCCATTTTAAATTAACTACCCCAAGTTATGTGGTAAGCCACCTTATAACCCTTAAGCACTCAGACTTATGCGAAATTATATAAAAAACTAAGAATATTTAAACTTGAACCATTTCAACCGATTATTTTCTACCAGAAAAATAATTGTATACTGGAGTTATAATATACTATTATATTAGCTTGTCATTTCCAATAGAACTTTTCCAGTGAAGAAAAGAGATTTGTAACTTTTGAATTAATTAATTTTACTATGAATAAATTCTTAAGCCTTGTATATTTTGTTTTCCTAAGAAAAATTTATAAATCATATTTTCTATTTTCAAAAAAGAAAAACTAGTAAATGCCTAAAAAAAATATATGTAACATATATGGTATTGTAAAGCCATTCTGCCCAAATAAAATATTGTTAATTCAGGTTTCCAGAAGTTAATATTAGGGAAGATAGCCATTACTTAAAAATATGATTTCTATGATTCATTGACAAGTTATGTGTATGAATCAATGAATTATATAATACAAGGACATATTTTGGCTCTATGAACTGAGTAATTATAAATTAATGTTCAGAAAAATAGATACTATTCATAAGTTTACTTCATATAGCAAGTTACATATTGATTTTCAATTTCTTCTAAATAATGAAACCTCATCAATGCACTACATAAATAGCTAGCAATCTTATTAAAATATAGGTACTATCAAAAATATATATTAAAATAGCATTAGCAAACATATTCTATTTTAATTGAGGGTTTTTATTGGGAAAGATGATGGCAGTTGATTGATGCTAGCAAATCCTGCTCAGCAAGAGAGAATGCAAAGGGATAGTAGAAGAAAAAGAGGATGGGAGACTGAGGGGGAAGAGAAGACATGCATGAAAGGAAAGAAAAGAGGTAGCCATGGAGATATGGAGGTCTTGGTAGGGATAGGTACAGAAGGGATAAAAGCAGTGACGGAGGTGGAGGGGGCAGAATACTGGAAGTAATCAATAAGGTGGAAAAAAGTATCTCTAGTACATGCTCAACTTTGGCCTAGGTATAGGTGAGCCTAGGCCGCCTCTTTTTTGGGGTGAGAATGGTGGAAGAAGACCTAGTAATTGGGGATGTCTTTTATTTTATAAGTTAGAGTTTAATGAGGGGCACAGAGTAGTAATCATCAATTAGGAATGGAGAAGCTCTAAATATGCAACAGGAAAGAAGCAAACAGAAGGAGGGTCTGGGCAGCGTGGGTTGGAAGCTGTCTGGGAAGTGTACCAGCTACATCACTGCCAGAAAGCTTAACAGAGAATAACCCTCACAGCTATAGCCAATAAGCTGTGGGAAGAATAGGGGCATCAGTAAAGATGGCAATAGATACATAAGGAGATTAACTCAGAGAATACTAGCCAACTTTGAGAAATTTCAAACTGGCAGAATTTAATCAGTCTTTATTGCAGGCAACAGCATCTAAGAATTAAAGCACCCCAATGACAATTTAGCAAAGGAAGGACCATGATGAGGATGGATAAGTAGGTGAAAACAAATTATTTTGCCACAAGAAAAGAACATTGCTACAGGTCAAGATTGATTCAAAGTGATGTAGAGTCGTATGAGAGGCAGATGCATGAATCATGAAGAGTTCAGAACTGATATGGTTGTGGGGTAGGTGATGAAAAAAACTAATGCTAATGAGAGTAGCAGCAAAGAGAGCCTGTCAACAAAGATTGGGCCAGGAGATATCGTTGACTATTTCACTGGGATAGGGACCCAGTGACATGTATAGATGAAATTATGACCTGCCCTGTGGAAATAATGGAAAATGGTGCATGAGTATTTTGAGAATGCAATGAGAGTCCCTTAGAAGTTGCTCAACAAATAACTGTGGTGACAGCAAAAAATCTGCATAAACAAGGCAACTGTAAACTAGAAGTGATAGAGAAGTAAAAGTTAGTGAAGTGAGCCTTGCAAATGAGAATGCCTCCTACACTTAAGTCAGCACTTAGGTCAGCACAAGGAAATTCAAAGAAAATTGCTTGGCACTCAGGAAACAAGAGGCTAGAAAGGGCATAAAAGGAAAACAGGAGGTCACCATCATTTTTGTGATCTTACAACTTTAGTAATGGAAGCTGTAGTAGAGATAGAACTCAAAGAGTTGGAGAGGGTCAGGGCAGCAGACAAGATCACAGTGTGACTGGAGGGTATGCTATAAGTGCTTTTAGTACCACACCTATCAGACACTGAAGAAGGCTGAGAGCCTCATTGTTATATAGAAATGAAATACCAATTATGTAAGGATGCAGAGTATGCTCAGAAGCAATTTGAGAAGTGGAGCTCTGCTTGAAAAGAGTGGAAAGGGAAGCAGAACTATATTTATGGATAGAGTCATTGGTCACCTCTCTGTTCCAAGGAATCCTGCCAATGGATATCTATATCCACATACCTCTGATACGGAACAGGTCTGCCTGCCTTGGGATGATGAAGGTTCCTGTATGCTGTTTAGTATAAAAAACATAATAGTTCCTGGCACCCTTCCCCAAAGAGGACCACCCCTTGTTGCTTTGGGGCTCACTAGCAATTGTCATACTGACCTTTATGTCTATTTCATTACCCAGTTAGGATCCGCCATGGCCAAGGCAGGATGGTGAACTATTACTACTACTACATTAACGTCAGCTCTCCTCAATTAATCAGGAAATGATGACTAAGGATCTTGCGTCACTCCTGCATTGTCTTTATCTATCATTTCATTTCTATGCTGCTGATACCCAAATTGACCTCTTCTTCGTCTCAGCCCTTTTGTCTAGACTCAGAAATCTGCTTACCACATATCATAGAATGGCTGTCAAGACAACTTTCTGAAACTCATTAGTGGCAAACCTGAGGCACTACTGTTAGGTACTCATTCAAATGTGGATCACTGCAAAACTATTGCACCTTATTTTAAGTCTGTGCCTCCCATGCCCACTTTTCTGATATTGTTATCTCTCAAGCTCATGTTGCTAATGTCATCAAATCCCTTCTCTGCTTTCTCCCTAATCTTAGCCACATCCATTCCCGCTTTAACCATGATAGTTTGTAGATTTCCATTCATGTTTTTAAATACTGTAACTACCTTTTGATGGATTCTAACCTTAAACCTTTCAACCCCTCCAACTTGTTCAAAACTTTGCAATATGTGTTTTTCTCCAATGAGGAGTTTCTCTCATGCTTAAAAAAAACCTATACTTCTGTTTTCCATACAGGGTAGGATCTGTATGCATCAAGGCCACACCCTACCCTATTAACAAGTTAACTACACTTTGACTAACAGATGATTCATTTCATGAATACCTTACAAAAAGTATGCTCTTCTCTTACACCTCACTACACTGTACAAAGTTTACTGCAATTGGGTAAGTCCTTGCAAGAGATATGTTAAGTACAAATCTACCGATTCTTTTCTTATGACATTGGTTGCTAAGGTAATGTGATGCTGTACTGTAGCACCATGTCCAATAAGGGTTTATCACTGAGCAGAAGGCTGCAGTAACACCCCATCACAGTATAATCACACCTAAAATTTCACATAAAAGCCTTATGTCTAAATCCATACGGCTAAGTAGAGTTAAACAATTCACACTTCTGTGACATACCCAACATGGTTTCAGAGAAAAACACAACAACCACACTACAAGCCACCTTAACACATATCTTAGAAAATCTCAAACAAAATCAGTCCTGACAACAAAGTTGTTGCTGCAATAAAGATCAGCAAAGCCTTCAACACTGTTCCACGCCACACACTCAAACAAAGAGGAGTGGACACCAATGACAAAACATGAATAGCAAATCACCTTTAATAGAAATGGCCACATCCTCATACAGGCCACAAAGAAGGAAAAGATTTCCCAATGAGGTTACGCCAAGGTGCCATCCTCGCCTCTACCCTCAACCATCTCTTCTTGAATGACATACCCCTCTCCAATACCCAATCAGTCCATTTAAACATCTACACAAATGATGTATACATCACATCCCAATTTACCTTCATACTCACATCCAATCTAAACAAGTAATTATAATAAGTCCAAGTCCAGACCAGAGTCCACTCTAAATAGAATGTCTACCCCCACATCAACACTCTTAACCTGAGATTCCAAACTCAATAACCACACAACACTTGCACAAACACTAACTTCAAACAACACAAAGAGACAACATTTATACAGTTTGTCTGCACAAACTAGGCTACCCATCCCCAGCCGAGGAAGCAACCATAGCTAAATGACACCTACACAAAATTCAGTACAAAATATTGTCCTCTGCATTGCCACTGGCTACACAAAAACTATCCCAGTATGCCAAATTAACACAAATAAAAATTTGCTCCATCAAAGACCACCTAAACATGATATTTTTTTTTTAAGGGGCTATCTGGTGACTACCCACTTGGGCATAAGTCGCCGCAAACAAACCCTAAACATGATAACTAACCTATTCTTCAGCATCCTGTGATGCCCCTCTCATTCTCTACATGCCCTCTCCTTTCCTACCCCTACTGTCAGAACCACAAAAACCACCACTACCACTTACACCTTAGCAAACATTCCCTCAACCTCACTGAACCAAAATAGAATAAACACACGTGTACCCAATTTACCTGTATCGCATTTCCAAACCAGCTTCAATACACCGCCCTCTACCACATTCACCAATTGAGGGCAATCTAGATGACCAAACCAGAGTTTTTGTCTCACCAGCAAAATAATACCACCCACCCCCTTCGCTAAATGCCTGCACTGCAATCTCCAGCCAGCTGAAAACACTGCTCACCTCATCCTATTTTGCCCCATCCCTTTGACCAACTAAGAACCCCTTTCAATAAACCTCTCTAGGAGACCTCTGGAAAAGACCCCATGGGATGGTGCCATTCCTGACTGTGCCAGATTTGACTGAAAGGGGGTGACAAAGTATTCCTTATCTCCATAAATTATATGTTGATAGAACCTCATTATAATATGATGTATTAAACAAGAATGAGTGATGGATGGATGGATAAAGGAAATGTACTTTTGTACATTAAAATAAGATATTTCAGGGGCAAATATGCCCTTTCATTTCAAAGATAAATATCGATATTTTTAAAAATATGTTTGCTAATGACATGGTATAACCTTTTTAATAAGCTTAATAAAATATTTTAATATACTGAAATAATGGATTTTATTTTTCTACTACCTCAAACGTTTTTCACCACTTAAAAAGGTTTATTTCATAATATAATTAATATAACCGAAATATAATTATCAATTTTCTTAAATATTTTCAAATACAAACTAATTTGCCCCTTCTTTTTTAATAATTGAAAAGAAAGGCCATACTTATAAATTAATATAATATACATAAATTAAGGGTTAAGGTACTATTATTTTGTGAATAAAGCAACTATACACAAAAATAGGTCAAATCCCTTCAGTTAATTAATTAGTAAAACTTTTAGAATTTATTAAATGCAATATTTTATTGTACCACCATGACCATTATCTAGTTAAGTGGTAATAATATTACCAAACCATTTTCTGTGCAAAATACTCCATGCCAATAATGATACCTTATGCAGTAAAATAACCATTTATGATTAAAATTAACAGGTATACACCATTTTTTCAACTGTAAATTAAAAGTACAATAAAGTTCAGATGCATACTAGTTATACTTCCATAAATGCTAACCAATAAAATCAACTTGCAAGGATTGGTTAATGTATTAGTCCAAAAAAGACACAAAATATATGTTAGTAGAAAGAAAAGTTTGAAATGAAAAATACTACATATGTCAAAAGATATACTATTGATTTTCAATTATGAAAAGTGGTTACTTTCTATAATCTGAAAACACATACTATTATCTTATCCCAGAAGTAATGCGGCATTTTGTCGCTCAGGAAATGTTAGTCTCAAAGATGAACTGCATTCAGGATGACCAATGGAATTAGTAACAGTAGAAGAAAATCCAAATATAACTGTTGAACAATTGGCTTAAAAAATACATTAGACTGCGCTTCATTATTTAAAGGTAAGGTTTCATGATTGGAGCAATGGATTCCTCACAACATGTCAGAGGTGTACACTAGCAACAGAGAATCAACTTTTTTTCATCTCTCATTTCTCAACTAAAAAGTGAATCATTTTTTTAGTAAGATTGTTACAGGAGATGAAAAGGAGTTTATGTACAATATTAAATGTTCTAGACAATGGATTATTCCTAGGGAGAAAAAAGAGCCTTGCCGAAACGTGGGACTCATCCAGGAAAGATTCCTTTGTGTTGACCTCTTCATTCTCCTCAGATTATTTGTTAAAAGTTGCCCAATTGGCTCTAGCGATGTTCCAGCTCGGAAGGGTGGGGAAAGGGGGGCAAGGTTCAGGCACCATGGCCCCCAGCATAGTGAAGTACTTTCCAATCAAAGTCAGAAAGGCAATTAGGGAAGCAAAGGGATAAGTACACACAACTAAAAATCTGTTTGGACATGGTACGACGTGGCGTGTACCGTGTTAAAAATGCATACTGGGTGTAATTTTAGGATCGATCAATAAAACGGCACTGGGGGTTAAGTTACATATCAAATCGCCCCAAATTGTGGGTTCCTTGCAGCAAAATCATCACCAGGGTAGATGTAGATGGAACATATCGAATAAAACCTAGAAAAAAAACACGTAGCGGTAAAGGTGTTAAAAATTGTGCTTCCCTCACGAAGAGGAAGGCACCACCAAAGGGTGGAGGCGAGTTAAAAACTTTAAAATGCGAAGTTTTGGGAATAGACGATTCCCCATTTGGGGGGGTAGGGGGTTTATACATATCACAGATGGGTTAAGGTGAGACAGTATTGTGAAGAGGATGCGGGGCAGATTGAGAAGACCCACAAGGCTCAGGGTCAGACGGGATCGATTGGATTTCCAGATGTCTCGACATCCGAAGCATGGAAGAGCCCCTCTCCTTAACGGGAGGTGGATCATTGAGGGATGACGAATCAGAAGTACCTGTGAGAATTTTCGTAGCAGGAGAGGAGATAGGCGAACATTTGCGTTTTGCGGACCATGATTGCATAGGAATTGCATCAGAGATTCTGATCTGTGGGTGTGTCGGATGCTCTCAATGGTTTCCGGAGCATCTGAAGGTGCCGCAGACAACTGGTTGTGTTATTTTCCATTGGGGAGTGAGATGGCTCACAAACAGCGGACAGAACATTAGGCAACGAAGCCACAGAGGAATCAAAAGTCCGGGAAACCTTGGGAGTGGCAGGGACGGGCTCTCGGGGAAGAGCAAGGTACGAAGAAGTGGCCCTCCGGAGGAAGTCCGAGAAGCGGATATAGTTTGACACAAATATCTGGCAGACCCTAGTACGAGCTTCACGAATGAGAACTTTGTATATATCGCAAACTGAGAGTACATCTTTTTCAAAGAGGAAGACAGCACAAGAAGATGACGAAGCAATGTGAGCCTCTCCACAGTTAGTGCACATTTTCGGGAGGTCGAAAGTTTTACCAGGATAGGGTAGCGCGAAATCGACGCAAACACGTTCATGACAACAATTCTGGCTCACATGACCAAGCATGTGACAGTTGAAGCATCGCTGGGGATTAGTGACATATCGCCTAAAGCATTCACGTGAGTATGCAACTGCTACCTGTCAAAAATTCGGACACCATTGAACGTTCGGACCTTCCTTCGGACATCGATAACACGCTCATCTGCAAGCTTTAATTGTAGCCTTTTGAGGTTGTAATCTTTAAGCTCATTAGAGCGTATCACATCCTTTTACGAATTAAAGGTAGGCAAGAGTTACAGGGGACGAACTGAGAGAGGCACGGGAGGACATCACAACAAGGTTACCACTATTATAAGACGTGATTCGTCGCAACGCATATCGAAATCTTCAATAACTTTGAAAACATATCCACTTTCGAATAGGCAAAGTCGGAATCTGAGAGGAAGTTGGAGGAGTGAGGTGGATAAAAGTCCAGTCGCAGCCAACACAAGAGTGAGGATTGGTCCCCATCTCCGACGAAGAGACATGAAGGAGCCCATTCGCGGGAGAAGATGGGCACCTTAAAGATATGTTTGATCTCTATTCATAAAGTAATAATAAACATGAAAAAATACTGCATTACTTATGAGATAATGTGTGTCAACTAAATAGAATAGATCAAACCATAAATTCAAAGAAGTAACAAATTAGAAGGATTCAAACCACAGGTTGTTAGATTGCCATGCTAAATTATTGTACTAAGTTTACTTGACCAGTTAAGATGCATCATCACGATGACACTGGAATTTATTTCACAATAATTTTAATTCTTGGACAAAATGAGATGTACATAGAAGAGCAACAGACGTACAAAACCTAGATATTAAATCGTTATAATCAATAGAATAGATTCTTCCCTAATTATGCAGTCAACCTCAGTATGAGGGAATTAAAATTACTGCAAAAGGGAATCATTAGCAAACCTGATGGAATGAAAGTTGTAATGTTGCAAAACTGTTCATCAGACGAGTCTTCACAGTCATAATGACCATCGCAAAACTTATCACTGGTAATGCATTCCCGGCTGTCAATGCATCTTTTTTCCCCTTCTCTGCAGGGCAAAACTATCCAAAAGGACAATAAACCATGCCCATTATTTAATGGCTAATTAGAACTCCATAGAAAATTGATATCAATATTGTCTCAATCAGGTGCATTATTTAGCTACACATTTGATCAATATAACAGCATTTATATTAAATATTCAACAACCATTTTAGGTGATAATTCAATTTAAATATTTCAAATTTAAAACAAATTTAGTGTATTGATGATTGGAAACTAAAAAGACATGGATATCAATTTAGGAACCACTCAAGTCTTCCACACACCTGTACAACCAATTTCATCTGACCCATCCGGGCAGTCCCGTTTATTATTACATCGTTGAGTGGAGTAAATGCATTCCCCAGAAGAACAATGGAACTCATAGCTGGCACATTTAGCTGTTAGATTTAGGCTCTAATTAATATCATAACCTGGGTCAAAGCTATCATATCTACAAAGAATTTCCCACCTCATAAAGAGTGCCATTGGTGGCAAATTCAAAATATTACTATAAAATAAATTTACTTTATTAACTACAAGATATATTACACATCACAGTGCATATATTAAGATACATAACACATAAAGCTGCTAAGACAAAATGAAAAATGTCTTAATATTGATAATGGAAGCACTATTCCTTCGGGAATACATTAATATACACCAATTAATTCAAATTAAACCTTGAAAAAATAATAATAAATTATAATATTAAAAAAATAAGCAGAATATTGATGAAAATGAGAAAAAACAATTATCAACATAAGAATCTTACCACAATCTTCTTCATCTGATCCATCCCGACAGTCATTCCTTTGGTCGCATACAGCAGAACGATCAATACATTCCCCATTTCGACAAATAAACTGGGATGGGCCACACGCTGTGAAGACAAGAATTAAACATATATTAGAAAGAAAACTTACAAGCGATAGTTCATTTTGTTCATTTTACCTAAGTGCAGTCTGTTATTACAAACCCCATTCAAAAACCTAAAGCCATGCATTATTTTAATTCATTAAATATTAATTCCAATTTGTATAACAATCCTTTATTGTGTGAAAAACATGCAATGGAAAAAGCAATAATATGGTTATAAGTAATTTAAACAAATGTCTTAGAATTAAGAAAATATAAGAAATGAGTATTGTTATTACTTGTATGGGAAATACTCTACAATTTTAATATTTTAACAAATACAAATCTACATTATGTAATTATATTTAGGTGACAAAACTTAAAAGACTTTTAATGTGTGTCAAAGGTCAACATGTTAAATTAATTTTTCATAAGAAAAAATAATCTTATATAACAGGACCAGGAAAGAAATTAAAGAATTTGAAATTTCTATGGACAAGAAGCAATACAAATAATAGGTTATTGTTACTATAATTATGTATTTTTACTTTCACACTCAACATGATCAATCTAAAGTGCAAAAATATTAAAGAACTTCCTAAGAGGAAAGTAGAAATGCCTTTGCAGAAATGTACAATTTTTCACTAAATTTGACATAAATGCACTTTGGATCACTGTATACTCTATCTATTTAATATATCTCAACCTCAGGAATCATATCCTTAATCGAATTTATGACCTCATTGATGATGCATGGGTTTCAATTCCTAAGTGCAATGAGACAGCTTGTTGACAAAGTACTAAATATGTTAAATATAAGGCAAGGAGAGTTTGTGACACAATTCTTAAGTGATAGAGCATACTCATGCTCCCAAGGTTTTATTTTGGGGAGCCTTAACCTAGAGAAAAGTCTGCTGAGGAGATCTTTCTCAGCATATGTCAAATTGATCCTATTCAAGGACTGTTATATTCTTACGCTCCAAACCAGGGTAGCCACTGTGAAGGCACAATTGTTTATTTTTTTACTGAGAAAATTAATGCCTATGGAGTGATGCTAGTATATCCTGCTGAGTGAACAAATACATAAAGGTGAAAAAATGGAAAGAGACTAAGTATGCCTAACAAGTTTGTTTTTTTAATTTTATTTGCATAATCTAGTAGCCTGCCAATGAGGGCACAGACACACAAAGTGCAAAGAGAAAGCCAATTTTAGGCTATTTACACTGAGAGAGAGAACTGAAACAACAAGGGCTAAGAAATGTAGAGAGTATTCGGGGTTCAGGAATCTGGTTCTAACAATAGTAAGCTGCTGGAAGGTGTGAAAGGATTCATGGTGTAAGGTTTCATTCATGTGAAAGATATCTAGAGTAAGCGGGTTTATATAAATGGAAGAGAGAAAGCAAGGCTATGTATGATGTTGCTACAACTATTTAATATATTTATGAATTGAGTACTGAGAGAAGTATGAAAGGGAATAAGAGAAATGGTGAAGGATGAGATTTATCTCCATATGTTAGCAAATGCTGATGACTTGGTTTAGGGCTGAGAGTGGTAAGATTTAGAAATATTAATCAAACCATTTGACAGGGCATGTAGGAGGAGGGAGCAAAAAGTAAATAGATAAAAGTGTAAGGTGACATTCTTTGTAGCTGAGGATAGGGTGGGGTAAGTTAGTAGAGTCTGAGAAATTACTCATTGAACAAGTGTAATGATTTAAGTATCTAGACTTTAGCATGAGGAGGAATAGAGCCTAGTGATGAAGCAGATTGCGGCTAAAAGGGTTTGAATGGTAAGAAACTCTTAGGGGTAATCAGATGATTAATGAATACTAAGGGTTTGATAGAGAATGTGTCAGGAAGATGAAAGGGAGTGTATTGGTGCCAATGTGGGTATATAGCAGTGACACTATGGTAAGAAAGGGAAAGTAAAGTTTGCGAACGAGACAATTTGAGAGAGATACTTGAAGCACAAAGGCTATATATAGTGAGGAATGTCTTGATAATACATATTTATGGTGTGCGAAAGGATGTAAATTAGGTTGTGACCGAGAGTGTTCTGAGAAGGGGTAGGTGTGCAAGGAGAAGGGATATGTATGAAGCCTTGCACTCTGTGATGAACCATGACTGGTCAAGATTTTACAGCATATAGTACCCAATTGATATGAAGAGCCAATGGCATGGAAAATAAAAGACTGGCCAACTAAATGCTTAATAAAGCATGAAAGTGGTGGGTTTTTGTTTTTGTTTTTTAGGAGCCTATCTGGCGACTGCCCACTTGGGGATAAGTCGCCGGAATCACGACAGACTACTTTAAAATAAGAATATGGAAACACAACAATGATAAAACGAGAAGATCGCAAAAATTAGGAAGCAATCTCCGGCGTCGAGGGAAAGTTACCCTCACCCCGGAGCAGGAGCGTGTGACCTACAAAAGAAAACAACAATAACAAAAAAATAAAACCTAGTTAAATTAGGGGAAGAAGGACGGCCTCGGTCAAAATGTCTATAAGTACAGCAGTCAATACGCACGAACTAGTCCCGAGTACAAGGGACAGGCGGTAGCGGCCCCGCCCATGCTGGAACCGGGACAGGCAACGTGCGCGAAGATAACCCAGAATGAAACATTCGACAAGAATGTGCCGAACAGTCTGGGGGACGACGCAGTCGTCACATTAGAGCGCAGGCGAGAGCTCCATCAGATAGCGATGGGTCACACGAGTGTGTCCGATTCGGAGACGACAGAAAGCGACCTGAAGCCGTCGCGGCATTGGGGGATAGGTCCATGGGGACAGTCGCGGCGCAATGGCACGCAACTTTAAGTTACCTTCGACCGTCTCCCATCTTCTTTGCCAAGCAGTCCGAAGAGCTGCCCGTATGCCTGCCATGTATTCGGTGTGAGGAAGAGCGAAACGCTGGTCCGGTCGCGAGTCCTCACGGACTCTTTGGCGCCCTCATCGGCGCGCTCATTCCCCGCAATTCCTACATGTCCAGGAACCCAGCAGAAGATAATCTCAATATTCGCCCGGCTCGCCAAAACCGTAGCGTCACAGATATCGCAAACCAGGGGATGCGGAGATTCCAATGTCCCGAGAGCACTCAGGGCGCTTTGTGAGTCGCTATAGATCACAATCCGGTCTCCGAACCGGGCACGTCGCGTGATCTCCCGTACCGAGTGGTATATTGCCACCAGCTCGGCCGTGAAGACAGCCACAGCGCCTGGCAGAGCCCCGCTGACTTCAAACAGGGGGGATACGGCGTGGAAGCCGACCCCCCCCTTTGGACTTGGAGCCATCTATATACACTGGTACGGTTCCAGCGTGACACGAGGTGTGCTCCAAAAAGGTCGAACGCAATACTCCCGGCGCTGTACCAGCTTTGGGAGCAGAGGCTTGGCGACAAATAGCCAAATGTGGTACCCTCCAGGGTGGCGCCCTGGGCAGAACCAGGAGTGTCACC
Organism: Ceratothoa steindachneri; assembly: GCA_963969495.1. Lineage (NCBI taxonomy): Eukaryota > Metazoa > Arthropoda > Malacostraca > Isopoda > Cymothoidae > Ceratothoa > Ceratothoa steindachneri. Next base: position 95,568,650 of record OZ018332.1, read on the forward strand.
GACCCGGGGGCTATACCTAGCTCTCAAAGGAGTTTCCTGGCCCTAAACCCAAAGGGCTTAGGGTATGACTGGTGTCTCTCTGCGGCATAGGCACCGTTGAGGTCAGCTGCGGATGCAGAAAAGCTGTTGGCGACTGAGGGAGGCGCCGGGCTCGCGTGTACAGGCGAATGATGCACTGTACATGGCGTAGAGCGAGTGGCATCTCCACAACATCGACTAGTAGGCTCTCAATGGGGGAAGTCTGGAAGGCACCGGTCGCCAGGCGAAGGCCGGTGTGGTGGATCGAGTCCACCTCCCGCAATAAACGCTCGGCTGTGGATGCATAAAACTCGTATCCGTAGTCGAGTTTCGAACGAACAAAGGGTCGATAAAAAAGTATGGCAGTAGTCCTATAAGCGCTCCAAGCGCTGAACGTCACGGAACGGAGAGTATCCATGGCCCGGGTACAAGAGACCCTAAGGCTGCGAATATGAGCCTCCCAGGTGAGGCGTCGGTCGTATACAAGACCAAGGAAACGGTGCGATTCAACCACATCCAGGCGCACCCCCATTAAGAAACAAATCTGGGTCGGGGTGGAGCCGTGGATGGAGGCAGAAGTGCACCACCTTAGTCTTGGCCAAAGAAAACCGAAACCTGTGCGCTTCGGCATAGCGAGAGACGCGGTTCAATGCCTGTTTTAGTCGACGCTCCAGAGTTGGCATCTAAGCCGCGCCAAAAGAGATCGAAAGGTCGTCCACGTAGAGCGTAGCGATAACATCTTCTGGCAGCACCGAGGTGATGCCGTTTATGCTCAGGGCGAAGAGTGTGACACTGAGGACACTTCCCTGCGGGACACCCTCTTCCTGCTCCTTTGGGTCGGAGAGGGCTCCCCCCACCCGTACGCGGAATCGACGATCTCGCAAAAATTCAGATATAAACATTGGGAGGCATCCCCTCGCCTCCATCGTGTGCAGTCTCCATAATACCGTATCGCCATGCGGTATCATAGGCCTTCTCCAGATCGAAAAACACCGTGGCGTAGTGTTGTCTACGAAGGAAGGCCTCGCAGACGGCATTTTCTAGTCGGAGCAGAGCATCCAACGTGGAGTGGAACTTGCGGAAGCCGCACTGTGCAGAAGACAGATGGCCTCCGCTGACCAGGAAAAAGGCTAATCTAGCATTTACCAATTTCTCCATCAACTTGCGCACACGCAAGAGGTTAGAGAGATTGGACGGAAACCAGCCGGAGTAGAGTGATCTCTCCCCGGTTTGAGAAAGGCGAGCACAGTAGCGATTCGCCAGGAATCTGGGAGGAGACCCTCCACCCAGATCCTGTTGAACAAATCTAACAGAAAGGCCATGTCTCGCTCACCCAGGTGTTGAAGCATGGCATACGGGACATTGTCCTGACCATGGGAGGTGTCCGCGCACGAAGCAAGAGCGGAACGCAACTAACTCACAGTAAACCTGTCGTTAAAGGGTTCTCCGCCTCTCGAGGTAAAGTCCAGTCGGCGGCTTTCTGCGACATCACGACGTGCATTGAATGCTGGCGGAGCAGCATCCCAGCTAGAGAATGCGGTGAAAGCGGTCGCGAAGGATTCCACCACGGACGCGGGGTCCGAGATTGCGGTCCCATTCTCCTGGAGAAAGGGAGGGGGATGGTCCTGCGAGAACTTGCCCCGAATCCTTTTGACTCGCTTCCACCTCTCTGCTCGAGGGGTCAACCCGTTAAGTGAAGACAAGTATGCCCGCCAAGAAGAGCGGCGGGCGTGCTTTGAAATATACCAGAACCTAGCCCGAGAAAATTCAACGACAGTGAAATCGTCCGGGTGGCGCTTATAGCGCATGTAGGCACAACGCTTCTGTTTGAGGGCCGTCTCACACTCGGCCGAACACCACGGGAGTGGTCGCCGTGCAAAACGGCCAGATGTTCTGGGAATAGTAGTCAGGCTCACGGCGATGAGGTTGCCGGAGAAGAACTCAACAGCCTCATCTACCCGCCTAAACTGATCGACTGAGATAGAGAATTCAGTCATTTCCTGAAATGCAGGCCATCGCGCCCGCGCCACTGCACCACCGAGGTGGGCTCTCAGGCGGAAGTTGCCGTGAAAATGATATTTAAATGGGAAAGTGATCAACACCATGGAGGTCATCGACCACCCCCGAATTAAAATCAGGTTGTGCATCCGAAGAGCACAAAGATAGATCAAGGCAAAAAATTAAAGCGGTTCTCGGGCAATGATGCGGAAACTCATCCACATTTAGGACACCTATCTCAAGCTCTTCGATCAGATCGGCAAGGACTTGTCTCCTGGGATTTATGGAGTAATCTCCCCAGAGAGGATGCCTGCCGTTCAGATCTCCAAGCAAGAGAAAGGGCCTCGGCAACCGTGCCACGACGAGGCGGAAGTCCCCCGCGTCGAAGTCAGCTGACGGTGGAATGTACGCAAAAATAATGGTATACCTCCTATCCAGGTGAAGCTGTACAGCCACTGCCTGAAAGGAGGTATCTAAAGTGAAAAGAAGAACGGAACATCATGAAGGGTATAAACCGCGCATCTCCCAGCCCGGCCCACATCGGGTGGTGGTGGGGTCGCAAAGCCCTTATACCCCGGGAGGGCGGGCAGGGAGCACGCGCCTACCATGGTCTCCTGCAGAAAAAAATAGATAACGGGGAACGGGACGAGACGAGCCTCCGCAGCTCCTCCCAGTTGGCCCGGAGTCCACAACAATTCCATTGAAGGAATATGCCCTCCAGGCCTAGCTCAGAGGCGACGCGGGAACCCTCTTCGAACAGAAGAAACTCACGGGAATGGCCGTACGCTTCCTGGAGGCAGAACCCTGGGCGCTGTTGGCCGGACAAAGCGCTGAAGGCGTTGTCGCCTTCAAGGACTTATTGGGGGAGGTTGGGCTGGCCATGCTAGTCTTTTCCTCCCTCCGCCTCGAAACCTTAGGCGGGCGTTGCATCTTCGGAGGCGGGGGCCCCTCTTTTCGAGGATCCACCGTCTCTGAGCCACTCAGCCCACCACTAGGCGTGGGCGAACGAGCCGAAGCTCTTTTGTTGCTGTCCTCCTTTCGGGGAACAGCTTTAGGAACCCCGGAAGATGGTCTGGCGACCAACTTCAGGGGTGTTGCCTCCTGTGAGTCTAATGACTCAGTGGAGGCGCGTGGCCGTTTCGCCTTACGGGAAACGGTCACGCTGGGAGAAGAGGGGGGAGCCCTGGTTTTAGCTGGGGCTGGGTATGAACCCTTTTTGCCGCCAGCTTTACCAGGGGAGCGCCCGGGTTGAGTCGAAGTCACAGAAGGGCTCCAAATGGGCGCAGAAACAACCGTGATCGTTGGCCTGGATGGGCCAGAAGCAGAGGGTGTCTTTCCAACTATTGAGGCATAAGACATCCCAGGCAGAGCTGGGAATGCATTCACGCACGAGTGGTACCAACTGGCACGCACCGAGTGACGGAGCTTGTCACAGTCAAAAGTGATGAAGAGTGTAAGGGTGGGTCTCGAGGCTCCTCCCTGTTTTCTCATCACACATTCAACCTTGATGGCCCCATGGTCTGCCAGCTCTTAGGGTGATGTCCTCTATGAAGTAGTCAATGAGTTCTCTCGCATAAACTACTCCTTTCACAAAGTTCATGGTAGAGTGCGGCGTCACACTCACCGGGGTGCCATCAAGTGTCCGAAGAGCACTTATCTTGGGCGCCTCGGCGGGATTCGCCAGAAGACTCCCGTCCGAGAAACGGGTCACCTTAGGCTCTCTACCAATTATATAAGCTAATGCTCAACTCTGATGGATCATTTTGCCCTTGGCCAACATGCTGCCATCAGTGGAGCGAATAACGAGGAAGCGTTTGAAGCAAGCGGGCTCGAAAACGCCAGGTTACCTCTGAATGAGGGGCCCCGATGTTATCGAGGTTCGGCCCTGCACCCTTTTGGTCTTAGTCTGGTGCTCCGCACCCGGGGGCGGCAGAGGGGCAAGATGTGCCGATCTTGCTTGGTCACTTACCGAAGTGGCAGCAGCCCCCATGGATTGAGAGGAACCCCGAGTCTTCTTAGTCTTTTTCCTATTTTTTTTCTTTTTAGGAGAGGAGGGCGGGGAATGAACCCGTTTCTCCCCTCTGCCAGCAGGAGCCCCCAGGCCAAATGAACCAACCTCAACCAGGTCCTTCTCCGAGAAGGAGAAGGTCCTGGCAGTCGCAGGGGCACCGGTCAGAAATGTCTCCCCTCCTTGTACTGTCTTGGAAACCCTAGGCCGTTTGAGGAGGACCTTGCATAGGGGCGGATTCGGGTTCAGTGCTTGGCACTGATCCCGGATTCCTCCCCATGGAAGGCCCTACCATCTGAGGCTGGGTTGCCTCAAGGACCATGTCTATTTCATGAGGGGCCTCCAGTTGGCCATCCCCTCCCAGGACATCGCAGGTCCCATTGGCACCGTTGTCACAAGTCACGTGTGGGGCTGCCCCGGCCTTGACCCAAGCAAGGTTCAATATTCTTGCCAGCAGGTCTTTTGATGGAAGCGACCGAAGGGGCCTGGCTTCCCTCTCCCCCCTAAGGGAGTTTGCTTTACTGAGCCGCTTCAATGGGGAGCAGTCGGCTAATGCCTGCCTGCTGGCTTTCTTGGCAGTCCCCTTGGAAAGAAAAGGAGGAACTGCAGGGGGTAGGAGGGAGGTGCCCGAAAGTATCTCTAGACAAGGGGGTGAGGGGGGATCCCCTACACCCGTAGGCGGAGACGAGTAAGCCTCCTCTCCAGTTAAAAAAAGTTGGAGGGTCCCCTGCACAAGCACAGGGATGGGGAGACCTCCATTTTATCTGTGAAGCTGCCCGAGGATGGCTCCGATGATGGACAGGGGGAATTTGAGGGGAGAAAATTTGTTTTTTCATCATTGGGCATGGTGACCCTAAATTTTCTATGGGATGCAATAGCTCATCACCCATCACAGTAGCCCGCCCTGCAAGGGGTGTGTACAGACCTGGCAGAGCCAGGTGCCACCATTCAGGACCACCCCTCCAGTCTGGTGGCCTGGCAGTCCCTCGGCATGGTTGCTCCACCTTGGACGTGGCATAAAAAAATAGATGGTGAAGTAAGAAGGAAAGGGGATGTGAGGAAGGTATGGGTGGGGATAAAGCAGGTTGTTAAAAACCGACCATCCTGAACCAGAGCTCAGGGGTTAGGGAACATTGTCCCCTCTCCCCTCAGCCCCGTTCCAGGACGGTTGGCTGAGAAGGTCAGCATCTACCCTGTGAAATAAGAGGCTGACCAGAGAAAGTTGTGGGAGGTTGTATGAAAAGCGACGAAGTAGGGGAGAAATACAGCCTGTCTAAAAGAAGGAGAAGAGGCTAAGCTGGGGTCGGACTGGGTGCTGAGTCCCGTCATCATGGCAGCCAGGATGGCAAATCACTGCGCCCCTTATGGGGTAAAGCATGAAGGGCTGGGAAGGATGGTATCTTTAGTGGTATTGATGCTCACTGGCCTTACCTTGTTAGAAAACTGATAAAGTTAAACCATGTTTATACCAAAACACAACTTGGGGCACCACAGTAGGTTGAATGTACGGTTTACACACAGGTTAAATTATAATTGAAGTGGTAGGGAAGCACTTGAAAAATATAAATTTTACAAACTATCCAATTACAAATTCTTGGGGCATTAAAGTAAAGTTACCACCCTAAACATGTTATAATGATGCAAATATATAAATCTGTGTATCACTCAATGAGAGCTAACTGTATTTCAAAAATTTTAATAAAATGACATTTATAATATTAATATCTAGTAAGGAATTATGACTAAATCTATGCAATACACTATATTTAAGCAGTATTAATATATAGTAAAATAATATGAAAAAAGTGGAATAATGTATAGCATCACTCTTAAACGGTAAATCATCAACAATACAGAACTTTATGTTATTGTTTTCTTTTCCCCTCAATTTGGGAGTTAAACTCAACTACAAAACTTATAGGTATTATAATCTCCACTGAATTAACTTCTACACTTGAGTAATTTGGTTGGTTCAAACTCAGAAAACATTCAAATCACTAAGAAGTATATAGTTTCATATTCCAATATATTACTAGAGCAACTTTAATATAGGAAGAATGATTGAGAAATACTTTTAATCATTCAAAAGTGGAATTTCTGAAAGAAATTAGTGCACAGTCCCCACTTCCCTTGTTATTAACAAAAGAGCAAAATAAAATAAAATAAAATCTTACAGAAGAATAAATTGGATATATGAACATTAGATCTATGCAATTTTATATTACACTACTGTAGAAATTTATTCAACTTTGAATTACTTATTATTATATGTGAAAGAATTTGTGAGGGATTACAAAAATAAAACAAAGACACTGATTGATCTATGGGCAGCTACTCAAGTTAATATAGCTGGGCGTGACTTTAATTTTTTCAGGTGCAACTTTACCGCCAGATCTGGTACAACTGAGACTATTTTTGCACCCCCCCTCCCAGTGCGACTTGCAACTTTTTTTCCCTGTGCAGCTCCACTAAATTACAAAGTAAACTTTTGCATGATAACAGAAACATGCTTTTATAAGGCAGAAAAAGAGATATATAAAACAGCCGCAGCAATTTCTTTCAAAAAAAGTCATCTTTGTTCCTATTCAAAGTCACAGAAAATTGGCAGTGTGACTTTGCTTAGTCTGCAATGCCCAGCTCTGCAAGTTAATCAGCCTTAGAGCTTATAATAAATGAAACAATTTTAAATAAATGAGATAAATATGCAAAGCCTTTCATGCACTTAGTTTGAGTGGTCACATATAAACTATTTTCTTCCATTAGCAGACTAACTGCTAAAACAGGGCAAAAGCAAATTATGACGATTTAATTAATTACCTGTACCAGTACAGTCTTTTTCATCAGTTTCATCAGAGCAATCCAGAACTTTGTCGCACCTTTTCTCGTGTGGTATGCATTGCTGATTGCCACAGATGAAATCAGTTTCTTCGCAAATGCCTGGATCAGTAACAACCCCCAGCAAATCAAACAAGCAAAAAGGCATCAAAGAGAGGAAATAGACAAATACCCAGAGCAATCCCCACCAAGCTACACACAAATTTACCCAACTTTTATGTATAGCGAGATGAAAATACATGTTAGTATTAAGAAACAAAGCCTGTGTCTTATAATTAAAATTTAAAAGTATTTACATCTCGAAATACTTTTGAAAATAAAGCACACGATTCATCAATAATCAATAAAAATATTGAAGAAAGGAATTTAAAAAAATCATTTGTTAGGAAAGATTTTTTTTATCATTCATATTCCAATAGTTTTTATTGTTATTGCATGCAGGTATTAATAACTATATAAATATCAATTCTATTGCATTATTAACTAATTCCATTTAAAAAAAATAAAACACAAAAAAATCATGGAGCTTTTATAAAATTGAAGTTCATAAATGCATATAAAGTAAATAGAGGCCTTATAAAAACTGACTCAAATCTTCAAATTAAATTTCTCTAAACAATTTGTCAATTTTTTCTGCTTAATAAAATATATCAATCTATAGCAAATGGAAGTTCCTTCCCTATGAAAGAATTTGAATGTAATTTTTAACAGTTTGAGAGAGGAGAGAATGAAAGTAGAGAGGGTGGTAAGGTTTTGTGCCAAAAGAAACATATGTAACAAAAAACAGTGAGCAAAAACATAAACATAAATACACATGGGTTGGATAATGAGATGGGAAAAAGTTAAAAGTATGAATGATCTGTGTCTACTAACAAAGAATATGCTATTGGACATATTTGATGTTAAAGCTGGAAGAGGTATGAATGTGGGCCTATCTGATTGCATGATTGTGTTGCATAAAGTTAAGTGCTTTGGAACATGGAAGAAACTGTAAGAAAGGTGGAGAGGAAGGGATAAGAAGTAAAAGATTATCGAATCATTAAAGGGAAAATAAGTGAGAATGCTTGAAAGCGGGAGAGGAAATAAGAGCGAAGATGGAAATAGAACAAATGTGGAGCAAATTTAAGGAAATAGTAGTAGGTATTGCAAAGTCTGTGGCTGGGAGTGACACAAATGGAAAAAGAAGGCAAAATACTGAATGGTGGAATAGAAAGCAAAAAAATAAGCATAGTCACAAATGCTTAATTAATAGTTCAGATGGCGATATCAGGGAGATGCGAATGAATGCATATACAGAGATAAAAAGGAGAGTAAAACAAGTGGTCAAAGGGTAGGAAAGTAGCAAATAAAAATTATGAATGAGAATTCAGCTTGGAACAAGAAGCTGATCCTGAAATAAGTAAAAAGGGTGAAGAACCAAGAGAATAGCTATGTGAATATCAAGGGCAAAAATGATAAAGTACTTCTAAGCAATGAGATGGTCAAAAGTACATGGTGAGAATATTTTGATGAGCTGTATAATGTGAGTATGGATGATGATAGAAATCTAAATATGACTGGATTTATGGGTGTAAATAGGGTGCCATATCATGCTATGGAAGAGACAAGAATGCAAAAGGTTGTTAGTGCTGTGAAAGGTCTGAAAAATGGAAAGCAGCTGGAGTAGATGATTTTTTGAGATGCTAAAAAGTAGTGGCAATTGTATTATGGAATGGGTCTGGTAGTTGTGTTGTAAAGCATATGAAAGTTGAAGAGTGCTGAGGACTGGAAAAATGTGGTAATAGTGCTGCTGTATGAAGGTAAAGCGGAAAAGTATTGTAGTTAAAGTATGTAAAAATTCTGATTGCGAATATATGAAGGATAACTGAGGGATTGATCAATAGAGGATGAACAATGGTGATTATAGTGGGTAAGGGGTGGGGAGGGCTAGATCAAGTATTGGCAGTGAGACAACTAGCTGGGAAAATGGGGCATAAGAGGTGTAAAGTGTATGATGTGTTTATGGATCCAGTGAAAGATTATGATAGTGTAAATAGCGAAGTATCATGGCAGGTGGTAAGAATGTATGGAGTGAGTGGTAAACTATTGAATGGTGTGAAGAATATTTTTGTTGAAAACTAGGTTTATATAAGGGTGAAAGATAGCTAGAGTGAAAGATAGTTGGAAAGAAAGAAAGATGGAGTGAGTGTTTGCCATATGTCGGCGGGTAAGAAAGTTATATGATGATGCCATGGTATTTAATATATGGAAGAGGTACTGAGAGAAATATATATGGGTATAATGGGTAGCTTTGTGATTAATAAAGTATAAAAAGGGTGGGAGAGGGTGTAGTTTTAGTGGCATTGAAGAGCACCAACCCTATTTTGCAGGAAATAAGTAATTGTTCAAGTCTCTGACCTTTTTTTTTTAACTAGTTTTGATATTCAATATGAATAAGAAAACTATAAAATGTAGACAATCATATGTGAATCAATCATATTATGATATACAAATAGTATATTGTTAATTATATAGCATTTTTTTAATGTAATAAATTAAATATTATTAGAAAATTTGCCAATTTGACATTAAAATCAATTTTATATTATTCTGAAAGGAGTAATATTGGAAAAATATCAAATTCAATTCCAAGTTTTGAGTCTTAGCCTAAAGCAAATTTCATACAAATCACATCACTCAAACAAACAATTACAAAGTACTAGACAGTAGCTAAATACAAATATTCAACTTACGGCAATCTTGCTCATCTTGGCCATCAGGACAATCATATTTTGAATCACAACGTAGAGATTCAGGAATACATTTACTTCCACAGTTAAATTCAATATTGCTACAACCTGAACAAAGTACAGAATAATAATGTTACAAAAAATCAGCCTTATGCAATGGAAGTCATCTACAATCATATAATAATTAGACTGGAAAAAATCTGTAATACAAACCACAGTCACGCTCATCCAATCCATCATGGCAATCTTCTACATTATCACAGCGCCAATATTTGCTAATACAGCTCCCATCTGTACACTTGAATTCTTCATCTGTACATGGCCTTGCTGTGGGTAATGGTGACATCTTAATTAAGTTTGCCGATATAAGAAATTTAGCATACTACCATTTGACCTTACTTAAATCTCTTCTTTCCAGTCTTCAAAATTATTGCCCTTTTTATGCCATAAATAAAACACCCAAAATATTTCCAAACAGGTCAATAAGTACTTTCCTTTTGATCTAAGAATATGTTGTACAATATGATGAAAGACTTCAGAGGAAAATATATTGCCAAAATGTAGCAAAAATAACCTGGTAAGCCACAAGTAAAAAAAATATAAAGGTGTAATAAAAATATCCCACTAAGTTAACATAACATAACATAATTTCACAGATGACAAAAGCCACAAGGGCCTATCAAAGGTCATCCGCAATTAGTTACAATTATTCAAACACCACTATGCCAATTATTTTGTATGCATCCTAATACACAAAGCAAAACATGAAGTACCAGAAAGATTAAGTTAGTTAAGAATATAAGTAGAATATAAACATGTATAAAATGATACTGTTAAATGCAATTATTACATATTGTAATAAGGCTGCACTTTCATAATATCACACTTGGTTTTGTTACACTATAATAACTAAAGTAAAGACAATGCATTCTTATTAGTCATTATTTATCATGCTTAGTTACACAAAAATGCAATAAACCGTGTAATGTAATGAGCACACATCATCTTTAAAGCATCCGCTATCAATTTTAAGTTTTTTTGCAGTAAGCACATCAACCAGCAATGCCAAATACAAGAAGATTACTTATAAAAGTTACTATGCTATATAATTAGTAAAGTAAAACTTGTATCTGGCATATAATGGACTGTGCAAGCTAAGATTCCTTGTATATTTTTTTATTGGAAAATAAAATATGGATGTAGTATACAAAAAATATATACTAGCTAGATAAAAAAAAATTTAAAATAGCAAAGGAAAAAAATAAATATTGCAATGAGTTTGTTAATATGATAGTCGAAAATTCAAGTTACCTTGTTAAAAGAAAATTAAAAGGCATTAAATAAATTATATTATTTTTGTTTAGTATACTAAACACTAATTTGAAGAAACTATCTTACATACAGCGATCAAGAATTTACAGAGTAGTAAACTTACTGAACAATTTGCCTTAAGGCAAATTGTTCAGTAAGTCTACTACTCCTCTGTAAATATATACTTGGAAACTTAAATAATTTTATACAATAAACTGTAAATATATACTGTACTTGGAAACTTAAATAATTTCCTACACTAAGTAATTGCAGGAAATATCATGGCAAATTCTTCCCAAAATGTTAACTTTTCAGCATATAATACTACTGAGAAATCTTTTGACCACTGTTTTTATTTTACTATGTTCGGGAAAAATGTTATAATGTTCCCATTTCAAACACACTGAGGTAATGGCATTTGAATGATAACACAATTGCCAAAAAACTAGCAAGTGTTCTATCACTATAGTTGAGGCTAACCTGTTGGTGGGCACCCACGTTCATCGGACCCATCTCTGCAATGTAACTCTTGATCGCATCTATAAGATGCTGGAATGCAGTCACCAGAGTTGCACCTAAACTCCGAACTAGAGCAAGTTACATTAGCCACTGGGTCTGTTGAATCAGAAGGGTGGTCATAGCCTATTTAGCTTATTGTTCTACACAGATGATTTAATAATGTTCCTAACTCAACCTTTTGCATTAATGATGGTGAAAATGTATGAAAAATGCATGTAAGATTTCAGGAAAAGATTTCTGATATGGTGTAACTACAGGTGAAAGGAAGGTAGAAATATCTACAACACCATGCTAAATCAAAAGAACAAATTGCATCAACTAATTGGGTAGGCGATATCTGTAAGGATGTTTATTCCCATGCTAAACAACATTATAGCCAATTACATCTACAAAGTAATCTGATCATGCATAGGGAGGGTAAAAAAACAAAACAAATTCCAATACTAGATAGAAAGAAAACTTTTAGTAGTACTAACAATGTGATGAAAGGAACAGTCAATGAAAATGTCTTGAATAATACCACAACACCATTTTCAAGAATAATGATACCTACATCGGCAGGTTTCCTCACTCTCATCTGATGCATCATTGCAGTCAGGGTAAGTGTCACATATGAAATTTGAATCAATGCACTGTCCGTTAGAACACTGAAACTGATCTTCTTGACACAATGAATAAGCTGGAGTCGTAGTTGTCTCAGGCCTTGATGGAATGGTAACTGTACAGAAAACGGTACAAGAAGCGATGATGCTTAGAAACCAGCAAGGACATTTGACATCTCATTTGCATGCAAATATAAGAGGTGTTTTCTTAAATTGTTTAGAGGTAATGGGTGAGGTCAAGTTTGAGCTATTTCAATAATTCATGCAGAAAAATGAAACAATTGTGAAAAAGCTAATATTATCGACATTCTCAAACACATTAACACACCATCACACATATACATCTCACTCCTCTCAATATCATTCTAAATGTTCGAAAAAATAATAAAAAACGAACCTTAACACTGATCCCACTACTTAATCCCTCACACAACATGTTTCCACAAAAATTACTCCACAACTGACGCAATCCCCCAAAATATGCTTATACCTAAAATACTAAACAAACACATTCACCATAACAAGCAGAAAAGACTCATAAACTTCCTCTCAAACAGACAAGTCAGTAATTCAAAACCAGACCTCAAAATACATACAATGGTGTGTGACAAATTTCTATTCTCACCCCTAACTTTTCAACTTCTTCAGGAACCCCACACAGCTATAACACTACCCTTGTAAGAGTACTATATGACCTCACAATAATATCCTAACACAACATCTAGCCAAGAGAAACATATATAATAAAATTAGAACTATGAATACAAAACAACAGAATCACAGGTCTGCACAAATATCCCCATTAACATCACTCACCTCACAGAGGCGAGTATATTTGACTAAATATGTATATAATGTTAGGCCTTCCCTATGCTAAATGATCTTCATACAGCATATTACAAGCATCAGTAACAAAAGAAAAGTAAAACACAACAATCCCCATGTGCTGTAAAAGAAACATTAAGTACCTTACATAAGCAATTTATCCATACAACATTTAATTTTGCATCATCTATCTGGCACCCCACAACTACTAACTCCTAAAACTAACACAAATTCATAATGGCATAAAATAAAGCCTTTATCACAATTTCTGGCTCAACACCAATCATCTTAACCCACTTATGCTCAGAAACCCAAATTTTCCCTATACATACACATTTAATTCTAATAGACAAAATTAAAGACAAGACATGCTCCTAATAAGACCCAAGCTATAATCTCACCACTACCTCATCTGATAAAACATATTGTCTCCATCCTCAAATCAAACACCAAATCTGCCTAACTCTTACAGACCCATCTCACTTCTCTCATGTAAAACTAATCTGCAATAAAATTAAACCCATCACAGCTCTCTAACACATCAACATGGCTTCTTAACAAAACACTGCAACCACACAAATATCAACTCTAATAACACAGGTCTTAGAAGCAATGATGAGAAATGGATGGGAAACCTTATCTATCAGACACAGCCAAGTCCTCCTATACAGTATCCAATCCAAAATAAAAACTTCATAATCGGCTCTCTCAAGCTGCCATCCTCTCCCCCACCCTATTCATTCTTCTGTGCATGATATACTGGTCCATACTACCCAATCAGTCATCCTAAATATCTACTTATATAAATTGTCCATCATACCTCAAATCCACCTCTATATATACAGGTCCCAGAAACCTAAAACTTCTTCAAATTAACCAGAACACCCACCTATTCACCAAAATTAACACACCTTCTCTCGCCTGCAACAAACTACCCCTCATGCTCCACAGCCAACATCTTCCACTCAACCATAGCTTCACACCTTAGGCATTGCAGTAGACCCATGCATACACTTTCACATAACATTACCTCAAAGTCCATATCAAAGATAAACACCCTCAGAACACTCACACACAAACAACAGCTATTTCAAGCAACGCAAAGAAACATTAACATACTGTACTGTATCCACACCACACTAAATTATGCATCTCAAGGCTGGGGTCCACCCATATTAACACAAACCTACTCATTATTCAAGATACATAGTCCAAAACATGAGTCCCAGGATCGCAAGTGGGCACATAAAAAGTATACATCACCACTGAAACTAAATTCCTCCTCCCCAAAGACCATCTAAACATGATATGCAACACAATCTTTCAGCATGCTGGTCTGCCCCTAATATTTACTGGATGCCCCCTCTCTTTATACCCCCATTCAAATCAAAAAGTAATCACCTCAATATACCCAATTAATAGCAAACTGTACTCCAAATAAGTGAACCAGAAAACAATAAACGATATTCATATCTCTTTCCCTTACCTAGCGCTTCAAAACCAGCAACAAAATGCCCTACTCTAGGGTGCTGCTCCCAATATTCATAAAAAAATCAAATCTAGATCACTGATCGATTTTCTCTGACCCATCTAGTCTGGAGACCACTCTCCTTATACAAATACAAAATAGAATACCCTGAAATTGCTTATACAACACACAAACACTACCCATCTCAACTTATCCTGCTCTCCATCCATCTCACAGCATTTTCTGATATAACCTTGCTATTGAGAGACCTCTGAGAACTCAGGGGGATACAAAGTAAAAATAAGAAGTTATATCTCTTGCCAAAATCCAAATTGTAAACCCCTTCTTTCTAGCCCCCCCCCCCCTCTCAATCTCATTTTCTTATTAGAAAATTGTAATTTTCACCTTTATTAATGCTTGAAGGTTTCAAGGATTTGAATGAAATATCATTTCTCCATAGTGTTTCATTTTCCTGCATGAATTATTTCAATTTCTATATCAGGTTGTAATGAAAGTAATGTCCAATTTTGTAGAATAAAGTTTTAGATAGTAGTGCCTCCTGTTATCATTTAAGAATGCTACAATGAGTAATCTATACTTTTTTCTTTCAGATTATAAAAATATTATTTAGAATCATCTTCAATATTCATCCCTATGTCCTCCCATATAAAGATCAGATATGTTTTACTTTAAGACATTCATAAAGGTGTCAATGCATGTATCAGTAAATGAAAGAAATTGAAGCAAATGGTTTTCCCATTTTCGAATTGGAGATTTCAGTCTAAAAGATGGACCAAAAGAAGGTAGTCTAAAAACCTTGATTCCAAAGAGTTGGAAGCTGTTACTACAGAAAATCCTGCTACAACTTTGAGGGAACTTGCAGAACAATTTAATATAACACATGCAACTGTCATACACCAACTGAAAAGGATGGAAAGGTTCCAGTGATTTTAAAATGGGTCCTGTACAAACTAACAACTGCGGATCTGTAACAGTGTGTTGCTCGCTGTGAAGCATTGCTTTCATGACACCTTGAGGCATGGTTGTTACTGTTGTTGAAAAGTGGATCCTTTATTATAACATTAAGCGCCACCGTTCGTGGATCAGTCAAGGTAACAGAATTTCTCAACAACCAAGGGGAGCAACTCATCCCAAAATGATCATTTTTGAGTGTATGGTGGGATATTTGAAAGAATTTTCCATTATGAACTATTAGACAACAATCAAACCATTAATGCTAAATCTCTACTGCAATCAACTTTGTTATTTGAAAGCTGTTTTGGGCCTTAGTCAAGAGAAGGGATGTCATCCTACATCACAATTTTTTTTTAATTTTAATTTTAAGAGCCTATCTGGCAACTACCCACTTGGGCATAAGTCACTCCTATATCATGAGAATACCCATCCTCACAAAGCTCAAATGACCATAGATCTCTTGGAGTCGCTTGGTTGAGAAATATCACTTTATACTCGACATTCTCCTGACCTTCTGATTATCATATCCTAGGAAGCAATGGAGGTTATGTTTATGATTAAATATTTCCATAGTCATAAGTTTTCTATTTTTAATATATACCTTAAAATTGGACATACTTTCATTTAATCTGATACAAAATGATAAATAACGTTTTAATTAAGATATTGTAGTTATCCATCAGCATTCTTGCTTTTTTTTAATACAAGAAGCAGCAACATTTTATAATTATTTGCTTAAAGGAATTATATATATATATATATATATATATATATATATATATATTATTTCTCATTTTACCTATTTTTAGTTCATTTAGGAAAGACACCTCAATTACATAGTCCAAATATAACATTCAATATGCAAAACTATGGAAGGAACTCTAGATAAATGCAGAGAACATACAACTAACAATGGCCAAAACCCAAAACAAATGAAATTACTTGAACTACCAACATATAAAAATTAACCTTTGCATTCATCAGAAAAATAAGAAAATGAATTTTACCTTTGATCTATTTGACTTAAATTAATATATATTAGAGAGAAATGATGGTAAGAAAATAAGGAAATAAATCATGAGGGAAAAATTGAAAAAGAATATAAATTAAAAGTTAAAGTTTCTGGTTTCAGTCCTTCCCCAAGCTATGTTGCTTCTCAGGCGGACATAGGCCAGGGCAAGCCCCAACTTTCGACCATGATGCCCAGTCACGGTGGTAACCTCCCTAGTAAACAGTGTCAGCTTAAAAAGAATCGGGATGGAGATTCGAACTACCGACACAGTGATTGCCATTACATTCAGTTAGGGCTCTAAAACTTAGAAAATAAGTTAGAAGAGATGCAAAGGTGAAGATCTAAGATGTGTTTCTAAATTCTAAACTAAAGCAACTAGTTTCTAACTAAATATTTTATACACCAAGAAACAAATAATATGAACTAAATGGGTCAAAATTTTCTGAGATAAATTAATTGTATTAAAAAAATTATATCTAATATAAGATAGAAAAAAGTATAGGGGTAGTACTATTGGTGATTAAAGGAAAAGTCAATGAAAATGTCTTGAATATCACCAAATATGAGTTCCAACAATACCTACATTTACAGATTCCCTCGCTCTCATCTGATGAATCACTACAGTCAGGATAACGGTCGCATATATAACTTGAACTAATGCACTGCCCATTGGAACATTGAAACTCATCATCTCCACACAATAGATAGGCAGGAGTTGTTGTTGTTGTATCAGGCCTTGGTGGAGGGGTGGCTGTATGTAAATGATACAAGAAGCAATGATGCTAAGAGACCAATAAATGAACTTTGCATTTCTTATACAAAAATACAGGTGTCCTCTTGAATGATATAGAAGTACAGTTTGGAGACTTAAAATAAAATATTTAAGCAGAAATTTTTCAAAATCCATCAACATTTTGATTATTTTAATGGAAGAGGCCATATTTAGTACTTTTGATTTAAAACAAGACAATAATTTTCAAATCTTTGACTTATTGAATGAATAAAAAAAAATGTAAGTATATTAATTCCTTTAAATAACATTCTATCTATTCAAGAAATGATACCTCGATTGCATAGCCCAGATATAACATTGAATATGCAAAACAAAACAAAAATGATATGTAAATAAACAGACTGTACATAAGAAAGGAATTTCAAAAAGTTCCCAAAAATTATTCATTACTCACCTCAAAAATGATGTAAAATGCTTTAACATAACTACTTACTAAATCTGAACCTGAAATATCCTGTAAAAATCTATATAGTAATAGAGAAAATTGTGGATGTACATCATTTTAAAAATACTCTCCCAAAGCCAACATAGATTCTCAGAAATTGGATGTTAGACCCAATATTAGCTTTATAGTTAAACTTGGTTGTGAGAAGAATATTATTGATGGGGTAATGAAGGTTTATAGGGACACTGCCCTCAACAAAGTGACCCTTTATTAATGGATATATCACTTCTTGATTGGAAGAAAGGAATCTGCAAGATAGAAAGCTAAAAGCTTATAGGCAGAATTTTAATATCCATCAATGAAACATTAATTGTACAAAAGCATTTGTGTAGAAAGATCTTTGAAACACTGTAAATCATAGCACAAAAAAGTACCAATAGTATCAGTTTATAACTTTGTGTAAAGATCAAGAGGTAAGCTGCATCTCTTAATTCAAATTTTAAATAAATGGAATGCTAATCCTGCTGAATTTTTGCAAAAACAATTATCGGGATGAAACATGGCTGTATCAATATGATCCTAACTATAAACAACAAAGCAATGATTAAAGAGATGTTCAGGTAGCTCCATCAAAGAAAAGTAAAAAAAATTAACAGCACGTGTTGGTGACTGTCTTGGGACAGGCAGAAAGTATGCTTTTGATAGACTTCCTTAAGATCAGAGAACAAATAATTCAACTAATTACAAAGATGTTTTACAAAAATGACAATGAAATTTTGAGACAAAATGGCATGGGAAGCTTCATGCCAGAGTTCTATTTCATCATGACTTGGAAGATCAAAACTGCAAACAAGACTTTCAATGGAAATTGTGATCATATTTACCTTCACCTTACGACCCTAATTTAGTCCCTTCATACAATTGCCCCCTTCAAAATTAAAGAATAGCATCTAAATAAATTGAATTTTATACAAAAGGGTTAAGTTGAAACATATGTTAGAAATGTGTTCGAATCAGATGGAAATTATGTATAAAAATCAACTTTATATTTTTCTGTTTAGCAATATTTTCAAGGAACTTTTTGAATGGTGCATATAAAGCCTCCAAACACGTAAGGAAAACATATGAAATAATTTTTTTTAAACTAGAAACACCTAAATTAATCTTAGCATTTATCACAGAGAAAAAAGTTCTTACCTTTGAGGCAATAGACTTAATATATACATAAAGAAATAAAATGGTAATAGATAAATTTGCATAGAATAGATCTTACCTTTGAAGTAATAGACTTTTTAAATTTTATATATAAAAGAGAGGATGGTAAGGTGAAAAGTCAGTAAATGGTAAATGATAAGTTGCAATAGAATAAAATGACATGCAGTGATCAAGGTAGCATATAACCTCTTAGCTAGAACATGTTAGATTATTTACTGTGTATACTGAATTAGAAGGATGATCATGACTTATCTAGCTACTTTTCTAGACAAATTTGTAAACAATTGAGATCATATTGTTTTTATCTCCAAATTTTGACTTTATATTGCAAAAAATATTTAGCTAAATAACTGTAGAGTTTCAGGAAAAAACTTCTTGTATGACACTAATATGAAAGTAGAAATGGATACACAGATATACAGTAAACCCTCGATAAAACAAACCTCAATATAACGAATTTCGGAAATAACAAACCAAATTTCCTGGCTGAACTCCATGTTGCAACTCACTGGCTCACAGCTCAGTCAGCTGTGAACATCGCGCAGGAGAGGTTGTTCTGGTGTTCTCTTCCCCCTCCTCCTTCCTCTCTTCATAAATGCTACTTACTACTCCATGGAACGAACGAACCATCGGATATAACAAACTTGGTTCATTATTTCCATCACTTTTAATGACCATCGGGTTTAATGAACTTTTGGCTTTAACGAACGCAACCCACCCCCCACTCACCCCACCCCCCACCCACCCCACCCCATATAGTTCATTATATCGAGGGTTTACTGTACTAAATCAAAGGAAGAAATTATATGAATTAGGTAAATATTTTCTGTGGAGATAAATATATTCCCTTAAAAAGATAAGTTCCAATAATAATTTTTTGCTAGTATTATGTAATGAAAAGAATGCTCAATAAAAATTATTTTTATAACACTAAAACACCATTTCCAAAAAAAATTATACCTACATCTTCTACAGGTTGCTTCACTCTCATCTGATCCATCATTACAGTCGGGATAATTGTCACATATATAAGTTGAACTAATGCACTGCCCATTGGAACACTGAAACTCTTCTTCTAGGCACAATGGATAGGGAGTTGTATCAGGCCTTGGTGGAGATGTAGCTGTGTGAAAATGCACAAGAAGCAATGCTGCTAGAAACCAAAAGGACATTTTACATCTTATTTGCATACAAAAATAGAGGTATCTTCTTGAAAGATATAGGTAAAGTTATCTCAAAATAAAATATACAGGCAGGATATTGTACAGCAATTTCATTTTTTTTTTGTGCAAAAGGAAACAATAATTTTAGTTAATCAAGACAATGATAATTATTTTTTTAATAGAGGAATTCCCTGCTCAACCAATTTATCTTATCAAGAAATGACACCTTTGAAAACATAGCAAAATGATAATAGTCAATATACAAAACTATGGAATGAACTATACATATATACATACATACTACATAAAGCCTTTACAGACCAAAAGCCAAAACATGAAATGATTGATGATTACCAACATAAAGCTAACTAAACTTTTGCATCATTGAGAAAATGAGCAAAAAGATCTTACCTTTGATGCAATATATTTTTTTTAAGTTAATATACACATTAACATGAAGGACTGGTAATAAATAAAAAGTTCAAATTTCAAAAGAATAGAAATAACATGCACTTGAAGCTCCAGAACTAGGAAAATAGAGTTTAAGGAGTGGTCAAATATAATTTTTAAAATATTTCATTAATGGTAATGTAAGTTTGAAAGTTCTCCTTTTCAAATCCTATTCCTAACACTTTACTTTAAATATACAAAATGAGTGTTTCTGTAGACCTACACTGCAATGCCCCAATGGGGTGTTTTTTATCAAATTTTCTCCTTCCTTTTATATCCTTTGTTGGCAATTATTTCTTTAAGCCCCTATCTTAATAACCATGGCTTTTTTACTACCAAAAGGCTCAAATTCCAACATTTTATTGCTTATTCTACTTTTAAACATTTTACAACAGATAGCAGATACAGCATTAATAGTCAGTGAGTTTTGATACATCTAGAGAATATGGCAAATCCTATATTAAGCTTTTGGGGTTTAGAGCTGGACAACTCCTTTGTAAGCTCAATGTAGCTCTTGGACTGGTGGCTCCTCTTTATTCTGACAGGATTCCACCATGAATGGCACCATATTTGACCATATTTCTCCACACCTCTGCTCATAAAGCTTCTACAGTGCCGGGAGTATTTCATTCAACTGTGTCACACTGGAGCAGTACCAATGTGCACAGATGGCTCCAAATCCAAAAAGGGGTTGACTTTCATGCCATCTCTGCCTTGCTGTAAGTCAGCAGGGTTCTACTGAGTGCTGCATGTCTACATGGCTAAAGTGGTTGCAATACATCTATCAGTACGGGAGTTCAGAGAACAGATTGTGATTTAAAGTGACTAGGAATGTATTGAGTGCTCTTGAGGCAATGGAGCCTCCTTAACTCCCGTTTCGCAGTATCCATGATGCTACAGCTGCTGCAACTCTATAGGGTGTTGAGATTATCTTCTGCTGGGGTCCTGGACATGTGTAGATTTGGGGAAATAGGAGCACTGATGAGGGTGCAAAGAATCCATGAGGACTAGGCGACTGGACCATTATTTTATTCTGCCCTGCACTGATTACATGGCAGGAATCAGATCAGCCCTTCAAGCTATTTGGCAAAGAAGATGGGAGACAGCCAAGTGGGAACCTAAAGTTGCACATCATTGTGCTACAACTCTCCCCAATGAGCTATACCACAACTTCATGTAATTTTATTGCCTCTATATCAGCCACATTCGCAGGACACACCGCAACTTGATGGGAGATTTTCCCTACACCTTACGTTGAGAAAAACATTAGCCTCACAAATGTATGTCACATTTTTGTTCCTTCCACTGGAGACAGATTCATAAATGAATTATGGTTTGGTAGAATTTTGAAAAGCTGACCTCCTCCACTGTATATAGCTCTGGGTGACTAGGGCTGGAAGCGAGTGGGCCTTCGTCCACTTTTTCTTTCTTTTTTTAAGGTTTGTTAGTTCAGGATTATTTTTTGGTTTTTGATATAGTCTAATCAATAGGCTAGTTTGATTAACACAACTTATGCCCATGTAGACAGTTACCAGGAGAACCCATTTAAAAAAAATGTATCTGTGGGTAAAGGTAGTGTGGATGTATGTATGATTTAGGAAGAAAAGGGGAAGATTATTGCACTGGTGTTGGTAGAAGTGTGCTGGATATTCTCTTTTAAGTCTGGATGATGGTGGTGGTTTTGTTGTAAGGTAGGGGTTGAGATGAGGTTGTTGTTGCATAGCCTTAGGTTATGTAGCCAAATAGCCCCAAGCTTCTGAATCCCTGTCACTGGGTTCTCCCACAAGCTTTCCAGTGACTGTATATTATGCTGTATGCAGTATCTACTCTGGGCAAGTCCTGTCAGCTGTGCCATGAGGGACACCACAATTGGTTCAGTACATGGCTTTGTCATACTTAGGGTAATGTTAAGTAGAGGCAAAATTTACACACATGCCTACAAAAGCAGCCCACAGGACTGAATTGTTGACAACTGAAACATTGTATAGACAATTCAAAATATGGGTAACAGGGATGCCTAGATACCTAGTTTTGATGTATTAAGGAAGCCTATGTCCTTTAAATATCAATATTATTTTCAAAATGTTCTAATGAGCTAAGCAAGCAGCCTTAGCCACCTTAAAAACATTAGTGACACGTTAACTTGCAAAACAAAATTCAAAAACATCATCTTTAGAAAGAGGAGTTACTGAATCAAATTTCAGTACTAAGAAATGAGAATAATCAAACCTAGGGTCACTTCATTGGAATAAGGAACCAATGACTTGAGCTAACTGGACTGAACAGCCACAGAATGCTTATCACAAGACACATTCTTGGAAGGGAGTCAACCCTATAGGTAGCTGAGAAGAGGATTGGGAATATTTTTATACCAATCCACCAGAATTAAATTCATGCTCTGCTTCAAAACTCCTACTATGGAGATTTACAAGCCACTGGCATTACTTCAACTACCAAATCAGTTGAGCTCAGAATGCCTTTTTATAACCAGCAAGAAAGAGAACCTTCCAAACTAGATATCCAAAATTACTGTATTAAATCTGAACCAGTAACTGTCTTTTCCTTGGGTAAGGCAGATCAAGGATCATGGAGTTGCCAATACCCAACCTTCACCAAAGAGCAAAACAGGTAAAAAATTCAAATACAGAGTGATAATCATAAGTCAGTTAGATAGAAGGGGACCGAGAGGAGTTAAACAAGAAAGGGATAGTGAGAGAAAACCTTTACTACAGAACTCTTCACAGAAGTAATCACAGTCTAATCTATTTTTAAAAGTTACAGTACAACTATGATCTATATTATAAACAAATATATTTCTCTTGGAAAAAAACAGGTATCATACAAAATAGAGAAAAATTACAATAAAAAGAAAAATCAGTGAAAAAATACAATATAATAAATTTATGCCTGGTTTGTAACTGTCAAAAGCTTTTTGGTTATAACCTAAATCTTTAAATCATACCTTTGTATAATGAAACTATATCTCATTATCAACTCAAATACTAGTGGTGGAGAGGGTTATGAAATAAGGTGAGGTTATGAACTCAAATGGAATATTAATGATATTTTGTGGTTATGACCTCACATAATATTTCAAAATGATTATAAAGCTGTTACTTTACTCATAACATAGCCAATAATATTTATTATATGATATATTAACTCTTTTTAACCAATTGGCAATTTTGGCAATGGATTATCAGTTTCTGACACTGGCAATATTTAATTATAATTAGGCCTGGGAATTCCAAGTAATTACAGGGTTCTTGGTAAAAGGGATTACATTAGCACAAAATTGGCACATTTATTAAGTAAAATGATCCAGCTGTAATGAACTATCGCTTCTAGTATGAATGAAAGTTAAATTATTCAATTTGGTTACTTTTTATATGAAAGCTCATTTGTGGCTAACTTTGTGAGATATAATTGGTAACAACTTTAGACTGATATGCATTAAAATGTAGGTCCCTACCTATCTAACATTACATTAGAACAGAAAGAACCCCTCACACCACCTTATATAAACAATTCATCCACACCACCCTCAACTATGCAGCACCAGCATGACACTCAACCATAGCCAAATCTAACATAAACAAACTCCAAACTATTCAATACAAGGCATTCAGAACAATTACAGGATGTACACACAGAACACCCACTCAACAACTACATGCTGAAATCAAAATACTCCAAATCAAAATATACCAAAATATGATTGGAACTCAACACTTCAGGAGAGCATTAACCCCTTCTCACCCCAACCACCATCTGACAGCATCATTTTTTTCATTTTGGGAGCCCATCTGGCAACTGTCTACTTAGGAATAAGTCACAGTACACAACACAGCTTACTACTAGGCTATATTAAAAAACAAATAATAATATGTAAATAACAAATAATAACAATGAAAAAGGACAAAGGCTAAAAAAAAAAACAAGAAAACAAAGCGCACTCCGGCATCGGGGATAAGCCCACCTACCCCCAGGCACAGGAATATCCGGCCTACACAACAGTCAAATAAAGGGGAGGAGGCCAGCCCCCTCCCATCTGACAGCAAACTCCCCCATCACCCAGAGACAAGAAAAAGCCCCAGAACACTACTTCCAATATCTCTACCACAACCTCCCTTCCCCACCACAAACCCAAACTTAATCAAATGTATCTACACTACCCTCACCCAAAGATAGTTGAACACACTACCACCAAACAACATCTTAAACGAGCCTCTCCCGATAATAAACCAATCAGACAACTCACTACATAGAACACACTGAGTGATCCTTTCTCAACTCGGGTCAGGCCACTCCACTATACTACAACAATATAAACACAGAATAAACCTTGCCCTGACACCAACATGCAACCAAAGCCCAGACACCATTACACACCTACTAATAGACTGCCTAAACCTCATGCATACTTGCTATACACACAATATCTCCTCACTTATGGACCTGTGGACCTACCAATTTTGCATGGTGGCCTTCTTACAGACTGCCTACCTCACAGAATTTTTTTTTTTTTTTTAATTAAGGGGCTATCTGGCGACTGCCGACTAAGGCATAAGTTGCCGTAAACAAACAGCCTAATTTAGGCTACTTTAAAAAATTAAACAGAAAACAATAATAAGGAATAACAATAACAATAACAAAGCAATAACAAAACAATTACAAAAACAACAACAACAATTAAATCGCGTTAAATAAAAGGGAGAAGGCCGGCCTCCCCCAAAAAGTCAATAAGTCCACCAGTCAAAGTACACGCACTCATCCCGAGAACAAGGGACAGGCGGTAGCGACCCCGCCCATCCCGGTACCGGAAAAGGGGTCGTGCGCGAAGATCACCCAGACTGGGACATTCGACAAGAATGTGCCGAACAGTCTGGGGGACGACGCAGTCGTTGCAATAGGGCGCAGGCGAGCGCTCCATCAGATAGCGATGCGTCACACGAGTGTGTCCGATTCGGAGATGACAGAAAGCAACCTGAAGCCGCCGCGGCATTGGGGGATAGGTCCATGGGAACAGTCGCGGCGCAATGGCACGCAACTTTAAGTTCCCTTCGACCGTCTCCCATCTTCTTTGCCAAGCAGTCCGAAGAGCTGCCCGTATTCCTGCCATGTAGTCGGTGTGAGGAAGAGCGAAACGCTGGTCCGGTCGCAGAGTCCTCGCGGACTCTTTGGCGCCCTCATCGGCGCGCTCATTCCCCGCAATTCCTACATGTCCAGGAACCCAGCAGAAGATAATCTCGACATCTGCCCGGCTCGCCAAAACCGTGGCGTCACGGATATCGCGAACCAGGGGATGCGGAGATTCCAATGCCCCGAGAGCACTCAGGGCGCTTTGTGAGTCGCTATAGATCACAATCCGGTCTCCGAACCGGGCACGTCGCGTAATCTCCCGTACCGAGTGGTGTATTGCCACCAGCTCGGCGTGAAGACAGACGCAGCGCCTGGTAGAGCCCCGCTGACTTCAAACAGAGGGGATACGGCGTGGAAGCCGACCCCCTCTTGGGACTTGGAGCCATCCGTATACACTGGCACGGTACCAGCGTGACACGATGTGTGCTCCAAAAAGGTCAAACGCAATACTCCCGGCGCAGTACAAGCTTTTGGAGCAGAGGCGTGGCGACAAATAGCCAAATGTGGTACCCTCCAGGGTGGCGTCCTGGGCAGAACCAGGGGCGCCACCGGCCCGAGAGCTATATCTACTTCTCGAAGGAGTTTCCTGGCCCTAAACCCAAAGGGCTTAGGGTATGACTGGCGTCTCTCGGCGGCATAGGCACCATCGAGATCAGCTGCGGATGCAGTGAGAGCTGTTGGCGACTGAGGGAGGCGCCGGGCTCGCGCGTACAGGCGAGTGATGCACTGCACGCGGCGCAGAGCGAGTGGCATCTCCCCAGCATCGACCAACAGGCTCTCAATGGGGGAAGTGCGGAAGGCACCGGTCGCAAGGCGAAGGCCGGTGTGGTGGATCGAATCCACCTTCCGCAATAAACGCTCGGCTGCGGATGCATAAAACTCGCATCCGTAGTCGAGCTTCGAGCGAACAAAGGATCGATAAAAAAGTAAGGCGGTAGCCCTATCAGCGCCCCAAGCGCTGAACGTCACGGAACGGAGAATGTCCATGGCGCGGGTACAAGAGACCCTAAGGCTGCGAATATGAGCCTCCCAGGTGAGGCGTCGGTCGAATACAAGACCAAGGAAACGGTGCGACTCAACCACATCCAGGCGCACCCCATTAAGAAACAAATCTGGGTCGGGGTGAAGCCGTGGATGGCGGCAGAAGTGCACCACCTTAGTCTTGGCCAAAGAAAACCGAAACCTGTGCGCTTCGGCATAGTGAGAGACGCGGTTCAATGCCTGTTGGAGTCGACGCTCCAGAGTTGGCATCTGGGCCGCGCCAAAAGAGATCGAAAGGTCGTCCACGTAGAGCGTAGCGAGAACATCTTCCGGCAGCACCGAGGTGATGCCGTTGATGCTCAGGGCAAAGAGTGTGACACTGAGGACACTTCCCTGCGGGACACCCTCTTCCTGCTCCTTTGGGCCGGAGAGGGCTCCCCCCACCCGTACGCGGAATCGACGATCTCGCAAAAATTCAGATATAAAAATTGGGAGGCGTCCCCTCGCCCCCATCGTGTGGAGAGTCTCCATGATACCGTATCGCCATGCGGTATCATAGGCCTTCTCCAGATCAAAAAACACCGTGGCGTAGTGCTGTCTACGAAGGAAAGCCTCGCAGACGGCACTTTCCAGTCGGAGCAGAGCATCCGACGTGGAGTGGAACTTACGGAAGCCGCACTGTGCAGAAGACAGATGGCCTCCGCTGTCCAGGAAATAGGCTAATCTAACATTTACCAATTTCTCCATCAACTTGCACACGCAAGAGGTTAGAGAGATTGGGCGGAAACCGGTCGGAGTAGAGTGATCTCTCCCCGGCTTGCGAAAGGCGAGCACAGTAGCGATTCGCCAGGAGTCTGGGAGGAGACCTTCCACCCAGATCCTGTTGAACAAATCTAACAGAAAGGCCATGCCTCGCTCACCCAGGTGTCGAAGCATGGCGTACGGGACATCGTCCGGACCATGGGCGGTGTCCGCGCACGAAGCGAGAGCGGAACGCAACTCACTCACAGTAAACTTGTCGTTGAAGGGTTCTCCGCCTCTGGAGGTAAAGTCCAGCCGGCGGCCTTCCGCGACATCACGACGTGCATTGAATGCTGGCGGAGCAGCATCACGGCTAGAGAATGCGGAAAAAGCGGTCGCTAAGGATTCCGCCACGGACGCGGGGTCCGAGATTGCGGTCCCATTCTCCTGGAGAACGGGAGGGGGGTCCTGCGAGAACTTGCCCCGAATCCTTTTGACTCGCTTCCACACCTCAGCTAAAGGGGTCTTCCCGTTAAGTGAAGACACGTATGCCCGCCAAGAATTTTTTTTTTTTTTTTTTTATAGAGCCCATCTGGCAACTACCCACTTGGGCATAAGTCGCCGAAAAACACGACAGCCTAGAATTAGGCTACTTTAAAGTTAAAATATGAAAACTTAACAATCAATATAAATTTGAAAAACTTAACAATCGAAGCAATCTCCGGCAGCGGGGGGAGGTCCCCCTCACCCCGGTGCAGGAGAGTGCAATCTAAAACAAAACAATAACAAAAAAAGGAACCTTAAATAAAGGGGAGAAGGCCGGCCTCCCCCAAAAAGTCAATAAGTCCACCAGTCATGGTGCACGCACTCGTCCCGAGTACAAGGGACAGGCGGTAGCGACCCCGCCCATCCCGGTACCGAGACAGGTATCGTGCGCGAAGATCACCCAGACTGGGACATTCGACAAGAATATGCCGAACAGTCTGGGGGACGACGCAGTCGTTGCAATAGGGCACATGCGAGCGCTCCACCAAGTAACGATGCGTCACACGAGTGTGTCCGATTCGAAGACGACAGAAAGCAACCTGAAGCCGCCGCGGCATTGGGGGATAGGTCCATGGGAACAGTCGCGGCGCAATGGCACGCAACTTTAAGTTCCCCTCGACCGTCTCCCATCTTCTTTGCCAAGCAGTCCGAAGAGCTGCCCGTATTCCTGCCATGTAGTCGGTGTGAGGAAGAGCGAAACGCTGGTCCGGTCGCAGAGTCCTCGCGGACTCTTTGGCGCCCTCATCGGCGCGCTCATTCCCCGCAATTCCTACATGTCCAGGAACCCAGCAGAAGATAATCTCGACATCTGCCCGGCTCGCCAAAACCGTGGCGTCACGGATTTCGCGAACCAGGGGATGCGGAGATTCCAATGCCCCGAGAGCACTCAGGGCGCTTTGTGAGTCGCTATAAATCACAATCCGGTCTCCGAACCGGGCACGTCGCGTAATCTCCCGTACCGAGTGGTGTATTGCCACCAGCTCGGCCGTGAAGACAGACGCAGCGCCTGGTAGAGCCCCGCTGACTTCAAACAGAGGGGATACGGCGTGGAAGCCGACCCCCTCTTGGGACTTGGAGCCATCCGTATACACTGGCACGGTACCAGCGTGACACGATGTGTGCTCCAAAAAGATCGAACGCAATACTCCCGGCGCAGTACAAGCTTTGGGAGCAGAGGCGTGGCGACAAATAGCCAAATGTGGTACCCTCCAGGGTGGCGTCCTGGGCAGAACCAGGGGCGCCACCGGCCCGAGAGCTATATCTACCTCTCGAAGGAGTTTCCTGGCCCTAAACCCAAAGGGCTTAGGGTATGACTGGCGTCTCTCGGCGGCATAGGCACCATCGAGATCAGCTGCGGATGCAGTGAGAGCTGTTGGCGACTGGGGGAGGCGCCGGGCTCGCGCGTACAGGCGAGTGATGCACTGCACGCGGCGCAGAGCGAGTGGCATCTCCCCAGCATCGACCAACAGGCTCTCAATGGGGGAAGTGCGGAAGGCACCGGTCGCAAGGCGAAGGCCGGTGTGGTGGATCGAATCCACCTTCCGCAATAAACGCTCGGCTGCGGATGCATAAAACTCGCATCCGTAGTCGAGCTTCGAGCGAACAAAGGATCGATAAAAAAGTAAGGCGGTAGCCCTATCAGCGCCCCAAGCGCTGAACGTCACGGAACGGAGAATGTCCATGGCGCGGGTACAAGAGACCCTAAGGCTGCGAATGTGAGCCTCCCAGGTGAGGCGTCGGTCGAATACAAGACCAAGGAAACGGTGCGACTCAACCACATCCAGGCGCACCCCATTAAGAAACAAATCTGGGTCGGGGTGAAGCCGTGGATGGCGGCAGAAGTGCACCACCTTAGTCTTGGCCAAAGAAAACCGAAACCTGTGCGCTTTGGCATAGCAAGAGACGCGGTTCAATGCCTGTTGGAGTCGGCGCTCCAGAGTTGGCATCTGGGCCGCGCCAAAAGAGATCGAAAGGTCGTCCACGTAGAGCGTAGCGAGAACATCTTCCGGCAGCACCGAGGTGATGCCGTTGATGCTCAGGGCAAAGAGTGTGACACTGAGGACACTTCCCTGCGGGACACCCTCTTCCTGCTCCTTTGGGCCGGAGAGGGCTCCCCCCACCCGTAAGCGGAATCGACGATCTCGCAAAAATTCAGATATAAACATTGGGAGGCGTCCCCTCGCCCCCATCGTGTGGAGAGTCTCCATGATACCGTATCGCCATGCGGTATCATAGGCTTTCTCCAGATCAAAAAACACCGTGGCGTAGTGCTGTCTACGAAGGAAAGCCTCGCAGACGGCATTTTCCAGTCGGAGCAGAGCATCCGACGTGGAGTGGAACTTACGGAAGCCGCACTGTGCAGAAGACAGATGGCCTCCGCTGTCCAGGAAATAGGCTAATCTAACATTTACCAATTTCTCCATCAACTTGCACACGCAAGAGGTTAGAGAGATTGGGCGGAAACCGGTCGGAGTAGAGTGATCTCTCCCCGGCTTGCGAAAGGCGAGCACAGTAGCGATTCGCCAGGAGTCTGGGAGGAGACCTTCCACCCAGATCCTGTTGAACAAATCTAATAGAAAGGCCATGCCTCGCTCACCCAGGTGTCGAAGCATGGCGTACGGGACATCGTCCGGACCATGGGCGGTGTCCGCGCACGAAGCGAGAGCGGAACGCAACTCACTCACAGTAAACTTGTCGTTGAAGGGTTCTCCGCCTCTGGAGGTAAAGTCCAGCCGGCGGCCTTCCGCGACATCACGACGTGCATTGAATGCTGGCGGAGCAGCATCACGGCTAGAGAATGCGGAAAAAGCGGTCGCTAAGGATTCCGCCACGGACGCGGGGTCCGAGATTGCGGTCCCATTCTCCTGGAGAACGGGAGGGGGGTCCTGCGAGAACTTGCCCCGAATCCTTTTGACTCGCTTCCACACCTCAGCTAAAGGGGTCTTCCCGTTAAGTGAAGACACGTATGCCCGCCAAGAAGAGCGGCGGGCGTGCTTCGAAATATACCGGAACCTAGCCCTAGCCCGACGAAATTCAGCGACGGTGAAATCGTTCGGGCGGCGCTTATAGCGCATGTAGGCATAACGCTTCTGTTTGAGGGCCGTCTCACACTCGGCCGACCACCATGGGAGTGGTCGGCGTGCAAAACGGCCAGACGTCCTAGGAATAGTAGTCAGGCCCACGGCGATGAGGTTGCCGGAGAAGAACTCGACGGCCTCATCTACCGACCTAAACTCCTTGACTGAGATAGAGAATTCAGTCATTTCCTGAAATGCAGGCCACCGCGCCCGCGCCAAGCACCACCGAGGTGGTCTCTCAGGCGGCAGTTGCCCTGAAAATGATATTTGAATGGGAAAGTGATCACTACCATGGAGGTCATCGACCACCCCCCAATCAAAATCAGGCTGTGCATCCGAAGAGCACAAAGATAGGTCAAGGCAAGAAAATGAAGCGGTTCTCGGACAGTGATGCGTAAACTCATCCACGTTTAGGACACCCATCTCAAGCTCTTCGATCAGATCGGCAAGGACTTGTCCCCTGGGATTTATGGTGTAATCTCCCCAGAGAGGATGCCTGCCGTTCAGATCTCCAAGCAAGAGATAGGGCCTCGGCAACCGTGCCACGACGCGGCGAAAGTCCCCCGCGTCGAAGTCAGCTGACGGTGGAATGTACGCAGAAATGATAGTATACCTCCTATCCAGGTGCAGCTGCACAGCCACTGCTTGAAAGGAGGTATCTAAAGAGAAAGGAAGAACGGAGACATCATGCCGGGTGTAAACCGCGCATCCCCCAGCCCGGCCGTCCCGCGGTGGTTGGGTCGCAAGACCCTTATACCCCGGGAGGGCAGGCAGGGGGCACGCGCCTAGCATGGTCTCCTGCAAAAAAATAGCTAACGGGGAACGGGATGAGGCGAGCCTCCGCAGCTCCTCCCAGTTGGCCCGGAGTCCACGGCAATTCCATTGAAGGAATATGCCCTCCAGGCCTAGCTCGGAGGAGACGCGGGGGCCCTCCTCGAATTGAAGACCCTCACGGGAATGGCCGTACGCTTCCCGGGGGCAGAACCCCGGGCGCTGTTGGCCGGACAAAGCGCTGAAGGCGCTGTCGCCTTCGAGGACTTATTGGGGGAGGTTGGGCTCGCCATGCGAGTCTTTTCCTCCCTCCGCCTCGAAACTTTAGGCGGGCGTTGCGGCTTCGGAGGCGGGGGGCCCTCTTTTCGAGGAACCACCGTCTCCGAGCCACTCGCTCCACCTCGGGGCGTGGGCAAAGGGGCCGAAGCTCCTTTGTTGCTGTCCTCCTTTCGGGGAACAGCTTTAGGAACCCCGGAAGATGGCCTAGCGACCATCTTCAGGGGTGTTGCCTCCTGTGAGTCTAACGACTCGGTGGAGGCGCGTGGCCGTTTCGCTTTACGCGAAACGGTCACGCTGGGGGAAGAGGGGGGAGCCCTGGTTTTAGCCGGGGCAGGGTATGAACCCTTTTTGCCGCCAGCTTTACCAGGGGAGCGCCCAGGTTGGGTAGAGCCCACAGAAGGGCTCCGAATGGGCGCGGAAACAACCGTGCTCGTTGGCCTGGATGGGCCAGGAGCAGAGGGTGCCTTTCTAACTATTGAGGCATATGACGTCCCAGGCAGAGCCGGGCGCGCCAGGACCAAGTCCTTTGCCTCGCGGAATGAGAGTCGATCCTGGGCCTGAACGGCCAGGATTTCTTTCTCAAGGAGATATGCACCACATTGCTTCGAAGAAGCAGGGTGCGGCTCTCCGCAATTGACACACTTGGCCACACACGATTTGGACTTATCGTGTGCGACCTTGGAGCAATTTACACAGACTTCGGGTGACCCCGATTTTGCACGTCTACATGATCGATTCGTATGGCCGAAGCGGTGGCAGTAATAGCACCGCCGCGGCAGTGGCACGAATGCCTTCACGCGGTAGCGGTACCAACCGGCACGCACCGACTCAGGGAGCTTGTCACAGTCGAACGTGACGAAGAGTGTAGGGGTGGGTCTCGAGGCCCCTCCCTGTTTTCTCATCACACGTTCGACCTTGACCGCCCCATGGTCGGCCAGCTCTAGGGTGATGTCCTCAATGGAGTAGTCAACGAGTTCCCTCGCATAAACTACTCCTTTCACAAAGTTCATGGTAGAGTGCGGCGTCACACTCACCGGGGTGCCATGAAGTGTCCGAAGAGCACTTATCTTGGCCGCCTCGGCGGGATTCGCCGCATTCGCCAGAAGGCTCCCGTCCGAGAAACGGGTTACCTTCGGCTCTCTACCAATTGCACTAGCTAATCCTCTCCTCTGATGGATCATGTTGCCCTTGGACAACATGGTGCCATCAGTGGAGCGAATAACGAGGAAGCGTTTGAAGCCAGCGGGCTCGAAAACGCCAGGTAACCTCTGAATGAGGGGCCCCGATGTCATCGAGGCTCCGCCCTGTGCATTCTTGGTCTTAGTCGTAGTCATGGGCTCCGCACACGAGGGGGTAGAGGGGCCGGATGTGCCGATCTTGGCTTGGTCGCCTACCAAAGTGGCAGCAGACCCATCCGTCCCCGCAGCCCCCGCGGATGGAGAGGAGCCCCGAGTCTTCTTCGTCTTTTGAGTCTTTTTAGTCTTTTTCTTTTTAGGAGAGGAGGGCGGGGAATGAACCCGCTTTTCACCTCCGCCGGCAGAAGTCCCCAGGCCAGATGGACCAGCCTCAGCCAGGTCCCTCTCCGAAATGGAGAAGGTCCTGGTTGTCGTAGGGGCACCTGTCGGAGGAGATCCCTCCCCTCCTTCTACTGCCTCGGAGCCCTCAGCCATTTGAGGAGGACCTTGCATAGGGGCGGATTCGGGTTCGGTGCTTGGCGCCGAGCCCGAATTCCCCCCCATGGAAGGCCCTACCGTCTGGGGCTGGGTCTCCTCAAGGACCATGTCTATCACAGGAGGGGCCTCCAGTTGGCCATCCCCTCCCAGGACATCGCAGGTCCCCTTGGCAGTATTGTCACTAGTCAGGTGGTGTGGGGAGGCACAGGCCTTGACCCCAGCAAGGTTCAAAATTCTTGCCAGCAGGTCTTTTGAGGGAAGCGACCGAAGGGGCCTGGCTTCCCTCTCCCCCCTAAGGGGGTTTGCCCTACCGAGCCGCTTGCACGAGGGGCGGTCGGCAATGGGCTGCCAGCTGGCTTTCTTGGCAGTCCCCTTAGAAAGCAAAGGAGGGACTGCCGCTGGAGATAGGGAGGTGCCCGAAAGCACCTCCAGAGAAGGGGGTGAGGGGGAGTCCCCTACACCCGTAGGCGTAGGAGAGGAGTAAGCCTCCTCTCCGGTTAAAGAATTATGGAGGGTCCCTTGCGCAAGCACAAGGGGGGGGACCTCCATTTTCTCGGTGGAGCTGCCCGAGGGCGGCTCCGTAGATGTTTTTGGGGAAGTTGGGGGTTGGGGTTTTTGTTTTTTTTCATACATGGGCATGGTGACCCTCTTTTGATTACGGGACGCAATAGCTCATCACCTCTCGCAGTTGCCCGCACTGCGAGAGGTGCTTACAAGCCCGGCAGAGCCAGGCGCCGCCATTCGGGACCACCCCTCCCGCCTGGTGGCCTGGCAGTCCTTCGGCATGGCGGCTCCACCTTGGACACGGCGTAAAAAATATAGGTTGTGAAGAGGAGAGGAAAAGGGATGTGAGGAAGATGTGGGTGGGGATGAAGCAGGTTGTTAAAAAAGCCCCATCCCGAACCGGAGCTGAGGGGTTAGGGAACAATGTCCCCTCCCCCCCTCAGCCCCGATCCGGGGTGGTTGGCTTGAGAAGAAGGTCAGCATTCTACCCTGTGAAATTAGAGGCTGACCAGAGAAAGTTGTGGGAGAGGTTGTATGAAAAGCGACGAGGTAGGGGAGAAATCGGGCTATCTGAAGGAAGGAAGAGAGGCTAAGCTGGGGCCGGACGGAGCGCTGGATCCCGTCAGCACGGCGGCCAGGATGGCAAATCGCCGCGCCCCTTACGGGGTGCCCGCCAAGAAGAGCGGCGGGCGTGCTTCGAAATATACCGGAACCTAGCCCTAGGCCGACGAAATTCAGCGACAGTGAAATCGTTCGGGCGGCGCTTATAGCGCATGTAGGCATAACTCTTCTGTTTGAGGGCCGTCTCACACTCGGCCGACCACCATGGGAGTGGTCGGCGTGCAAAACGGCCAGACGTCCTAGGAATAGTAGTCAGGCCTACGGCGATGAGGTTGCCGGAGAAGAACTCAACGGCCTCATCTACCGACCTAAACTCCTCGACTGAGATAGAGAATTCAGTCATTTCCTGAAATGCAGGCCACCGCGCCCGCGCCAAGCACCACCGAGGTGGTCTCTCAGGCGGCAGTTGCCCTGAAAATGATATTTGAATGGGAAAGTGATCACTACCATGGAGGTCATCGACCACCCCCCAATCAAAATCAGGCTGTGCATCTGAAGAGCACAAAGATAGGTCAAGGCAAGAAAATGAAGCGGTTCTCGGACAGTGATGCGTAAACTCATCCACGTTTAGGACACCCATCTCAAGCTCTTCGATCAGATCGGCAAGGACTTGTCCCCTGGGATTTATGGAGTAATCTCCCCAGAGAGGATGCCTGCCGTTCAGATCTCCAAGCAAGAGATAGGGCCTCGGCAACCGTGCCACGACGCGGCGGAAGTCCCCCGCGTCGAAGTCAGCTGACGGTGGAATGTACGCAGAAATGATAGTATACCTCCTATCCAGGTGCAGCTGCACAGCCACTGCCTGAAAGGAGGTATCTAAAGAGAAAGGAAGAACGGAGACATCATGCCGGGTGTAAACCGCGCATCCCCCAGCCCGGCCATCCCGCGGTGGTGGGGTCGCAAGACCCTTATACCCCGGGAGGGCAGGCAGCGGGCACGCGCCTAGCATGGTCTCCTGCAAAAAAATAGCTAACGGGGAACGGGACGAGACGAGCCTCCGCAGCTCCTCCCAGTTGGCCCGGAGTCCACGGCAATTCCATTGAAGGAATATGCCCTCCAGGCCTAGCTCGGAGGAGACGCGGGGGCCCTCCTCGAATTGAAGACCCTCACGGGAATGGCCGTACGCTTCCCGGGGGCAGAACCCCGGGCGCTGTTGGCCGGACAAAGCGCTGTCGCCTTCGAGGACTTATTGGGGGAGGTTGGGCTCGCCATGCGAGTCTTTTCCTCCCTCCGCCTCGAAACCTTAGGCGGGCGTTGCGGCTTGGGAGGCGGGGGGCCCTCTTTTCGAGGAACCACCGTCTCCGAGCCACTCGCTCCACCTCGGGGCGTGGGCGAAGGAGCCGAAGCTCCTTTGTTGCTGTCCTCCTTTCGGGGAACAGCTTTAGGAACCCCGGAAGATGGCCTAGCGACCATCTTCAGGGGTGTTGCCTCCTGTGAGTCTAACGACTCTGTGGAGGCGCGTGGCCGTTTCGCCTTACGGGAAACGGTCACGCTGGGGGAAGAGGGGGGAGCCCTGGTATTAGCCGGGGCTGGGTGTGAACCCTTTTTGCCGCCAGCTCTACCAGGGGAGCGCCCGGGTGTAGTAGAGCCCGCAGAAGGGCTCCGAATGGGCGCGGAAACAACCGTGCTCGTTGGCCTGGATGGGCCAGGAGCAGAGGGTGCTTTTCTAACTATTGAGGCATATGACGTCCCATGCAGAGCCGGGCGCGCCAGGACCAAGTCCTTAGCCTCGCGGAATGAGAGTCGATCCTGGGCCTGAATGGCCAGGATTTCTTTCTCAAGGAGATATGCACCACATTGCTTCGAAGAAGCAGGGTGCGGCTCTCCGCAATTGACACACTTAGCCACACACGATTTGGACTTATCGTGTGCGACCTTGGAGCAATTTACACAGACTTCGGGTGACCCCGATTTTGCACGTCTACATGATCGATTCGTGTGGCCGAAGCGGTGACAGTAATAGCACCGCCGCGGCAGTGGCACGAATGCCTTCACGCGGTAGCGGTACCAACCGGCACGCACCGACTCAGGGAGCTTGTCACAGTCGAACGTGACAAAGAGTGTAGGGGTGGGTCTCGAGGCCCCTCCCTGTTTTCTCATCACACGTTCGACCTTGACCGCCCCATGGTCGGCCAGCTCTAGGGTGATGTCTTCTATGGAGTAGTCAACGAGTTCCCTCGCATAAACTACTCCTTTTACAAAGTTCATGGTAGAGTGCGGCGTCACACTCACCGGGGTGCCATGAAGTGTCCGAAGAGCACTTATCTTGGCCGCCTCGGCGGGATTCGCCGCATTCGCCAGAAGGCTCCCGTCCGAGAAACGGGTTACCTTCGGCTCTCTACCAATTGCACTAGCTAATCCTCTCCTCTGATGGATCATGTTGCCCTTGGACAACATGGTGCCATCAGTGGAGCGAATAACGAGGAAGCGTTTGAAGCCAGCGGGCTCGAAAACGCCAGGTAACCTCTGAATGAGGGGCCCCGATGTCATCGAGGCTCCGCCCTGTGCACTCTTGGTCTTAGTCAGGGGCTCCGCACACGGGGGGTAGAGGGGCCGGATGTGCCGATCTTGGCTTGGTCGCCTACCAAAGTGGCAGCAGACCCATCCGTCCCCGCAGCCCCCGCGGATGGAGAGGAGCCCCGAGTCTTTTTCGTCTTTCTTGTCTTTTTCTTCTTTTTAGGAGAGGAGGGCGGGGAATGAACCCGCTTTTCACCTCCGCCGGTAGAAGCCCCCAGGCCAGATGGACCGGCCTCAGCCAGGTCCTTCTCTGAAATGGAGAAGGTCCCGGTGGGCGCAGGGGATTCATCCGGAGGAGATCCCTCCCCTCCTTGTCCTGCCTGAGAATCCACAGCCGTTTGATGAGGACCTTGCATTGGGGCGGATTCGGGTTCGGTGCTTGGTGCCAAGCCCGGATTCCCCCCCATGGAAGGCCCTACCTTCTGAGGCTGGTTTTCCTCAAGGACCATGTCTATCACAGGAGGGGCCTCCAGTTGGCCATCCCCTCCCAGGACATCGCAGGTCCCCTTGGCAGCGTCATAAGTCTTTAGTGGGGAGGCACAGGCCTTGACCCCGGCAAGGTTTAATATTTTTGCCAGCAGGTCTTTTGAGGGAAGCGACCGAAGGGGCCTGGCTTCCCTCTCCCCCCTAAGGGGGTTTGCCCTACCGAGCCGCTTGTACGAGGGGCGGTCGGCAATGGGCTGCCTGCTGGCTTTCTTGGCAGTCCCCTTAGAAAGCATAGGAGGGACTGCCGCTGGAGATAGGGAGGTGCCCGAAAGCACCTCCAGAGAAGGGGGTGAGGGGGAGTCCCCTACACCCGTAGGCGTAGGAGAGGAGTAAGCCTCCTCTCCGGTTAAAGAGGTATGGAGGGTCCCCTGCGCAAGCACAGGGGGGGGGACCTCCATCTTTTCTGTGGAGCTGCACGAGGGCGGCTCCGTTGTTGTTATAGGGGGAATTAAGGGGAGATGGTTTTTTTTTCATCATTGGGCATGGTGACCCTCTTTGTTTTACGGGACGCAATCGCTCACCACCTCTTGCAGTAGCCCGCACTGCAAGAGGTGCTTACAGGCCCGGCAGAGCCAGGCGCCGCCATTTGGGACCACCCCTCCCGCCTGGTGGCCTGGCAGTCCTTCGGCATGGCGGCTCCACCTTGAACACGGCGTAAAACGGATAGATTTTGAAGACGAGAGGAAAAGGGATGTGAGGAAGGTATGGGTGGGGATGAAGCAGGTTGTTAAAAGCCAACCACCCCAGACCGGAGCTCAGGGGTTAGGGGACATTGTCCCCTCCCCCCTCAGCCCCGATCCGGGACGATTGGCTGAGAAGAAGGTCAGCTTCTACCCTGTGAAATTAGAGGCTGACCAGAGAAAGTTGTGGGAGAGGTTGTATGAAAAGCGACGAGGTAGGATAGGAATACAGGCTATCTGAAGGAAGGAAGAGAGGCTAAGCTGGGGCCGGACGGGGCGCTGGATCCCGTCAGCACGGCGGCCAGGATGGCAAATCGCCGCGCCCCTTACGGGGAGACCGGAGCTCAGGGGTTAGGGAACATTGTCCCCCACCCCCTCAGCCCCGATGCGGGACGGTTAGCTGAAAGGAAGGTCAGCATCTACCCTGTGAAATTAGAGGCTGACCAGAGAAAGTTCTGGGAGAGGTTGTGTGAAAAGAGAGGAAACAAGTGTTTTGAAGGAAGGAAGAGAGGCTAAGCTGGGGCCGGACGGGGTGCTGAGTCCCGTCAGCACGGCGGCCAAGATGGCAAATCGCCGCGCCCCTTACGGGGGTACCTCACAGAAAAGAGGTAGGGGCACTGGCAAGTAAGTTAGCAATAATTTATGATAGAATACCAAATAATATATATAATCAGCAGTAGATGCAGGTGCTTTTATTGCTACAAAATAATGTTGACTCTATTGCTTGTTTAATTTGGAAGTGATTCAATAGTCATGTGATAATGATATATCTGCATGCTTATCATAGAAATTCATGAACAATTTTCAAAAGTATGTTGAATTATATATTTGGAAGAAACTCACGAGATATCAGAACTATAGACTAATAAATTTATATAGGCAGCAGTATAAAAAGGAAAAAGTATTTAATTATGCACAGTAAAATTTAATAAGAAACTAAATTAGATTAAAAAAAAGACTGTTCTCCAAATCAAAATCAAAGTTTTTGTACTCTAAAAATTACTATCC
Organism: Ceratothoa steindachneri; assembly: GCA_963969495.1. Taxonomy (NCBI): domain Eukaryota; kingdom Metazoa; phylum Arthropoda; class Malacostraca; order Isopoda; family Cymothoidae; genus Ceratothoa; species Ceratothoa steindachneri. The sequence goes on from OZ018332.1 coordinate 95,607,982, forward strand.
TAATAACCTAGTTTTTCAAAATACTGATATGTCTCACTCATAAAAAGAAATGATACATATAAAAGAACTAGATTTCATTAAAAGATGCATATTATCCTTCAAATCTGGTTTAATTAATTAAAAAAAATAGGCCAACATTCGCTTGATGCATTGCAATTATCTTTAATGTTGTTTTCTAAGAAAACTTAACCCCATCAAATCAAGATGTAAATTTTTTGACACTAAAACTCCAAACTCATATTTCCCTTCCCACCTATCTTTAAAGCTCTTTATTCCATCTATTTACTCTCAACAAGCTGATCCAAAGTATGGCACCTTTTTGAAAATTTTATACAAAGCCTTATTCTATACTGGTCAGATTTACAAAAATACTCTTCATTTTTATACACTTACATGTTCTTATCTCAAACTTTAAAAATTTATGTAAAAAAATTAAGATAAAATAGACATAGACAACACACAAGGTAAAAGCAAAAAACCCACAAAGTTTGCAGCACTAGAAGTCAAACAGTAAAGTAATACAAGCAGAAAAAATTAGGGTTTTGTTTAATAAAATTGTCAAGCGACAATCTAGAAAGCCAAAATTATGAAACTATATTTTATTTCATTACATGCTTGGGAGAATGGTTTTTGTCTTTTAGTTTTTGTTATGATTAAATGGTGGAGAAAAGGATAGAACCAATTGATTATCATTTCATTCTAACTGATGATAAATTCAAATTTATGGATAAATAGAATTTTCTACTATATACAATAAATAAAATAAAAAGATGAGAATGTTTCTAAGATCAGAAATTTAAAATAAAAAGATTTACTCCAGCAATATAGAATGAAATATTATATAAATTTCATAGAAAACTGAATCTAATAAATATAACACAGGAGTTCCAAATACGTATATTTACTAATTTTAAAGTATACAAGAGAAATATTAATAAACGCATAATTATTAAAAGTAGAGGCCATAGAATAAATATTATAATTACTGATGAAACTATCATCTGTGTAGCATATAGTCTTAATTAGTTCCTCAATATCTAAATGGCTTAGTATGTAAATTTTTAGAGCCAAAAAAACAAAAGGCAAGTAATTATTATTCAAGTATCTATGAGATGAGCAATAAATATAACTATTCTATGATTTAACCAAGTAAGGCATAAGCAGTTTTTTGTATATAGTATGATACAGTTACTACTACCGACCAACCAATTATATTAAATGTCTAAGGATGATCATCTATATAATTCTAAAAAGAGATCACAATATTCGAGACCAATGAAAAGTTCCAGTCCAATAAAGGGTTCATTTCCAATCAAAAATTTAATGGATCATTTTTCAAAAATGCATAATGATAGGTCGGCAAATAATATACTGCTTATATTTAGGCGGTCAATAGGCTGGCAAAGTGTTTTAATAAATATTTAAAGATACATTGTTGACTTAGTGACTTTGAGTTTATTAAGCTAATGAAATGAAACTCACTATATTGACATCCTTCCTCATCTGCTCCATCGAATGGACAGTCGGTACGCCTATTGCATCGGTACTTAATGTCAATGCAATGGCCTGAACCACATTGCATTTGGTAAGCTTTACCTGGAGATTGACAAATATTCTGTATCTACCAAAAAATAAGCTATATCATCATTACGTTTTCATTGGCAGTGAGGACTGTATTTCCAGAAATTTTAAACATAACAATGAAATTCGATATCTATTAGAAGATAATAGTAAAAGGTACATTGCAAAACCTGTGATATATGCAAATATGTTTAGTATATGATCAAAGTAGTTAGTACTTCAGCATTGCAAAGAAAGTGAATCATGTGAATATTTAATTCCATGATTTAATATGTGAGAGTTTAAAAATTCTACTCAAGTGATTGTTAAAGAATTCTAACTACAGTAAACCCTCAATATAACGAACCTCAATATAACTAATTTTGGATATAACAAACCAAATTTCCTGGCCGAACTCCATTGGGTTTAACAGGCAAGTGTTATTACCAGCCTGAGTGAGTGTTGGTGTGTCACATGTCTCCTACGGTGCAAGGTTCATATCAATACTATGTTGTGTAGTCCACTTAACTTTATTAGTAATTACATATCCATAACGAACTTAGTTCATTATTTCCATTGCTTTTAACGCCCATCAGGTTTAACGAACTTTCGGCTTTAACGAACGCCCCCCCCGCCCCATATAGTTCGTTATATCAAGGGTTTACTATAGAAATGTTAGTGAAAAAAATCAAAATACACTAATGCAATCACCTTCCTTGCCAATCCCATGCATTATTCATTTGGATCTAATTGTAATGATAACCAAATTTAATTGGATTCACAAACTACAAAAGGCAAAAAATTAATTTTCACATAATGCAAAGACTTCAGTTTGAACATTAACTTATTATTATTTATTTATTTCAAAGTGGAAACCAACTAGGGTATCTCCACAGATAATTAAGCCTGCTGTAAATGATTATGCACAAATCCAACCAACACCACACAAGGAAAAAATCTTGTTTGACTACTAAACATTTTGAGAAAAGAATATTGCCATCAAAAACTCAAAAGGTCTAACAACTAGGCATCTTGCTCTCAGCTTTAAGGAGAACAACAGCAGTTACTGCCTCTATGCTACTTGGAGAGGTGAGGTACCCAAAGCTATCGTAGCTAGTTAGAAGCACTTGAGAAGTGTAATTGAGTCTATATGATAGTACTTGAGAATGGTTTAGGTTTGATTGTTTACTTGAGGTTTCTGACTCCCAAATCTGTGAAACACCATCTTTTGGGGAAGTACACAATTCTTAGGCAATAAAAAAACTTTGACCATTGATGTAGTGTACAAAGATCCTAGAAAACAGTTGAGATGTAATTGTATCTTTGTATTCCTGGGGCCAATCTCTCGTCATCTCTATCAAGCAGGCCTATGAGTGCCTTAAGTCCTTAATAAATAATCAGTATGTATATGAGCAAAAGCCAGATACAGCTATACACATTGTAAGATGACCTAGCCTCTTAATCAGCACACTCAGTAAACACTATGTTTGGGGACTCCACGGACAGTGATGAATACACCATGCCATACTGCATCAACAGAGTTGTTGTGGATAATACTGATAGCTTGAGGATAGTTAAGGCATTCTGAAAGTTGTAGAAGACCTTGAAGCTATCTATAGAATGGACAAGATAACAAATCTTCCAAACTTCACAGTGAAATGCTATTGATTTAGCCATAAAAACATGCAAAACCAAGAAATGACATGCCAATTTAACATAGGATGGGAAAGATTATAAAAAAAACACTTCTTGAGACTTAAGCAGTCCTTGCCCATGAGAGCAGAGTTCTAGTGACAAATGGCCAATGTAAGTATTCTACAAAGAAAGTATCTTTAGCAAAATCACTGAACATATCAACTTTCCAAAGAGGATTCTAACCAAGGTTTAGGTCCTTTGGGGAAATAAGTACTGTCTAAGTCGAGCAGAAAACAAAGCCTTAGGTAACTCAGAGAGAAGTAGGATCAGTGCATACAAGCATATAAGGTGCAAAACAATGAGCCAAACAGCATCTTCAAAGCAAAAACTAACAGACTTTAAATTGCAGATGTATGGAAAGTACCACAAGGCCAAGTGGAGGATAATGAGGTTGTGATGAGTGGTGAATATGTGAATGATATGGATGCAGAAGCCATTTTCCCTAATTATTTCATTGGAATTTTCACCACTTCACCTTCAGTCTCTTTTAATACGTCCTTAATTCTTGATATTTTTTCATTTGTATTATAGATTTGTTAGTAGGTTTGTGGGACTAATTTACCCTGTTCACTGACAGGAATGAGCGATTCCTTACCGATCCTCCTTCCAAGTACTGAATAAAAATTGAGATTTTAGTATGGAAAGAAAATAAACTAAATGCCATATCCTGATACAAAGAACGGCATAACAACCAGAACCAGATCTTTCAGAGGTTGGTATATCTGGAGCAATCTGAGGAAAAAGTAGCTATTGAGTTTGGCAACAAATGTAGTATTCCAAAATGGCACACAAGCGATAGTCAAGTTCTGATACCTGCCTGATGGAAGAGGATTGGGCTGTTTTTACTCTCAGAGAAGAACTCCACTTCATAGAGATATTTTTCATTTTTCCAACTTCCCTTGATACATTTACTTTCAAGCAATTGTTGTAACTGATATAGAGATATATTTATTATTTTTGTTAATCTATTATTTGTATAAATCAATGATGAAGGGTATGAGTTTGATGGTAGTATTTTTCTTATTATTTTTTATTTCTCAATGTCTTGAGATTTTTTGAGGAGGAAAGGGGGGGTGGGAGGAACTCTGGAAGATGGCCTGGCGACCAACTTCAGGGGTATTGCCTCCTGTGAGTCTAATGACTGTGTGGAGGCGCGTGGCCGTTTCGCCTTACGGGAAACGGTCACGCTGGGGGAAGGGGGGGGAGCCCTGGTTATAGCCAGGGCTGGGTCTACACCCTTTTTGCCTCCAGCTTTACCAGGGGAGCGCCCGGGTTGAGTCGAACCCACAGAAGGGCTCCGAATGGGCGCAGAAACAACCCTGCTCATTGGCCTGGATGGGCCAGGAGCAGAGGGTGTCTTTCCAACCATTGAGGCATAAGACATCCCAGGCAAAGCTGGGCATGCCAGGACCAAGTCCCTAGCCTCGCAAAATGAGAGTCGATCCTGGGCCTAAACGGCCAGGATTTCTTTCTCAAGGAGATATGCACCACATTGCTTCCAAGACGCGGGGTGCAGCTCTCTGCATTTGACACACTTGGTCACACATGATTTGGACTTATCGTGTGCGGCCTTGGAGCAATTTACACATACTTCGGGTAACCCTGACTTTGCACATCTACATGAGCGATTTGTATGGCCGAAGCGGTGACAGTAATCGCACCTCCGCGGTAGTGGCACGAATGACTTCACGCACAAGCGGTACCAACTGGCATGGATCGAGTCAGGGAGCTTGTCACAGTCAAACGTGATGAAGAGTGTAAGGGTGGGTCTCGAGGCTCCTCCCTGTTTTCTCATCACACATTCAACCTTGACCGCCCCATGGTCTGCCAGCTCTAAGGTGATGTCCTCTATGGAGTAGTCAATGAGTTCCCTCGCATAAACTACTCCTTTCACAAAGTTCATGGTAGAGTGCGACGTCACACTCACCAGGGTGCCATCAAGTGCCCAAAGGGCACTTATCTTGGCCGCCTCGGAGGGATCCGTCCCAGCAGCCCCCCCAGATGGAGAGGAGCCCCGAGTCTTTTTAGTATTTTTATTTTTAGGAGAGGAGGGCAGGGAATGAACCCGCTTCTCCCCAGGAGCCCCCAGGCCAGATGGACCGGCCTCAGCCAGGTCCTTCTCCGAAATGGAGAAGGTCCTGGCAGTCATAGGGGTACCGGTCGGAAGAGATCCCTCCCCTCCTTGTACTGCCTCTGAAATCCTAGCCGTTTGAGGAGGACCTTGCATAGGGGCGGATTCGGGTTCGGTGCTTGGCGCCGATCCCGGATTCCTCCCCCCCTCCATGGAAGACCCTACCGTCTGAGGCTGGGTTGCTTCAAGGTCAAAGTGTTGAATCTTGGGTGAGATGAGACAGTAATCTTAGAGCCTGCAAGAATCTTGAGTGCTTGGACCTCCACTAAGAAGGCTGCGGCACAGTTTGATGCACCATTCCGCAAAATCACCACTGACATAAAAAATATTAAGTTTAGATAGGGGAATATCAGATTTAGTTCAAAGGGCAAAAAAAATACTGTTAAGCCAAATCAGGGTCTACCTCAGAAAAAAATGGATCTAACGCAAGAAAATAGGGAGAACTGGAATGAGATTCACGAGGAACAGAAGTCAGAAACTTATATGAGGGGGATTGGAGAGAAGATATACCAATAAACTAGGTAAAAATAACTTCACCAGGTAAGCTCACCATCCACAACCGAAAAATATATGGAGAGGCCCTGTGCTGGTGAGGAAAAAAAGCTCATCTCACAGCAAGACCAGTGATACAACACCTGGTATACTCCAGTAACCAAAATGGGTCCAGGCAGCAGCACTGAACCAATGACGTGCAAGGACCCCAGGTGCTGAATTGAATCCTTATGCTAACAAGGGGAAAGTCCCCCAATGGACAGACCAATAGATCAGGCAGAACCAACCTGTTCTCCCATTTGCCACCAAACCACCCTGTCAAAGAAGCATGTTACCATCTCAATAACACAACTCAGGAGGGATGCTCAACTTTCAGAGAGGGGACACAGGGTTTCTACCTATAATCAACATTAGGGATATAGGCCCTGAGTGAGATAGCAGAAATGAAGAACTGAAAGAGTATATAAATGGTGCATAGATAAACAAGGTAATGAATAAATGATAATACATAGAGGGAGGGAGGAGTGGGGCAAATAAAAGTACAGTTAGCAGTCAACACAGAAGTGAGGACTTATACCCTCTACACAAAGAGGCAGAAGCCTGCCTGCAAGGATTTTTTTTTTTTTTTTTTTTTTTATAGAGCCCATCTGGCAACTACCCACTTGGGCATAAGTCGCCGAAAAACACGACAGCCTAGAATTAGGCTACTTTAAAGTTAAAATATGAAAACTTAACAATCAATATAAATTTGAAAAACTTAACAATCGAAGCAATCTCCGGCAGCGGGGGGAGGTCCCCCTCACCCCGGTGCAGGAGAGTGCAATCTAAAACAAAACAATAACAAAAAAAGGAACCTTAAATAAAGGGGAGAAGGCCGGCCTCCCCCAAAAAGTCAATAAGTCCACCAGTCATGGTGCACGCACTCGTCCCGAGTACAAGGGACAGGCGGTAGCGACCCCGCCCATCCCGGTACCGAGACAGGTATCGTGCGCGAAGATCACCCAGACTGGGACATTCGACAAGAATATGCCGAACAGTCTGGGGGACGACGCAGTCGTTGCAATAGGGCACATGCGAGCGCTCCACCAAGTAACGATGCGTCACACGAGTGTGTCCGATTCGAAGACGACAGAAAGCAACCTGAAGCCGCCGCGGCATTGGGGGATAGGTCCATGGGAACAGTCGCGGCGCAATGGCACGCAACTTTAAGTTCCCCTCGACCGTCTCCCATCTTCTTTGCCAAGCAGTCCGAAGAGCTGCCCGTATTCCTGCCATGTAGTCGGTGTGAGGAAGAGCGAAACGCTGGTCCGGTCGCAGAGTCCTCGCGGACTCTTTGGCGCCCTCATCGGCGCGCTCATTCCCCGCAATTCCTACATGTCCAGGAACCCAGCAGAAGATAATCTCGACATCTGCCCGGCTCGCCAAAACCGTGGCGTCACGGATTTCGCGAACCAGGGGATGCGGAGATTCCAATGCCCCGAGAGCACTCAGGGCGCTTTGTGAGTCGCTATAAATCACAATCCGGTCTCCGAACCGGGCACGTCGCGTAATCTCCCGTACCGAGTGGTGTATTGCCACCAGCTCGGCCGTGAAGACAGACGCAGCGCCTGGTAGAGCCCCGCTGACTTCAAACAGAGGGGATACGGCGTGGAAGCCGACCCCCTCTTGGGACTTGGAGCCATCCGTATACACTGGCACGGTACCAGCGTGACACGATGTGTGCTCCAAAAAGATCGAACGCAATACTCCCGGCGCAGTACAAGCTTTGGGAGCAGAGGCGTGGCGACAAATAGCCAAATGTGGTACCCTCCAGGGTGGCGTCCTGGGCAGAACCAGGGGCGCCACCGGCCCGAGAGCTATATCTACCTCTCGAAGGAGTTTCCTGGCCCTAAACCCAAAGGGCTTAGGGTATGACTGGCGTCTCTCGGCGGCATAGGCACCATCGAGATCAGCTGCGGATGCAGTGAGAGCTGTTGGCGACTGGGGGAGGCGCCGGGCTCGCGCGTACAGGCGAGTGATGCACTGCACGCGGCGCAGAGCGAGTGGCATCTCCCCAGCATCGACCAACAGGCTCTCAATGGGGGAAGTGCGGAAGGCACCGGTCGCAAGGCGAAGGCCGGTGTGGTGGATCGAATCCACCTTCCGCAATAAACGCTCGGCTGCGGATGCATAAAACTCGCATCCGTAGTCGAGCTTCGAGCGAACAAAGGATCGATAAAAAAGTAAGGCGGTAGCCCTATCAGCGCCCCAAGCGCTGAACGTCACGGAACGGAGAATGTCCATGGCGCGGGTACAAGAGACCCTAAGGCTGCGAATGTGAGCCTCCCAGGTGAGGCGTCGGTCGAATACAAGACCAAGGAAACGGTGCGACTCAACCACATCCAGGCGCACCCCATTAAGAAACAAATCTGGGTCGGGGTGAAGCCGTGGATGGCGGCAGAAGTGCACCACCTTAGTCTTGGCCAAAGAAAACCGAAACCTGTGCGCTTTGGCATAGCAAGAGACGCGGTTCAATGCCTGTTGGAGTCGGCGCTCCAGAGTTGGCATCTGGGCCGCGCCAAAAGAGATCGAAAGGTCGTCCACGTAGAGCGTAGCGAGAACATCTTACGGCAGCACCGAGGTGATGCCGTTGATGCTCAGGGCAAAGAGTGTGACACTGAGGACACTTCCCTGCGGGACACCCTCTTCCTGCTCCTTTGGGCCGGAGAGGGCTCCCCCCACCCGTACGCGGAATCGACGATCTCGCAAAAATTCAGATATAAACATTGGGAGGCGTCCCCTCGCCCCCATCGTGTGGAGAGTCTCCATGATACCGTATCGCCATGCGGTATCATAGGCTTTCTCCAGATCAAAAAACACCGTGGCGTAGTGCTGTCTACGAAGGAAAGCCTCGCAGACGGCATTTTCCAGTCGGAGCAGAGCATCCGACGTGGAGTGGAACTTACGGAAGCCGCACTGTGCAGAAGACAGATGGCCTCCGCTGTCCAGGAAATAGGCTAATCTAACATTTACCAATTTCTCCATCAACTTGCACACGCAAGAGGTTAGAGAGATTGGGCGGAAACCGGTCGGAGTAGAGTGATCTCTCCCCGGCTTGCGAAAGGCGAGCACAGTAGCGATTCGCCAGGAGTCTGGGAGGAGACCTTCCACCCAGATCCTGTTGAACAAATCTAATAGAAAGGCCATGCCTCACTCACCCAGGTGTCGAAGCATGGCGTACGGGACATCGTCCGGACCATGGGCGGTGTCCGCGCACGAAGCGAGAGCGGAACGCAACTCACTCACAGTAAACTTGTCGTTGAAGGGTTCTCCGCCTCTGGAGGTAAAGTCCAGCCGGCGGCCTTCCGCGACATCACGACGTGCATTGAATGCTGGCGGAGCAGCATCACGGCTAGAGAATGCGGAAAAAGCGGTCGCTAAGGATTCCGCCACGGACGCGGGGTCCGAGATTGCGGTCCCATTCTCCTGGAGAACGGGAGGGGGGTCCTGCGAGAACTTGCCCCGAATCCTTTTGACTCGCTTCCACACCTCAGCTAAAGGGGTCTTCCCGTTAAGTGAAGACACGTATGCCCGCCAAGAAGAGCGGCGGGCGTGCTTCGAAATATACCGGAACCTAGCCCTAGCCCGACGAAATTCAGCGACGGTGAAATCGTTCGGGCGGCGCTTATAGCGCATGTAGGCATAACGCTTCTGTTTGAGGGCCGTCTCACACTCGGCCGACCACCATGGGAGTGGTCGGCGTGCAAAACGGCCAGACGTCCTAGGAATAGTAGTCAGGCCCACGGCGATGAGGTTGCCGGAGAAGAACTCGACGGCCTCATCTACCGACCTAAACTCCTTGACTGAGATAGAGAATTCAGTCATTTCCTGAAATGCAGGCCACCGCGCCCGCGCCAAGCACCACCGAGGTGGTCTCTCAGGCGGCAGTTGCCCTGAAAATGATATTTGAATGGGAAAGTGATCACTACCATGGAGGTCATCGACCACCCCCCAATCAAAATCAGGCTGTGCATCCGAAGAGCACAAAGATAGGTCAAGGCAAGAAAATGAAGCGGTTCTCGGACAGTGATGCGTAAACTCATCCACGTTTAGGACACCCATCTCAAGCTCTTCGATCAGATCGGCAAGGACTTGTCCCCTGGGATTTATGGTGTAATCTCCCCAGAGAGGATGCCTGCCGTTCAGATCTCCAAGCAAGAGATAGGGCCTCGGCAACCGTGCCACGACGCGGCGAAAGTCCCCCGCGTCGAAGTCAGCTGACGGTGGAATGTACGCAGAAATGATAGTATACCTCCTATCCAGGTGCAGCTGCACAGCCACTGCCTGAAAGGAGGTATCTAAAGAGAAAGGAAGAACGGAGACATCATGCCGGGTGTAAACCGCGCATCCCCCAGCCCGGCCGTCCCGCGGTGGTTGGGTCGCAAGACCCTTATACCCCGGGAGGGCAGGCAGGGGGCACGCGCCTAGCATGGTCTCCTGCAAAAAAATAGCTAACGGGGAACGGGATGAGGCGAGCCTCCGCAGCTCCTCCCAGTTGGCTCGGAGTCCACGGCAATTCCATTGAAGGAATATGCCCTCCAGGCCTAGCTCGGAGGAGACGCGGGGGCCCTCCTCGAATTGAAGACCCTCACGGGAATGGCCGTACGCTTCCCGGGGGCAGAACCCCGGGCGCTGTTGGCCGGACAAAGCGCTGTCGCCTTCGAGGACTTATTGGGGGAGGTTGGGCTCGCCATGCGAGTCTTTTCCTCCCTCCGCCTCGAAACTTTAGGCGGGCGTTGCGGCTTCGGAGGCGGGGGGCCCTCTTTTCGAGGAACCACCGTCTCCGAGCCACTCGCTCCACCTCGGGGCGTGGGCAAAGGGGCCGAAGCTCCTTTGTTGCTGTCCTCCTTTCGGGGAACAGCTTTAGGAACCCCGGAAGATGGCCTAGCGACCATCTTCAGGGGTGTTGCCTCCTGTGAGTCTAACGACTCGGTGGAGGCGCGTGGCCGTTTCGCTTTACGCGAATCGGTCACGCTGGGGGAAGAGGGGGGAGCCCTGGTTTTAGCCGGGGCAGGGTATGAACCCTTTTTGCCGCCAGCTTTACCAGGGGAGCGCCCAGGTTGGGTAGAGCCCACAGAAGGGCTCCGAATGGGCGCGGAAACAACCGTGCTCGTTGGCCTGGATGGGCCAGGAGCAGAGGGTGCCTTTCTAACTATTGAGGCATATGACGTCCCAGGCAGAGCCGGGCGCGCCAGGACCAAGTCGTTTGCCTCGCGGAATGAGAGTCGATCCTGGGCCTGAACGGCCAGGATTTCTTTCTCAAGGAGATATGCACCACATTGCTTCGAAGAAGCAGGGTGCGGCTCTCCGCAATTGACACACTTGGCCACACACGATTTGGACTTATCGTGTGCGACCTTGGAGCAATTTACACAGACTTCGGGTGACCCCGATTTTGCACGTCTACATGATCGATTCGTATGGCCGAAGCGGTGGCAGTAATAGCACCGCCGCGGCAGTGGCACGAATGCCTTCACGCGGTAGCGGTACCAACCGGCACGCACCGACTCAGGGAGCTTGTCACAGTCGAACGTGACGAAGAGTGTAGGGGTGGGTCTCGAGGCCCCTCCCTGTTTTCTCATCACACGTTCGACCTTGACCGCCCCATGGTCGGCCAGCTCTAGGGTGATGTCCTCAATGGAGTAGTCAACGAGTTCCCTCGCATAAACTACTCCTTTCACAAAGTTCATGGTAGAGTGCGGCGTCACACTCACCGGGGTGCCATGAAGTGTCCGAAGAGCACTTATCTTGGCCGCCTCGGCGGGATTCGCCGCATTCGCCAGAAGGCTCCCGTCCGAGAAACGGGTTACCTTCGGCTCTCTACCAATTGCACTAGCTAATCCTCTCCTCTGATGGATCATGTTGCCCTTGGACAACATGGTGCCATCAGTGGAGCGAATAACGAGGAAGCGTTTGAAGCCAGCGGGCTCGAAAACGCCAGGTAACCTCTGAATCAGGGGCCCCGATGTCATCGAGGCTCCGCCCTGTGCATTCTTGGTCTTAGTCGTAGTCATGGGCTCCGCACACGAGGGGGTAGAGGGGCCGGATGTGCCGATCTTGGCTTGGTCGCCTACCAAAGTGGCAGCAGACCCATCCGTCCCCGCAGCCCCCGCGGATGGAGAGGAGCCCCGAGTCTTCTTCGTCTTTTGAGTCTTTTTAGTCTTTTTCTTTTTAGGAGAGGAGGGCGGGGAATGAACCCGCTTTTCACCTCCGCCGGCAGAAGTCCCCAGGCCAGATGGACCAGCCTCAGCCAGGTCCCTCTCCGAAATGGAGAAGGTCCTGGTTGTCGTAGGGGCACCTGTCGGAGGAGATCCCTCCCCTCCTTCTACTGCCTCGGAGCCCTCAGCCATTTGAGGAGGACCTTGCATAGGGGCGGATTCGGGTTCGGTGCTTGGCGCCGAGCCCGAATTCCCCCCCATGGAAGGCCCTACCGTCTGGGGCTGGGTCTCCTCAAGGACCATGTCTATCACAGGAGGGGCCTCCAGTTGGCCATCCCCTCCCAGGACATCGCAGGTCCCCTTGGCAGTATTGTCACTAGTCAGGTGGTGTGGGGAGGCACAGGCCTTGACCCCAGCAAGGTTCAAAATTCTTGCCAGCAGGTCTTTTGAGGGAAGCGACCGAAGGGGCCTGGCTTCCCTCTCCCCCCTAAGGGGGTTTGCCCTACCGAGCCGCTTGCACGAGGGGCGGTCGGCAATGGGCTGCCTGCTGGCTTTCTTGGCAGTCCCCTTAGAAAGCAAAGGAGGGACTGCCGCTGGAGATAGGGAGGTGCCCGAAAGCACCTCCAGAGAAGGGGGTGAGGGGGAGTCCCCTACACCCGTAGGCGTAGGAGAGGAGTAAGCCTCCTCTCCGGTTAAAGAATTATGGAGGGTCCCTTGCGCAAGCACAAGGGGGGGGACCTCCATTTTCTCGGTGGAGCTGCCCGAGGGCGGCTCCGTAGATGTTTTGGGGGAAGTTGGGGGTTGGGGTTTTTGTTTTTTTTTATACATGGGCATGGTGACCCTCTTTTGATTACGGGACGCAATAGCTCATCACCTCTCGCAGTTGCCCGCACTGCGAGAGGTGCTTACAAGCCCGGCAGAGCCAGGCGCCGCCATTCGGGACCACCCCTCCCGCCTGGTGGCCTGGCAGTCCTTCGGCATGGCGGCTCCACCTTGGACACGGCGTAAAAAATATAGGTTGTGAAGAGGAGAGGAAAAGGGA